>VDFB02000015.1:67295560-67496344 GCA_007258455.2 Sequoia sempervirens
TTGAGCCATTCATGGCTTCTACTCACTATTTTAAGTTGTTTCATATTCCATTTTGTAAACAAAAAGGCCTTTAAGGCTGCAGACATGCATTTTTTCCTTATGGATTTTTTAACTCCTTCACAATACTGTGTTTTACCTTTGTTTCTTTCCTTGGTGCCGTGAGAGCTCAACCCCTAATTGGAAGCTCTAAGAGAGCTTAGTCGTGACTTATTGGTTCTCCATTAGGCATATAATGGTGAGTTTCGATTTGTGTCCCTACTTCCTCTTAATATGAGAGCTTTTGAAATCTTTTCCTATAGAAAATGAATTGATAAATATCTTATGAAAAGAAGAACATCTCCAGGCTGTGACCATTGAATGTATTTCTTGTCTTTGTCTTCATTTTTTTGTTCTTATTCCTTGCTTCAGTTTTGAGATTCAATAGAAATACTCAAATGGTTTTTAACCTTTTGTGAGTTGATAGATATTCATGAGTTAAAAGCATTAGTACAGGCTGCGAGCCATGCTTTTCTTGATCTGGGTATTTGAAACTATGAAATTATTACCTTTCACTTTTTCTTGGGTCCAACCCACAACAATATCTATACATTTTGTATTTTTGGTAAAAACCCTCATGTGGGTAAACCCTGATAAGAAGAAAATTTACATTCTCTTGTATCTAATCCATTCTCATGCTTTTTGGCATGAAACCCCTCCATATATTCTACAGATATAAATTTTATATGGGTAATCACTGTCATACCCACTCTTTTTGAGATCATTGCTTCCTTTTTCACACATGGTTGCTCCATTTCAGTGCTCACTATGATTTTTTTTTTGTCACTTGTTTATGTCTGTAGCAATCTTGTTATGAAGTTGAGTTATCATTTTTGTCCAACATTATGAATGAAAAATCCAGAAAAAAAAACATACACTGTATTCCTGTATTTTACTTGGTAAAAATGACAACCTATTGCTGATTATTTTGATCTTTGATCATTTATGTTGCTGTTGAAAACTTTCAGTTTGACCATTTTCCTGTAGCAATGTATACCAATTTCCTATAGCATTAATGTCTACATGCTTGAAAATTGAATGATGTAGATGAAATAACAATCCTTGCTATTTCTCCTATGCTTGTTTCATCTATTTAATGTTGTCTCAACTCTTTTGCATTGTATTCACTATCAATGCATATGGTTGTCTTCTTTTATTTTCTCTGTCAAGGCTATCAAAGAAACCCTTCAACACTTGTTCATTTTTTGTCTTCTGTAGCCTATGCATATGCTTTAAATCTCTAAAAGATAGCTCATGTTTGAGTACTCTATTTTCCTTTAGTATAAAGGAGCTCCATACTTAATTTAAATGCAAAGTAGAGCTGAAACTGAGATAAAATAAATGCAGTTGCTGCTCATTCAACATGTTTCCTTTTATATTGTTCCTCTAAATGATGAGCAAGAGGATGTTATTCTCAATATGTTTTCATCACAATGAATTAAAGGCTTCTTTTATGGATTTCTCTTATTATGATAGTCCTTTCTTGATGACTATTATGAATATTTAATGACTCTTATGTATTGATGATACATTGAAATGTTGCTTATATTATTATTATGAGCTGGGCTCAACCCTTGTGGGAGCCACATTTCTCACCACTCACAACAACATCTGTTGATTAAAATGATCTAATTATACCTGTTCTTGCACACTAAACAAACAGATTAGAAAAATAATTAAAGTTGAAAGCTTTCATTGAACTTTGTGCTCCCTGAATGTCTGCCTTTCTTATGACTTAATCATCCAGTGAATGCCTGATTGGATGTGTATTGCATTTCTATTGGTAATGTAGGCATGAAGTAGGATGTGATTTATCATCTCTCTAACACCATCTCTTAACAATCTTGTAGATGCATTTGGAGCTTAGAACTACTGCAACTTGGAGACATGACAACTGTATACTTTAAGTGTAGCGACGATTCATCATTCTAGGCAATGAAAAATCACCTTCTCTCTTATGCCTATACTATCTTCAATTGTGTCGTGCACATTTCTTTCTTGTATTCATTATTTGATTATGGAAATCAAATTAAGTTACTCCCACGACTTGTGTGGGACTTTGGTTTTTACAATATGAATAAAGCAGCATTACTATGCAATTTAATGATTTATTCTATTACAATCATTCAATTTTAAGGCTTTTGATATTCTCACCATCTAGAAGAACTTCTAAAGTAGGATCATTCCTAAATTCAATATTTCCTTACACACTACCCAAACCCTCTTGATTAATGCTTGCAGGTGGCTGAAATATCATCTCATAAAGCCTATGAGAAGAGGTCTTTCCTTGCTCAAATGAACATACAAGCTGTTTCCAATTAATAACTCCTCATGTGTACCCATTTCTACAAGTTGGCCTGCTTCCATAACAACAATATAGTCAATGTTCCATTTCTACAAGTGATAATGAACCAAGATCAAAGACAAACAAACATATAGTATGTTTATGATGATGATGCAATGATAACAATGCAATTAGGATCTTATTGTAATGCTCTCATATAAATAATCTTCTAATGATTCTTATATCCTCTTCATCATTTTCGAATGAATAAAGAATGTCCTTAAATACAACATAGCACAAAAATCTTCATGAATAATAGGTCAATAATAGGAATTACAAAATTCGTTCAAATGTATGTAATATCATACATTTGAATGAATAATTTTTTTAAAAAAACATCAAAAATTCCTCAAAATTTTGACGAATATCTTGCAGAGAACCATAAAACTTCTAACGAAGTTGCTATACATGCGATGATATTTTCGTCACACTTTCGATGGTATTTTTGTCGCATGTACAACAATTTCATCAAAAGTTTTATAGTTCATCACAAGATGTTCGTCAAAATTTTGATGAATGTTTGATGTTATTTCGACGCTTTCGAAGATGCAGTTCGCATTGTGTTGTGGTTATTTTTCATCGCTAGATGGACGAAGTTTGCATCAATTTTTTTACGAACATTGGTTCCATTTTCTGTGGTGATGACCGACGATGCTAGGTCATGGTTTTGACGTTTAAAAGTGGTTGAAAAAGTGACAAAAAACTAGCAACGAAATTTATATGAGTGTTTCATCCGTATTTTGACAATAGTTTGTCGGTATTTCAACAAACATTCATCATAATTTGGAGTCAAATATAGTAGTGTGATTGCATGTGCGTAATGTGATCCCCCATATTGTTTTGTTTGATGTATCCCTCTCTCTTTGTGACATTCCTATATTTGTACCTACATTATTCTCTATGTCGTAAACATTTTATCTTTTCCATTTGTCTTGTGTTTTCCTTTTTGGGATGATGCAAGGCGTCGAGACATTCATGTCTCTTCCATGTTGACCCAAAATATTTTCCTTAATCTTTTAATTTTTCTTGTGTTTTCCTTTTGGAGATGACACAAGGTGTGGAGAAATTCATGTTTCTTCCATGTTGACTCAAAATGTTTTTCTTTGTTTTCGCTCACTTTGTGTCATTCTTCTAGTTCTATGAGTATTTGGGGAATGATGACATTTCTGAGCTCTATAAAAACATTATAGCAATAACATATTGACCCCAAATCCATGGATCCCTCATGTGTTTGGAGTTTCATTTTGGGGGAAATCCCTCTCTTTCCTTTTGCATGACATAGCTTTATTTGTAAACATATGACTTGGCATAGGGCTTTCCAAATAAGCTCTCATGTCTTCTTTATTGTTAGCATTTATCATTTGCTACTTTAAAGTAATTGCTCACAACATGGTGTTTAGCAATTTCTTTAAAGTGGGGGAATACTTTGGCATTATTCTTTTGCATTTCATGTTTCATGGTGTAGTATTTTTAATTCTCATGACGAGTCTTTCGCTTTGTGGTGACATCAGGTGTGATGTCCTTTAAGAGCATGATCTATCTTAGCATATTAAATTCCTCTTAGTGGCTTGATGTGACACACTGCATCCCCTAAGTTGTGAATCTTCTATTCTTTGATTGGTCCTCTCTTGGAGACATTAGGCTCAATTTTCCCTAAGTTAAGACCTTACATGCCCTAAGCAAGACTCCTTTGAACGTTCCTTACACTATTTTTGCACTTACAATTTTGATTATATGGCTACCTTGCATGCTTGTAGAGCCATCTTGTTTTTTCATGAGTTTGAAGCATACGAAGCCTTACTTGCCTCATGAAGCTCAAAGTTCATTATTGTGTGACACCTTATCAAAGTTATTAGGAGGTATAACTTTTGTCTAGTTGAACTAGAAGCCTAACCGAGGCATGAATTTCCCATAGCCACTTTCTTGTGTGTGTGTGAATGCATATCGGTCACATGCGTATGTGTCTCACCTTTTGGATACTAACCTAATGGACAGCCTGAATTTCTATTGCCTTAGAGTCAGCGTGCATTTTTTGGAAAAAAACAACTTAGATTTGATCCACATTGTGCGGGACAAATGGTCGAAGATTGATCCATCCCTTTTGTTTTTTTTTTTTTTCTTTCTTTTTTATGTCTTTGGCAGTGTATGCTTTTTCCTTTTTATTGCTCCTTATATCATTTTTCATGTGTGTTATTTTGTGCCTATGTTGGTTTGTCATAGGATCTCAATCTTGGAGGCTTGCACAACCCTCTTGATCATTTTTGTCCTCTCTTACTAGCATTGGTATATTAGGACCCCTCTTGATGTGTGTTGGTCTAATTTAGTGTGAGTTTGAAGCAAGTTCATCCTCTCACTAAAGTGGGGCTAAATTTAGTGTCGAAAAATGTCATCCATGACCTTTTCACACTTGTTTGGGTCCTCCTTGTTAAATTGGACTTAATGTTGCCTTGATTTAATGTTGTAATGTGTTTAACACATTCACATTAGGTATTGGGCCCTTGTAAACTAAATGAACTTAATTGTACCTTGTTTAGGGTGTTGTAAAGTGTTGTATCACAATTTCACACTTATATAGGGTTTTCATTATTAATTGGGCTTCTTTATGCTTTAATTGGCCTTATTTTGCATCCACAAGCCTTAATTAATGCATCTTTCTGAGGATAATCCTAACATAAACCAATATCCAATCATAATTCATGTCTTTTTAGGTTGTGTGGCCCAAATTTAGTGATCTAGGACTCATACGTCACCTTGGGCGTATGATTCCCACCTAAGTTTTGGGGCCCTAATCCTGATTTCACATGAATCTAAGCATTTCTTGAAAAATGTGTCCCATAGCCTAGCCTAATGGGACTCATACGCCACTTTTGGTGTATGAGTCCTGTGTGGCTTAAAATTAAATGAAATTCAAAGTCTTGGTGAGATTTTATTCTCCTATATTTTATGTCGGCTTGTAGTGTTGTAATTTCGAGAAATTTGGAATAACAAGTATAAATACAAGGTTATTTCACTCATTTTCACCTAGCAGGTTTACAAGTGACCTAGCACCTTGAGTATTCATGCATTATAGAAAATTGGAGTTTATAATAGCATTCAAGAGTTGATTATCAAGCATTTTGGAGCATTATTCAAATATCAAGCATCATGTCAAAGTCATCATGCATCATGTTTTTTTTTGAGTTAACAATTGTGATGTAGGGTTTCATGATTCAAGCAAGATTCAAGATCTACATCCATTGGAGCCATTTCATACATGTTTGCAACACTTTATTACTAGGGTTTGGTGAGTTGCAACATTACATTTTGTTCATTCATCATTCCTTCATTTCATTTATTCCTTTACAAGGTTTAATTGCCAAAACAGGGTTTGACCAAGGAAAACCCCTTCCTACTAACAAAACAACATTTTCCCCTCTCTTTAGTGTGTGATTTTCAGATCTAGGTTGAAGACATATTGAAGAGCAAGATTGGACAGAAGTTGTTAAGTTGTAAAGTTTTCCAAGTTGTCACCTTGTTTAGGAGAACATTAGAAGACATATACAGGGAAGAATTCAACATTTGAGTCCCAAAAATTAATTTGAGAAGATTCAGTAGAGATTGAAGAGTAGATTTAGGTCCTAATTCTCTAGAAAATCCAAGCAGGAATGATATGCTACTTCTAGTGTATGAGTCCTAGGATAGTGAAATTTCCATACTTCAAGTGTTTCAAACTCATCTTTGTTAGATTCTTGTTCCTACCTAGAAACCCTAATTTGGGACTAAATTTCCCAGAATGGCATATGATTCCTAGTGGACATTAAATTCAACATATTCAGAATTCCAGGTGTTCAATCAAGTGGCTACAGGTTTCTAGGTGCCCCTCTTTTCTCCTTTTTCTTTCTATTTTGTTTTGCATATCATTAGGTTTTTTCATTAAATCTTTCATATTACTTGTCTTTCCAAGCCCTAGCTTGGTGGTGAAACCCTCTTTAGTCATTAATCATACCCTAGGACACCCTATTGCAAGATATCTTTCCCCTACTTCATCCTCGAATTACAATCTCTAGGGTTTCCTTGAATGAGAGTGTAGAAGATTGTTGTTTTGTCCTAAACCATAGTTTAACAAAAAAATTCCACGTTTCACATGGAAAAGCATCTCTCTTATCCCCTAGGAAAATTTTTAGAAATGCAATATTTGTAGTGGATTCCTCTCTTGAGAATAGTTTTTGTATTCCATAAAGGGATACTATCTCCACTTCCAATAATAAAGGTGATAAGGATTGGGAAGTTAGTGATGAATCTCAATTTTTGGAGCTAAAGGATGTTCATTTATAGGATATGGATTTGATGTTAGAGGAGTTTGATAAAATTTCTACTAAAAAAATGGGTTGTTTTATTGTTGTTAAGGGGAAGGAACTTATGGGATTTGGTCTTGGTAAGAGAATGCCAAAGGATGTTGACACTCAAGGTATGGGTTCTATGTCTGAGGAGACTTTATGTACACATAGGGGTGGCCTTTTTGAACTTAAAGGGAAGGTGTTTGAGGAGTCCAACCTTGGTGTAAAAATGGATTTGAGTATTAAGGAGTAGAGGATTTTTGTGATGATAGAGGGAAAGGTATAGTGAAGGGTTTCCATAAGCCTGCCATTGGTGCTTATTTTCTTGAAAATTTGAACCCCTATCCTAGCCCTCAATAGGACCTAACCTTTCCCATTTCAAGGATGAATCTTTCAAAGCTAGAATGAATGTGGTTAACTTAATTATTTAAAACATGTTTGGGCCTCATGAAAAATCATCTATCTTATATAACCTCACAAAATGGCTCTTTTTAAGCTAAATGTAAAAATGTCATTATTGGATGCAAAGCTTGATGGAGAGATCATTATTCCTCATGAACAAGATAATTTATTTTTTAAGCATTGGGAGGCCATGATTGATATCAATAGATTCCATACATGGAATAATCAAAGCAAATGGAAATAATTTTATTATTAGAAAGAGATATTCAACATAAAAGTAATTTGAGAAAAGTCATGGAAGTAAGAAAAAGAACTATTAAAATTAGCGTGTTGGGAATTAAGATGGTGAATAAAAAACTAAAGGATCCCTCTCAAGATTTTGGGCATGCTCAATCTCAAACTAAAAAGAAAAATGGTTCTATTGGCTCTAATTCTTGTATTGTAAATTGTACTAGAAAAACTAAAATAAGGATAAAAGGGAGATGGAGTTCTTCAACATACATGCAAAATTTTGCTAGGAGGATCTAGAAGTGACTAAAGCTTCGTATAATTTATACTAGCTTCTTGAATGGTGGTCCTTTTCTTTTTATGTCATGTTTTTTATATTCTATCTTTAAGTTTGTGTCTCTTTTGTTCTCAACAACTTTCTTTTAATTCTACTAAATTGTTTAGTTCATGTCATTCTATTTGTAAAATAGATTCCAAATCCTTTAAAAACCTATTTTCCACTCTAATAAAAAACATAATTACATAGAATTCACTATTACAATAAAATAGATAATTATTATTTACCATTTTTGAAATTAAATTTCTATTTATTTCCATTTAATTTATTTTAGTATGATATTTTTGTTAAGTGTACTATTTTCTCTATAACTTAAATTCTTGAAAGGACGAGACCTTTCAAAGTTTTATTTTAAAATATATTTAAGATTTTCTTTTTTAATTAAATATTGAACATGATATTTAAGCTTTACCACACTCTAGAGACTATCACCATAAGCTACCACAATATGTTGACTGATTTCATAGTTGATTGATTCAATCTTCATTGCTTCTCATAGTTATTTATTGTTTTGATTCTTTCAATTCCTTCAAATTTATCTTCATTCTCATGTAGGCGATAAATGAACTAGTAAGGAAAATAGATAGTTTTAGGAGTCTCCAAATGAGTTGATATGTCGAATCTTCCTTTTGTGATGACAACCTATACACTTGCAAAATGGAAAGAGGAAAAGGGCTATGTTGTATAGGGGCTTTCCTTAGTCAAATCTTGTGTTGGTGTTCCCACCTCCACAACAATTATGATGATAGAGAGTACATGACCATGATGATAGTGGGAATAATAATAATGATGAAAACATAATGATAGATCTTACCATTCATATTTGAAACCATTATTGGAATAATGTAGCCACACAAATCACAAACAAGGAGGAAAAAGAGGCTTCCTTGAAATCCTACAAGTGTTAGTACACATGATAATGATAATAACAATAAATAACATGCAACAACACTTGGACAAAGCTTCACTATGACAAAAGACTAAAAACCCATAATGTTCAATTAGAGTCTATAGTAGAGTCACACATGTAAGAATATAAAGTTTCGTAGAAGACTTGGAAGTTGTTTTTGATTAGAGGAAAAATAGGTTTTGAAGGGGCCCCAAAACCATTTACAAACAAGTTTTGAAGGGACCTAGAAACCTATTATAACAACAATGCTTCCAAGAGAAGACTTGGAAGTTGTTAGAAAGACATCTAGTTAGAGTTCTTTGAAAAATGGGGAGAGGTTGTATATATAGGAAAATAATCACATCCTCAACTAACTATTTTGGTTAGGTTGACAAGCAAGGTCACATCCCTTAATGTCACAAGGCCAAAATTTGAATTCAAATCAATTTTCCACATATGAATTAGATGTGAGCATATTGTGCTAGTTTCTAGGAATACTTTTATCTAAAAGAGCTTGATAAGAAAGGACTTAACCGAGTTTTCTAGAAAGATGATGAAACAAGCACATTACAAAAATAATCAAAAAAACATGTCAAACTAGGAGTCAAACCTAGCATGAAATTATAAGAGGAAACAATTTATGATGATAAATTTAGCCCCTACTTTAGGAAGGGTATGCACTTATGGTCATACCCATAATAAATTATAGAGAAGCCAAAGTATTTTCATCAAAATGCTAGAGAGATAGGACTATAATACGCTAAGAGATGTGATAGCCTCTAGGCTTAGGATCCTCCCAATGTAAAGATAAAAATGCCACACACACATAATACATGTAGGACGAAGGCACACACATATATTAAGTTGAAAAAACCATGATTATAAACATAATAATTCAAACATACGCGAAGAATGCATGGAAACTAAAATGATCGAAGGTATGGTGTCACAGACTAGGAAGATCCACAAATTCTTACTAGGATCCATCCAAATGAAACATGCTTAATTCATAGGCTATAAGTGTCCTCTATTTTCTACATGTCTCATGAGCACATGAAAACATCACAAGCTAGTAAAATTAGTTGTTTACTAGGTGAGTTTCACAAGTAGCAAATTGAAACAACACAGGCTAGTAAAATCCACTATTTACTAGGTTAGTTTCATGTCAACTATATACAAAATCATGGGCCAAAAGAACATGTTGTTTGGTGGGAAAATCCAATAAAACTCTACAAAGATGATTAAGAGGTGTTGCAATATTACAACCAACTTTGTGGTGTGTGAATAAATTGAAGTGCATAGTAGAATGTATTCCCCCATCTTAAAGTAAATTCTAACACCAACTGATAAAAAATTCCTTTAAGGTAGAAAGAGTGATGCAAAACATGCACAAGATCTTTCTAAAAGCCATATGGAAAATGATATGTTCCTAAAAGCTACATCATGACAAGAAATATCATACAATAACACAAGGGATCCAAGGACCTATGGTCAATATGAATGTGTGATAAATAATGTATACTAAAATAATAATTTTGAATTGACATCATTCCTCAAATACAGTGGAATGAGCACGAAGGAAGAATAAAACATTCATCCCAAAAAGGTGTAACAATTATATTTACGAAAAATTTGGGAGAATGAAGATACATAAATAGGAATGTCACAATAGATTCATTCCCTTTGTATCCTTTGTTGGAAGTTTTCTTATCATTGATGAGATTGTTGGCAACATAAGCATGAGCATATACAGTGTTGCCATTCATGTCAACATTGATGTACTATTGTTTAATTAGTATGAGTGATTGTGGTGATGGAAATTTGGTATACAGGTGCAAGATTTTTGGTCTAGTACAAAACAAATGTGTTGATTTTGGCTAAGTCACAAAGTTTATCTTTTAGTATACAAGGAACTCATTTTGAGTTCTGCATTGCTCTTCCATGAATAATTAGGTTATGTGGTTCTAAGGAAATTTTGGTATATGTTGGAGGATCTTAAATACAAATTTTCATGTCTTGATGTCCTTCGGTGTCAAAGATAGAGTTGATAGAGTATTGGGTTTTCCAGTGATGGTGTTACTAATGTATAGTACATAATTGGAATGCTCCACATTCCACCATGGAATAACATTTGGTTATGCAATTTTGTGGGAGACTTTATAGGTGTCTAAAGCATGAGTAGTCCAAGTGGGAAGTGTTTTGGTGGTTTGCATGTTGTGTTGTGAATGAATAGATGGTTCATGTCACCAATCTTTTTCTATTTGGTGTTGACCTAAGGATTTTTGGGGTTTTGTGATGTTAAAGTATAAATTAAGAAAACTTATGGGAGTAATTATAGGTCCCTACCGGCCTATTTTGGTGCATTACAATCTTTGGGGAATTTGTGATTGGATCTTGAGTTGACAAGTTGATGTATTTCATGTTTCATCTAATTAGGTCGAACTAATTAATATTGTCGGTGTTTTTGGATGTAATGCATATAAATGCAAGTTAATTTTAGTGTTGATGATATATGATGGTGTTTACACTATAGAAAAAGTGTGATAAAAATTCCTAAGAAGAATATGTGAATGTGATGAGAAGAAGGGAAAAGTGGGTGTAAGTGTTGAGAAACATGAAGTGTGTTAAGTCAATGTATTGAGCTTTAGTGGATTGTCTCTAGCATATTGTAGATGCATTGTATTAGTTCAAAATCTTGGTAGTGAGCCACCCTTTCTTTTTTCTCTCTTATTCTCCAAATAGTGAGTCCTTAAGATAGTGAGTCCACCTAGCAATGAGCCTTTCTATAATATCTTGTAATCGCTTATAATATGTTGTGAGCTAATCCTCACTGTGGTTTTTCCTTTCTTGGGTTTTCCATGTAAATCTAGTGTTCTTATGTTCTATGATGTGATGCATTCTTTAATTTATTCTTTTCATTTCTATAAATTAGATGAAATATTTTGAATACATGTTTAAGGGGTTTCAAGGAATACTGATTCACCCTCGGGCTCTCAATATTCTAGGTGTTCAACAATTGGTATCAGAGCTTGGTTCCTTGGAAGAAACTTAATCGCTTGAGGAGGATCTTGAAGGTTGAACACATGGCTAATAGGATACATCCTACTCCTCCAAAAGAAATTCCTACGGTAGGGTTCATTGAAGAAGATTGCATGGTTGATATGAATTGAGAACTCGACTTAGCCCTTGAAGATCTAGAAAGAATTGAAGTGATAACAAAGATCTGATAGAAATTGTCAAGGAAGCAAATGAATGCATCATAAAGTTGAGGGAGAAAATCAAGAAGTTTAGAGAAATACATAAGGAGGTTAATGAGTAGTCAAGAAGCAATAAAATGAGACAATCACCAATCTAAAAGTGCAAGTTGAAGAAGGAAAAAGAGTTGAAGACTTCTTGAATGACAAATTGAAAAGAAAATCTGCAAAATGTTTAAGACTTAAAGAATAGGTTGTGACTTTGAGATCAAATTTGGAGAAAGAAAACAATCCTGAAGAAAAATTCAAGAAGATCTCTACAATACTTGATGAAATGATTGTAAATAAAAAAAAATCTAAAGATAAAGGAGGATTAGGGTTTAAAAAAGGGGAAAGTTCAAAGGAAGATCAAACACCAAGTACTGGAAATAAGAGCAATGAAAAAAATACTTCAAAGGACCACCTATCAGACAACCAAATGCACAAAGGTACTCATCTTTTAATGGTTATTGAACATATTCCAATAATAAGTTTGGACATAAGGCTATAGACTATAGAAGAAAAATGAATCAAAATGTTCAATGTTTTCTCGGTCAGTGTTGTACATGCAATAGATTTGGTCATAAGGCTAGTGAATGCAAAAATAAGATAATGAATGGTTACAATAATGGCATGAGATTTCAATCTTTCAATGGAAATTTTTATGCATGCAATGGATTTAGGCATAAGGCTAATATATGCAGATCTAGATTTCGTGGAAGTAAGCTTGTTCAAAATTTTTTCATATGTCACAAATTCCATTAACCTAGACATATAGCCTAATTTTGTAGAAGCAAGAATGTGAAGGTTGATCTGGTAAAGAAGAATGATCCAGTGAATAAGGATAATCTTGTAGAAATGAAGAAAGAGATGAACAAGATATGGAAAAAGAAAGAGTAGAATGAAGTTTTAATAC
Source organism: Sequoia sempervirens (assembly GCA_007258455.2). Lineage (NCBI taxonomy): Eukaryota > Viridiplantae > Streptophyta > Pinopsida > Cupressales > Cupressaceae > Sequoia > Sequoia sempervirens. The sequence continues at coordinate 67,308,262 of VDFB02000015.1, forward strand.
TGATTTTGTACAAACCTATGGTACATATGTTTCCTCTAGAAACTAAATGAAGAGATTTGTCTTAGGGGGAGTATTAACAGATAATCAGTAAGCCCTTGCCAAAGATATGGTGTTGATACCTTCATCACGTTGATATAAGATGTAGGTTGAAATAATTGACCTATTGGTTAAAACACCAATGAAAAATATTTTGTTATGAAGATCTATGAAGAGTTTGAAGGTGACTATGTCATTATAGTTAGGGTTCATCAATTTTTTTGAACTAATTTCAAATGAATGTAATTAATGCATTTTAGGTCATCCAAAAGTGTTTATAAGTGATTTATCTTATGAAAATGGATCATTTTCATTCAAGTGTTTGAAGATTGAAGAGTAGAGAAGAGGCGAGTTGAAATGATTCAAAATTTATGCATGAAACCCTAGCTAATAGATATTTAAAAGGTATTTAAAGATTTCTACTTTTCCATAGTTTCAAAATAATTTCAAATTGTTGCAATATGTATACCCTATAGAGAAGAAACTTGATGTTTGAAATTACTTTCCTATATTTTTCTATGTGGATGAATGGGTAAGATACACATTGAGTAGAATCCATGATAGATTCATCTGGTTAGACCTACCATAGATGATTAACAAAGAAGCCATTAGGGTTGTAACTGGGTTATGTTTTGAAGGATTGGTTCCTATTCTTAAATTAGTGAAAAATGAAGTGGTGATGAACTTAACAAGTGAAAAATATGACAAGAGAGATTTGATAGTTAAGGACATTAAAGATCTGACAGTTAAGTATGCCTCTATGATGATTGGATACAATTTTTTCTTCACAAATAGAATTTAGTTTCTACTACTGCAATCAATACAACATATGAGATGGTGAAGAAAAGAATGGATTATGACCTATGTGAATTGCTAAGGCTATAGTTGTTAGAATTTTTTTAGAAGACTAAGGACTCCTGGTACCCCTTCAAGTATGGTACCTTGATTATATGCTTATTATTTTACTTTGTTAGAGAAATTCCTTGTGTAAGAAATGTGGTGTGGTTAGACAATGTGCTTGTGGCTAGATAGATCAAAGATCATGTGTTGAGTTATCTAGATTAAAAAATAAAGGATGAAGCCCTATGGGGATTCTTCAACACATTCCAATCCTAGATGAAGGAAAGAGAAACAATACCTAAGAGTGTGGTTGAAAAGTATAAGAATGATATTATCTTTATGGTAAGAAAAGATTGTTGAATAATGGAAGTTATGGAGCTATGGATAGTATGGGTTTCTGATATGGGATATGAAGTAGAAGAGAGTGTGATCACCAGTCTTGTTGATCACATGTTAAGAATACAAAGAGATACCAAAGAAGAGATATATGGCACATATGAGGAGAAATCTAGTGTTGTGCATATGGAGCACAAATCAAAGGAGATCAAATAGAATGTGGAGAAGATGAAGGCATAGGTTGTAGAGATGATGGGTTTTCCAAAGGGCATTGTGGAAGAAGCCAAGAACATATCCAACACTCTAGTTGGTAGCCCAAGCACAATAAGGTCTTCTAGGACATCTACCCCCTCTCCAGTTGCTACTAGGTCCTCTGAGACTAAACCTATAGTTGATTTGAAATGAAAAGAATCTCCTAGTGCCTCTACAAAACAAAAAAGTGCTCTGTAGAAGAGAATAAAAGAGAAGGAAAGAAGAGATTAGTATATGAGTGTAAATGTAGATGAGAAAGAGGAGGAATAAGAAGGACCATAGTTGGTCCAAAAGAGAAAAACTAGTGTCTCTCAAGTAGAGATAAGTGTAAAGAAATAAAAAAATGATATTGTGGATACTGACGGTGAGGCAAAAGTGGAGAACGAGAAACAAGATTTCATGATTCATATAAGGGAGAAGAAGTTTGAAAAGAAGGAAAATAACCCAAAGAGAAAGGAAAGAAGAAGACTCCTCCAGTCTAGAAACAGAGTCCTATGAAGCTTGAGGCCTTGGTAAGCTATATTTTAGAATATGGTAACTTAGAGGAGAATACTACACTATACCCTACTAAATATGATCTGGAAAAATCCACCATTGAAGAAGTCATTGTCAGGTATATTGTTGTTTTTGATGTTAGCATGAAGGATATAGAGAGTCAATCACCTAAGGATTTGAAAGGTGCATTATATGCAAGAAGACAAGTAGCATTTGATGAATATTCTAGAATGAGAAAATCTACTTTGGAGAAGGTTAGTGATCCTTTCATAGATGAGGATAGAGATAAATTATCTCAATTGTATAATAAGGAGTTCAAGACTAAATAGAGGGTCAACACCTTGATGAGTAGGGACAAAGAAAATATAGAAAGGTTGAGAAATGATATAATGGAAAAGGTTGCCAATATGGAAAACAAATTAGGAATGTCCTAGACAACAAAGAACATTTTCATGATGATTTTTTTGTCCCAAAAGTGAATGAACCAAAAGATGCACAACATGAGCATGTATCCAAAGAAGACAATGTGCAAGAGAATGCTATTGATGATACTCCTCTAGTAGAGGAAAATTTTGTTGGAGCATAACAAGATGATGAAATGAATAAGGAGGAAGTGCAAATAGAGAGAAACCTACCTCCAAATGTTGAGATAGATGGTGAACAAAGAAAGGAAGACAAGAAAGATGACCCAAAGAATTTAGAGGCATAGAACACTGAAAATTTTCCTCTCTTGGAAAGTAAAGAGTTTAAAAAACAAGAGAAGAATGCAAAGGAAGAATCTAGCATTGGTGACAAGAAAAAAAGATGATATGAAACTAGTTGAAGATAAGGAAACTGAGAAAGAATTTGATAGTGCAAATAAAGAGCGGAGTAATGATGGAGAGTGCATTGGTGACAAGGAAAAGGCCAATGAGAAAAAGGAAGAGGAAAGCATAAGTATTGTTGTTGAATCCTTTGATGATTCACTCAAGGGTTTGTTAGACATGTAGTTGTAATTCAAGCCTGTTGTATCTACACAACTGCTGCAACTTCCTTTAATGTAGGGTCAAGTGGACATGGGAAAAACCTCTCCCTTGTAAAAGCTTAAAATTGGTGATATGTTTCATGCTTCTATAAGGAAGAAAATTATTTCCACTCACTAGAAGAGAACTGAGTTAATTGAAGTATTCAATGTATTGCAAGAAGGAATTCTTGGTGCTACAATTGATGAGTTTCTATGTGGTTTTGAAAAGATGAGGTTGGTATTAGATTCTTTTAAGGATTACTCCTCTAATTTAGAAGAAAGGTGGAGAAAGAGGTGACAAAGAAAGTGAATGACAAGAAATTGTCTGAGATATTAGAAAAATGTAGTGTGACACAGAAAATTATAGGAGAACCTAAAAAAATGTGCAAAAGTGTTTGAGTGAAACACAAGTTTTACTTTAATTTTCTTTGAATTGGCCTAATTCTAAAAAGAGCATTAAGGACCAAATGGGCTCAATAGAGTCACAAGTTGCTTAGGCCTCCAATGTCTATGTTCTAGCAAGTGATGCATATAGTAAAAGAAGGATGGCTATTGAATATCTACAAGAAAAATTCTTTCAAGTGCAAGAACAAAAAGAGAAAATCATTGTACACTATGGTCAGCTCAGGGACTTGGTATGTGCAAGGCTGACAACCTTGACCGATGTGCTAGCAAGTGCAAAAAAGTTAGTATAGAAAATTTTTGTACCTAGTACCCCAGATGAAGGAGAAGATCTTATGAAACTTGAAAGCTAGTGTAGTATACTTTTATTCCCTAAGATGGATTAGGAGTCAAGAAAGGAGTGTGAGGCACACCTTGCAAAATTGCAAGTGTCTTCCTCTAGTTGATTGTATTTCTATATTGTTTTAGATTTCAATGTATATATATGGAAGATAGTGGATGGTATAGCAATGGAAGTTTTGATTATCTTTGATGGATAGCATTGTTAGGGGGATTTTCCTTGATTTTTGGAGAATTTTGTTGAGTTACTCTCATGTCTATACACACACACACACACACACACACACACACACACACACACACACATATATATATATTAGTTAAGAGGATAAAATATGTATGCTTGTATAGTGCACCCTTTGTCATTGATGTTAAAGGGGAGAGAAGTTAAGGCGAGAGTAGTGGAGAAAATAGTTGTTGGAGAGTATTTTGGAGAGTTTGCGTATGTTGTGTTGGATCTTTTAAATACCAACCAGATCTTTAAGGAAGCCTGTGGATTTTCCAATTCCAATAATTGATGGCCTAAAAGGGGTTGGCCAACGAACGAGAGAAAGCAATTCAACTTTCCTCCTACACTTCGGGCTCTACAAAACCCAGGAGGGTGATCCTACAATGCACTCACAATATCCCTTCAAAAGATCTCCACATACATTGCATATTAAGCAGATACATTCTCATATCAATGACTCTACAAGTGACAAGTTGCAAATAATTGGCAAATCCTTCACACCATTATGACTTGGAGCAAAGAATGGACAATTGGAACGAAACCCATAAAAACCATCACCATATTGAAGATAAATTTAACTAAATGAATTGTTCTTTGATATGATCTAATTGACTCGATATATTTGGAATTACTCAATGTATAGAATCAGTGCATTATCCTAGGGTGACAGAGTCAAATTCACAACACACAGTAATGAAATAACTAAATCATTCAATATTTATAGACCATTATGGATTTGCATTACAAATTCATAATTTAGACCTTCCATAGAAAACATACTTAAAGATCCTATGAATTAAATCATAAACTGGTGATTGCATTAAAGCATTTTAATCAACTACTTGAATTGAAGCAACAACGCAAACACACATCCAATTAGATAAATTGGAGACCAACGAGACAATCCTTGACTATTTCATTGCTGATTTGTGAACATATACATAGGAGATAATTTGTATGAAATTTTACCTTACAGATTATAAAATACTATAATCAATGCAAAACATTTAAGCTAACTGTGAATACATGCTCATATTCTAAGACTCAATAAGTAATTTTATATCCATTATACACTTGTACTCATAAAAATTCACTGTGACTATCTAAGATCAACCAAAACTTCAAAGACCTCCTCACAATAGCCTTGAAATCCCTTTTATATGATAAAGGGAGCAAACAATCATTGGGATTTTGACTAATTACATTTCATTTCAAATAACATTTCAAGTATATTTCACTTCATTTCAACCCCCAGGCATTTATATTTACACTTTGAAGAAATGGGGGGCAAATACAAAAGAAAAAAAATTGTAAAAGCTTTTGGGGATCGTATCCTCATTGTTCAAAAATTCCACATCACCATCCATTCAACAAAAAATGTAAAGCATGAGAGAAAAGGAAAAAAAAGAGAGGAAAGGATTGGTTGTGTTACCACGTGCACCTTCATATTGAGAGGATATAGATTTCCCTTACACAATTGTTTCAAAGGCCAGACCTATACTATACTCGACCATAATCTATATTCCTCTCACCACCTTCATGGCTTAATAACATATTTTTTATCCAATCTTTATATTCATCCTCAATGGGAAAATCAATATAAAGCAATTTATGCATCTTTGTATTGTATGCATTGTACCTCGCATCAATAACCACTCTAGCTTCTTTCACAAAGGTGTCCATGTCTACTTGGATTACAATGAGAGTATCAATAACACCATTGAGAAAAGTTATGTCTAATTTGTCATCAACATATTGTATTCATGGACCTGTAGCCATTTGATGCTTGAATAATTCTCCCCATGGTGCATACTCCATAAGTGTTCCATCTTCATTAAGGATTTTTGGCATACCACGTTCCTCCATACTCCGAAAGGCCTTGATTTTACCTTTTAGCTGTGCTCCAATTCGTTCATGAGAACCTGTGATCTCACCAATCATCTCAGTTCCCCTTATGATAGCTGGGAGATTTCATGGAGCTTTAGGGTCATCCTTTATGTTTTCTTGTATTTCCCTTAAAGTATTCAATCTAGTGCTCCATTTATTCCATGTGTTTTGGAAAACCTCATGAACATGTTGGAACCTTTCAAAATCCTCATATATACCCTTATATGTTAACCATGCATCTTCTACTTTAAAGGCTGCCTTTGTCAATCTATGGCCCAAGATCTCATCAGCCATACCCTTTGTGATCCTACTCACATCCTCCTGGAACTTAATATTTTCAGACTTAGCTGTCTGGAGTTCATTCTTTATGGAAATAATTATTGCTTTGAAGGTTTTCTTTTCCTATGATGAGATACTAGATGGATAAGTAGGTAGAGTCTTCTGACTTATACTAGCTGTAGTAGCCTTTAACTTATTGTATTCCTTGACCAAATTGTTATGCTTTTCCAACAATTTCATGTACCTATCCTGAGAGATTCTACAGTGTCCACACTCAACATGGATGTGTGCATAGTTAATCATATAGCTTGTGGGGTGGTCATCTCTGAAGCCCTACCTATTATCAAATCTCCTAAGAGGCCAGTCATTGCTCTACTGAGTCTACATCTTCCTGAATCTAGTGCCAATTGCCAAATAGCCAATGCATGTAGGCTAGGAGTAAACCCTGAACCAAAAGTTTTGTCATCAAAAGTTTCTTCAGACACCGCCACACTTGGGTCATTTCTAATTGCATGTAGGGAAATTATTGATGAAAAGCTCCATCCAGACATTACCATCATTCCACTATCTTTGACTAATCTCCTAGCTTCCACATGATTCATTTGTGCAATCTCCTAATAATTTCCTCTTCAGTTTTCTTTCTGACTTCCTCTAGTTGAGAAGGTTCCATTCCCTCCTGAGCCTTCTATATCCTATCATTTATTTCCTCTTCCTTAAGCTCGACCACGTATTCGCCGAATTCTTTTGTTGTCACAAAAGATTCATCTTCTAGAAACTTAGAACAAGCTAGTACCCTTGCATCATTATGTTGACTTTCATCATATTCCCAGGGTACTAGCCTATCATCTAGGACAAAAGGTTCCATTACATCCCCTATATCAGGGTGTGAAAACTCGTATTCTACTCTTTGTTCAACAGGTGTTGATCCAGTAGATGGTTGTTGCACATTTATCTCAACACCCTGTACTTCATTAGTGCTCTCAATAGGAAACTACATAATATAAGTATCTCCTACATCCATTGGCTCTTGCTCTTCTAGTGTTGTGAGCTCCTTTGGTGCACCACCAAATTTTATCAAATGATCTTGTAGAGCTCTTTGAGCTAACTGCTTAGCCTGTTCCACTTTCTCCAAAAGGGTGTCATCCATGAAATCACTGAGGACCAATTCCATCCTTTTATATTTGTTAGTGATATGTTTATAAGGGATCTTGTAATAGGAATTCTGAGTAGAAGCCTTATAATCAGCCTCAACAATCTTCATCCATATCTCCTCACTATCCCAGACAGTAGCAGGTGTTGGAAAATCCCTTATCACATCTTCTCTAAAGTAAAATGCATGAGGAGCATATCCTGAGATTCACCTCTTTATCTTTTCTCTTTTGATATGTCCTTCTAGGTCAAAATTTCTAGCAGAGGCTACTTTCATTCTCAGGTTACTAACAATTATACCAAATACCTTGGTCAATTCCACAAAAGGATATAAAAGTCATAGCAAATACTAACCTGGGAATTGGACATTCCAGCAGGTGACTAACATCTTCTTATGGTCATTCATTTACATTGTCAAACTAGGGAACGTATACTTGAAATGGAGCGACACTGTATGTGCACTAAGAACCAATTTGAGTCACAATTTACCAGAAATAAATGCTTGGAAGGAATTCTACTTATGCTGCAGGAATGTAATGTAAAGTATTCTTAACTTAAGCATAACTTAATCAAAGCAGAAATCATGACAAATATTACTAAGAAACAGACTATGAACTGGCCTTATGTTGCAGGAACAAACACAGGGATGGATTCTCGATGCTGCAGGAACAATATAAGACAAATTTGCACTGAAACCTTCAAGAATGAAATCTAACTTATAATCAATAGGAGATAAATAACTAACTACAGATACTCACTAAGTGGGCCCCCTTAGCAAGCATCAACCAGTTTATACAAGAATTGAACTCAAAACTTCATTAGCTTTTATTCATAAACTTGGAATCATATACATTGATTGTTCTGCTTGTAATAAAACTAACACAAAACACTGTTTATCATTATAATACTAACTTTAACACACTATGTTTCTCACTCACGTAGGAGGAACACTTATTTATATTAGAAAAGAAACTAACTACCTAACTCTAACAGAGAAAGACGTGGACATAAATGCATCCTAAAATCGAGGAACAGACTTCTTATAAATGAAGGAATATCTGTTCAACATGATTTAGAGAGAATTTAGTATTCCACTCTTCCTAGATTAATGATCATTTAGATTTCCTCCCAATGACCTGGTCAGAGAGTCTTTGCTGGAACAAATTCCTCAATGTCGTGCTAGAAATGGACTTTACTGCAGGGTTGAGATCTGCTGCACTTTGACTCGTTCATGCTTCCTTCAACAACCTGCGATGCACATGGCAACAGAAGCAAAAGAAAGCATGCGTGGAAAATAACACGATACACATTCATTAATCACATATTAAATCCATTTCATTATCCAAAAACCACATGCATTATATTAGTCATTCGGGAGGTCAAACAGGGCAATTGATATAAACACAGAGATGTTAAGCTGTAGGAATATAGGAATGTGTTGCTACAAGATACAACCCGATTTTAGATAAAAAGCCTTTAATCAAAGAGTTAAAACAACCATCAACAATAAGACTAAGGGTATTAAAATACATCATAATATTTAAATTATGAGCATATTTCAAGCTCATCATTTCCCCCCTACTTATCCTAATGATGGTCCTCCAACATTAAGCTTTCTAGTTGTTTCTCTAAAATGAGTAGGAGTAGTATGGCCTTGTAATGAAGTTACGAATTTGTAGTAGAAACCTCTGAAACTTTGCCATCTCTCATACCTGTGGGTTTTTGCATCCTCATTAACATTTGTAGCCCAACAAGGGTAAAGTGGCCACATCAAAACTGGAGGTCGAAATTTTAATGGTAACCATAACTCAAACCTTCTCTGGAGACCAAGCTGCATATACTTCTCTGTCCTTCTAATGGCTTCCTTAAAGTTGAGAGGGCTATGAGGCTCAGATTTCCTTAGACCAACAGTCAGTTTTTTCCATCTTGTTTCAATTCTGGAAGATGAAAGCTTCCAAAATAGATATGTTTGGTCTTTGAACTCATTATACACCTGCTTCCTGATATCAAATATTTTCATTCTTTCTGTCTGATCATTGAATCCATACACAACAGTAAGCCAAGTTCTCAGAATTGTGTGGGGAGCTGAGCTTTTAGGTCACAGTGGAATAGGTTCATTCCTTTCAGCCTCTTCATAAGCCTCTAATTGTCTTCCATAGTTAGTTTCATTGGCCTCCCAAGACATGAGTGACCTCAGATGAATTTCACCAATGTAGAGAAGCGGATTCCACTCTGTTATTAGAAAACCATGCAAATAAAACTCACATAAATAATTTTTCAGCCAACTGGGTGCTACTTGATATGCATCATAAAATTGCTTAGCTGTGTGAATGATAGGGTCTAAATTTCTTGAAATTCTCATCAATTGGAACCAAAGAAATTTCTCTTTAAGGCACATAGCATATACCCTAGGTGGTGGTCTACATTCCATAATTTTACTAGTTATCTTCACCATTTCATCCATTTTCTCTTTCATTTCTTGAATTCCCTATTTTTGTCTTTCAATTTCCCTTTTCAATTTCTTCTTTTCTTCTTCCCAAAGACTTTGTTGAATTTCAGTTCTAGCTAAATGGCGGAAACTCAAAGTTTGAAATGTAACAGGCCTCCATGTAGTCCTAAGATATTCCAAATATTCAATCAACAATGTCATTTTATAAACAACCAATGCTCGACAAGTTTTAGGGGGTAATGGAGTTTCATTAGACACTTCAGATTGTTCAAGTTGTTCTTCCTCTTGCTGCAGGATGGACTCCTGTTGCTGCTCAGGAGGAGATTGTGTTTCTTATGAAACTTGCCTAACTGCTTCAGCCAAGTCATCAAGACTTGGCATCCCCCTTTCATTACCACTACCATGTTGTGCTTCCTCAACTTCCACTGTCTCAGTTTGCACTTCCCCAAGAATAACAGATGGACTTTGTGGAACATTCTCAGATACATTATGAGAAACATCATGACTAAATTCTTCAGATTCCTCAAGAATTATTATAATTTCAGGTTGAAAAGAGGTTGAGGTAACTTTACACTGTTTCCTTGATGAAACTCTTTTTGGAAATGTTTCTAAAGTAACAGTTGCAGGAGACACTTTCATGGCTTTCCTCTTTCTAACATGCCTAGAGGATTCAGACTCAGCAGGAGAAGATGATAGTGAAACTATAGTGGCAACAAGCGTTGATGCAAGAAAGAGTGGAGTAGAAAGTTTTCGCTTTTGAATATGAGGGTCAAATTCTGGGGTTTGTTCTTCCCTAGATGACTCTCCTACCTTTGTTTTCCCTTTTTCTTTTCTACCAGTAGACCTTGTTTATACTTGGGTAGAGGGCTCTGGTGTGGAGGCTACAGGACTAAGTGCTGCAAGAGCAAATGATTCTTGCTCTGCTTCCCTACTTGTAGATTCTACTCTCTTTTTATCTTTCTTGTGTTGTGTGCAGGGAGTGCTCTGGGAGGCTCTGGAGGTTGTAGACCCTTCTGGGCAACAAATTCTTGCCAAGAAAGGGGTGATACATCCCTTAGGGAACATTTGATCAAGAATTTAGTGAGGGCATGATGGGAAACAGAGTTGTCCCTACCCCTCTGGGTTTCATGGGCACAATGTTTCAAAAGGTTTAACAAAAAATTTGGAACATTGACAGCTAAATTGTGCTTCATATGACTCAATAGTTTAAAATGATAGGAATGCAAATAGGAAAAATGTCCCTCACAAGTCAAGTACCTGATTATGAAGGTGGCATATTCTGAGTATGGAGGATGTAGTGACACTCGTTTGCATCCTTGTTTGGAAACCTCCAAGGGTCCATCTATTGGTATTGTGAATTTTTCCCTAGTAGAGACAACATCTCTCCTTGAAGAAAAATTTTCTACTACAGCCAGAAGCCCAGTTACTTCTACAATCTGCTCATCTGTAATGGCTACTGTCAAACCCCACACTGTAGCTTCTCCCTCTGAAAGAGTTCTCAAAAAATCACCTACAACTTCCTCATTATAGGAATCTATCCTCAGAAAATAATTCAGCCAATCGCAATTGCTGAATGCCTGAACCGCTTGAGGATTTTGCATCAAGGGTTCATGAGCTACAGGCTCATGTCTTACTAACTATCCACTCATATTCACAAATTATCCCTACTGAGATTCCTGAAACTCAAACTTCTTCTGAAAATTCAAAAAAATTCTTCTATCCTGCTTCTTTCTACCCTGCTGTCACTTTTCTTTACTTTTCCAAGAATGACACAAAGGATAATTGCATGAAATGATTGTTAAAAACTACTCAACTCAAGCAGTTAATTGTTGTTTAGGGTGGAAGCACGCAGTCGTACTTGGTAAGTACAAGAAAATAAAAATGTCTTAACAGTTGTGACAGTGGCATAAGAAAAAGTTGAAATGGATTATCCCCACCCCCTACTAAAAATTTGGCATGTGTCCACACATGTACGAAAGGATAGGCGAAGAACATAAAATGATGACTGATATGTACATAGCAATTAATAAATAAATGAAATAAATAAATGATGTGACAATAAAAGATATCGCGTACCTTGTAATAAGTGCTCGTACATGCTGGGAAAGATCACAACTCAGCATGAAATGACGGCTGGAATTGAAACCATAAATGAGGGCGGTATGGAAGGATGGTTGACATGGATGGGTGAAGTGGAAGAAGAGGAAATGAATGGTGGTGATGGATAAAAAATGAAGAAAGTGGCTTCCTTAAAAAGTAAACCTTATTATGGGCATGCAACATAGAATTTTAAAGAGATACTGCAAGAGAAATGTCGAAGCCTTTTGCTGCAGGAAGATCAGTGGCCACATTCGAAACAAACTGCTTCATAAATTCTTCTTTGGATGTTGGCTTATGATACAACCTAAGACGGTGTCCATTAACCAATAGCTTGAATTGGACATGATCTATTGTAGCTAATTGAACTGAACCATTATCAAACACATTTTCTATTTCATAAGGACCAAGCCATCTTGTGGTGAGTTTACCTTGATTTTCCTTGTACCTAGAGTCATAGAGCAGCGCCCAATCACTGGCAGAGAATTGCTTAGTTCTGATATGGTGGTCATGCCATTTTTTTCTTTGCTGCTGGATAGCTTCAGTATGCTGTAGGGCATCTTTCCTTATCTCATCCAATGCATTCAGCTGTAGGAGGCGTTCCTTTTGGGCTTATGAAATATCAATGTTAAGCTGGAGAGCAGTCCTTAAGGTCTTATGCTTAAACTCTATTGGCAACATGGTAGTTTTTCCATAGAGTAACTCAAAAGGAGTAAACCTTGTAATTATTTTCCATGTTGTCCTATAGGCCTAGAATGCTTCAGGAAGGTGACTGCTCCAATCCTTCTTGTGTAATTGTATTGTCTTAGTAAGGATTGCCTCAATTTCTCTGTTGGTAACCTCTGCCTAACCATTAGCTTGAGGGTGATAGGGGCTAGAATTTCTATGCCTGATCTTGTAATTATTCATCAATTCAGTGATTAAGTTTGATGTAAACTGAGCTCCTTGATCAGTAACAAGTTCCCTTGGGACTCCAAACTAAGTAAAAATCTGCTCATACAGGAACTCAACAACTTTATTGTCATGGGCATGTGTCATTACTTTCACTTCGACCCACTTGGTTACATAATTAGTGCAAACCAAAATGTATGATTTCTCATTGGATGGAGGATCAATAGGCCCAACAAATTCCATGCCCCACTTGTCAAAGGGACTGACTACCACTTGAGGATACAGGGGCATTTCATCAGACCTTGTTGGTCTCCCCATGCGTTGAAATCTATCACATTTTCTTGTGTAGGCTGCAGCATCTTTGTGTAGTGTGGGCCAATAGTATCTTGTAGCAAGCACTTTCATAGATGTTCTCTTGGCTGGAAAGTGTCCACCACATGGCTCATCATGACAAGCATGAAAAATGTCATAGGTCTCATCTTCCCTAACACACCTCATGACTTGGTCAGGTCCTGTGTAAAATAAACAGTCTACAATCCATGAAAAGTTAAAACTTTTCTCTACCAACAAATGCCTTTCCTTTGGTGAGAAGTGGGTTGGAATCTTGTTGGCTGCTAAATAATTTGCAATATCTGCATACCATGGAGTTTGAGCAGCAATAGAAAATAGATGTTCATCAAGAAAACTATCAATTACCTCAGGGGTGGTAGGTGTAGCTGTTTGAAGTCTTGACAAGAAATCAGCCACCACATTAGCTCGACCTGACTTATCAATAACTGTGATATCAAATTCCTGCAACAATAGGAGCCATCTTGCTAATCTGCCAGATATGGCAGGCTTATTCATGAGGTACCTTATTGCTGAATGATCTGTATGGAAAAATATTTGGTAACCAGTGACATTATGTTGAAACTTGTTCAAGGCATACACAATTGCTAGCAATTCTTTCTCTGTGATAGTATAGTTTAATTCACGGCCTTGAAATTTTTTGCTAATGAAATATATGACATGCTCTATGGAATTCTCTTTTTGTCCTAAAACTGCCCCTATGGCATAATCAGAAGCATCTATGTGTCTTTGAAAGGACAGACTCCACTTCGGTCCTTGAAGAACAGGTGCCTGAGTAAGTAAGTTCTTAAGCTACAGGAAAGATGTTACAGGCCTCAGTCTAGTTAAATTCAGAATCCTTAGTCAATAAGGCATATAATGGACTGACTATTTTGATGAAATCTTTGATAAATCTTCTATAATATCCAACATGTCCTAGGAAGCTTCTAACATCCTTTTGTTTCATAGGTGTTTGCAAAGTTAGAATGACTTCTATTTTTGCAGGATCAACTTGAATTCCTGCTTGAGAGATATGATGGCCTAAAACAATTCCCTCTTGCATCATCATAAAACACTTCTCACTATTCAAAGACAAATTTTACTCCTTACATCTTTTCAACACTTTCTCCAATTTTGCTAATGCTTCTTCATAAGTAACTCCATAAGTGGTGAAGTCATCCATGTAGATCTCCATAGAATCATGAGAAATGTCAACAAAAATACTGATCACTACCCTTTGAAATGTTGTAGGTGTATTACATAGGCCAAAAGGTAAGACAGAGTAGGAAAAAGTGCCCCATGGATTGGTAAAAGTTGTTTTGTCTTGATCCTCAGGGGCAATTCTAATTTGATTATACCCACTATATCCATACAAAAAAGAGAAATACTTTTTACCAGACAATGAGTCTAGAACTTGGTCAACAAATGGCAGTGAAAAGTGATCCTTTTTAGTTGTTGTGTTCAGCTCCCTATATTCTACACAAACTCTCCATTTTCCACCTTTTTTAGGAATAATCACCAATGGAGATACCCATTGACTGTTTGAAATAGGGTAGATAAAACCAACATCAAACAATTTTTGGAGCTCTTTTTTAACTATTTCCCTTAGTGTTGGGTTTATCCTTTTTTGAGGCTGCCTAACAAGTGAACAGTCTTCCTTAATGTAAATCCTATGAATACAGAGTTGAGGATCTATTCCCTTCATATCCTCATAGTCCCATGCAAAAGTTCTGTGTTGATCTTGCATCATTGTGACTAGGGCAGTTTGTTGAGATTGAGGTAGCTTATTATTGATATTCAGACAGCGACCTGGAGACACTTCTACTTGCTTGGTAAGATCATTCATGGAGGCTGCTAATAAAGGTGGTGTCTGTATTTCATGTGGAACCAAATTGTGATAAATTGTAGGAAATTTAGGTGGCAGGCTTTCAAGATTCAGTTGTTGCAGGAAACACTGCTGAAGATAGCTATCTGGAACAGATGGACTACTTAGATCAGAGTTGGATTGCAAAATGTGTAAAAGCAGGCCATCCTCACTTTGAAGCTAGGAAAATGGATTAGTTTGCAGCATCATTAGCTGAGCCAATGAATTGACTTCTTTAGTTTCCTCTCCCAAATTTGGCCAAATTGGTTGAGACAAGTCTGGCTGAGGCTGGGCAGGTGGGTATAAAGCCAATTTCTTTCTTGACTGACCATCAAAAATTGTCATATCTCCTGAAAGGAATCCTATAAGAGCATCCACTATGGCTAACCATGGTCTACCTAGGATGATAGAATATCCTCCCAAATTTTCCTTAGTGGACAATATGGTGAAATCTGTTGGGTATTCCCAAGACTCAAGGATGATAATGACATCTTCTACCACTCCATCAGGTGTTACTGCGGAACTATTAGCAAGCTGTAGGATGGTAGGTGTAGACCGAATGGTTAGGATATTCAAATACTCCATAGTATGCTTGGTCATTACATTGATGGCTGCACCAAGGTCAATCAAAACATTCTTTGCTATTTGGCCATTAATATTTATTTTTACCACAGGACTCCCAGGGTCAGTATATTTTGGAATGACTACTTTCCCTAACATAATATCTGCCAACTGTCCTAGAACATTGATAGTTTGAGAATCCTTTTTCTTTCTTCCTGGTTTCTTTAAACAAGCCTCCTTAATGGCTTTTCCATAAATTAGGACATCTTTAATGGCTTGAAAAAGGGGGATTTGAATGTGTACATTTTTTAGCTGATCCAAAATATCAAATGTAGGCTCTTCTATAGACTTGGATGTAGTAATTTTCAATCTCTGAGGAAAAGGTGGTTTGGCCTGATGCTGCAGGATAGACTCCTTAGAGACAGTATCTGATACAAGTATATGTTCTGTAGGATTAGTAGGTTGTTCAGAGGCAGAGTCTAGAATCTCTGTAATTACAGGCAGCTGTGGAGTAGGGAGAGTGGTTCCAAACCTAAGATGGATATCATTAATATTCATGGCATAAGATGGATACTGATTGGCTTCTGATAAATACATAGGCTATTGTTGCTGATGCTGCTTATTATTAGGATTTTGCAATGGTTGAGCAGACATAGGCATTTGTTTTGGAGGGCTAGTATTTGTTGTAGGTACTGCAGGAGGTGGCATGAGGGTCAGAGGTTGTAGCTGTTGAAGCTGCAAGGATCCAGGGGATTGGTTCTACCATTGCTAAGAACCTCTCCATTGAGGATTCTGCTACCAATTACCTTGGGGTGGAGTCCATTGTCCTTGTGGTTGCTGCCAACCTCCTTGAGGAGATTGCCATTGAGGACTCTGATAGTTAGGCCAGTGTGGTTGAGAAATATTCCAAGGTGGTGATGGGCCATATGTAGGTTGTCATTGGTTATTGTAATTAGAATAAGGATTACCAAAAGTCAAAGGGTCTTGAGACATACCTTATCTTTGAGCCCATGGTCGCCTTTGTGCAATGAAGAATACTTAGTCATCATCACCCTCCACTATCTTAAAATCAGTAGGTAATTTCTTAGCCTCTAGGTTAGCCACCATCTTACATCTGCAGTCACGTCTCTTTTGTCTACAATTTGGACAAAACTCAACCAAGATTGCTTCAGCTTCCTCATGTTTCTTCTGAGCTTGAATAGTATCCAACTGTTTAGCCATGTTGTTTATCATATCTTGCTTGAAATCAGACAACAAATGTGTGATCTCCATCCGTGAAACTCCATTAGTAGAAGACTTTCCCACTATGGCTTAATGACCTCTACCCTTCTTAACAATTGCTCGAGAGTAATTGTGACATATGTTCTTGATATCATCCCAAGGCACTTGGGTTATATCTCCTCCTCCCATCAGATCTAGGACATCTATACAGGTGTCACTGATTCCCCTTAGAAAAAGTAGTTTATGAGATTCTTCATTGAGAGTATGGTCTGAATTCTTTTTAGGGAAAACAAGAATCTTGATATATAGTCTTGCAGGCTTTCATCCTCCTTTTGTTGAATTCTGAATATATCATCACCCTTACTACCACTCTTACAATATTCCTTGTATTTCTCAAGAATTTTTTTTTGCATAGTTTCCCAATTATCAACAGCATCCCTTCCCAAACTCATAAACCATCTAAGAGCTCCCTCCTTCAAAGTAGAAGGAAACAACTTCAACTTGTGAGCATCTGAAGTGTAATCATAGCTACGATAGAGGATGTCAAACTCAAACAAGAAAGTGTCTGGGTCCTCTATAACTAGTCCATAGAACTTGGGAAGTAATGAAGAAGGAATATTTTTAAGGTTATCATTATCTTGCTGAGTAGTGATGGGGAATTCAAAAGCAGGAGGTTGATTAGGTGGATTACGTGCCATATTTGCTTGATGGAGTATAAAAGAAAA
This sequence comes from Sequoia sempervirens, assembly GCA_007258455.2. Taxonomy (NCBI): domain Eukaryota; kingdom Viridiplantae; phylum Streptophyta; class Pinopsida; order Cupressales; family Cupressaceae; genus Sequoia; species Sequoia sempervirens. Next base: position 67,325,644 of record VDFB02000015.1, read on the forward strand.
TGGATTTTCTTGAGGTTCTTCGTCTTCTGGGGCAAATGGCAATTCAGCAAGCAGGTTTTCAACAAATGGATTGATATCTTGGTCTCCTCCTTCCTTAAATAGATTATAAGTTGGTTCATAATTGTTATTAATGAATGGAAGGTTAGGGAGGAATCTTCCCAGAGTGTCTCTTCTTCTATGCATGCAATAGAATTAACCATAAATTGAAGGAATTTGAAAATGCTTGAATAAACACACTAAACTACTGCTAACAATGACTATGACAGGTTCTTAGCTTGACACCATCCCCGACAACGGTGCCAAAAATGGTTAATTCCACAAAAAGGATATAAAAGTCATGGAAAATCCTAACCTGGGAATTGGAAATTCTAGCAGGTGACTAACATCTTCTTATGGTCATTCATTTACATTGTCAAACCAGGGAACGTATACTTGAAATGGAGCGGCACTGTATGTGCACTAAGAACCAGTTTCAATCAAAATTTACCAGAAATAAATGCTTGGAAGGAATTCTACTTATGCTGCAGGAATGTAATGTAAAGTCTTCTTAACTTAAGCATAACTCAATCAAAGCAGAAATCATGACAACTATTACTAAGAAACAAACTATGAACTGGCCTTATGCTGCAGGAACAAACATAGGGATGGATTCCCGATGCTGTAGGAACAATATAAGACTGAGTTTGCACTGAAACCTTCAAGAATGAAATCTAACTTATAATCAACAGGAGATAAATAACTAACTACATATACTCACTAAGTGGGCCCCCTTAGCAAGCATCAACTAGTTTATGCAAGAATTGAACTCAAAACTTCATCAACTTTTATTCATAAACTTGGAATCATATACATTGATTGTTCTGCTTGTAAGAAAACTAACACACAACACTGTTTCTCATTATAATACTAAGTTTAACACACTCTGTTGCTCACTCATGCAGGAGGAACACTTATTTATATTAGAAAATAAACTAACTACCTAACTCTAACAGAGAAAGACGTGGACATAAATGCATCTTGAAACCGAGGAATAGACTTCTCATAAATGAAGGCATATTTGTTCAACACGATTAAGAGAGAATTTAGTATTTCACTCTTCCTAGATTAATGATCATTTAGATTTCCTCCCAATGACCCGGTCAGAGAGACTTTGCTAGAACAACTTTTTCGATGCCGTGTTGGAAATGGACTTTACTGTAGGGTCGAGATCTGCTGCACTTTGACTCGTTCATGCTTCCTTCAACAACCTGCGATGCACATGGTGACAAAAGCGAAAGAAAGCACGCGTGGAAAATAACACGATACACATTCATTAATCACATATTAAATCCATTTCATTATCCAAAAACCACATGCATTATATCAGTTATTTGGGAGGTCAAACAGGGCAATTAATACAGACACATAGAGATGTTAAGCTGCAAGAATATAGGAATGTGTTGCTATAGGATATTACCTGATTTTAGATAAAAAAACCTTTAATCAAAGAGTTAAAACAACCATCAGCAATAAGAGTAAGGGTATTAAAAATACATCATAATATTCAAATTATGAGCATATTTCGAGCTCATCATACCTCATATGCTTCCTTTGGCGATACAACAAAATGATCAAAAGAGAAATTTGATGCAATAATGGAGGCCTTTTAGAACAACCTAAAGTTTTCTGCATTAGAGTGGTCCATTTTCCACATTATCTCAATGAAGGCCAACCTATCAGAGACAAACTTGGGTAGCAAATGCAGTGCAACAGGAGTCACGTAGCACCTGATGACTATGCAATCATTAAATAAATACCAGTCTCCCCAATTGCATTCATAATCCGGGTCATCACCAAATTCATTTGGCCTTAGCAATGCTTCAATTGTTTTGGAAATCCTTTCAGTGGGTGCAACACCCATTTGTGCCAAAGCAGTGTGTTTTATGATGTTACAAAATGCAACATAGTTTGAGTTTGAGCAATGTAAATCCCAAATGTGTGTCCACATTTGAATAGGAAACTTATTATTCCTTTCATCCACTTACCTTAGTTTCATGGCCTTCCCAAAGACTTCATGTCCCTGATATAATATCATATGCATCAATAATGAATAGTTCTTGAATGTCAATGGTATTCTCCTCTCCTTTAATTTTACTAGATGATAGTGTAACTGCTCTACAACTCTATGGGAATAATCAAACCATGTGTGCTTGTTTATATGTTGAATATCTAGAATTATGAATAGTAGGGGCAAGGTTATCCTTACATCACACCTTACTCCAAGCACCAGACACAACATATAATATGCATATCTAAAGTAATATGCAAACTCTTCACATTCTAGTGGTTCAACCTCTTTGAGTGAAAGCGTAGTGCCCTTTTCATGTCTATGTCTTGGTATCACACCTTTTTGGAGTGCTACCTTATGTTTGGCATATTCCTGCTGCAATTTTTCAAAATTAATCTTTTCGCTGGCATCAGGCTCATTCCGAAAACGTCCACAACTTTACTTGCCTTTATTTCTAGAATGCACTTACCCTTAGTGTCTGTAATTACCCTGTTTATATCATCATATCTATTTGTAAAATTTAGCATCAAATCCACCTCAACAAAACCATTGGGGACAACCAGTTTTCCCAAATCACAACACTAGACATTTTTATCAGGATGTCGAGAATCTTTTCTTGTAAACACATATAGGAACAATTCCCATCTAGTCTCTGGCACAACAATATCACCAATTCCCTCTACAAGGTCTTTGAAATTGGTGGTTAGAATCCCTTCCCTTGTAGCCTTCTTACCACTTGCCTTGACGTCTAGAGGTTGGAATTTATCCATAAAGCATGTATAATCCTTAGGTTGGCTTCTTTTCTTCTCAATGACTTCAGATGTTTGAGGGGGGTGATGGGACACCTTCTACTTTTTCTTCTTGGGCACAGGTTTCGACGATGACGATTCACCAGGTTGGCTCATTCTAGCTTCTTCAGGGTTTTACTTATGATCCAGAGGATCTTGGTCAAAATTTGAAGTTTCTCATTTATTTCCAGAATCAACATCACTAGGAAGAGCTTAGAATCCTAACTCCAATGTAACTCAGACAGAGTCAAATAGAGTTACGATGCTTGAGTTATGCTTGGTCAAATGTTAGTCAACTCAAGGGCTCATACTAGAAAAATGTCAAAATTCAACATCATCAAAAGTGGTCAAAGTTGACATCAATGCGAAGAGCTCGTCGAGAGCTTTCCAACGACATTCGTTTCATGCAAATTGGAGTCTGTATGAAGGAATTATGGGCAGTCAAAGTTTTGGTCAAAATGATGGCGTGGCATCACCAAGACTTGACACTTGGCAGGACACATGGCATGTGATGTGGCAAGAGTAGTGAATTGGCATAAATAAGGATTAAACCTAAATTATTAGAAGAAGATAAAAAAACGTATGGTTTAAAAATAAAAATAAAAAAAATAATGAGGATTTAGTGGGATTTGATCCCTTAATCAATGCCTTAAAATCCTCTTTCCTTTCCACTCTTCATGAAAAAGAAAATCCCTCCGTATACATAAATCTTTAAATAAGATTTAATTCTCCTAAATATAATAATCCCTATAAATGAGGATTTTAATCCTTTTAAAATTTTAGAAGCCCGTTACATGATAGTTAAGGAGGCTTAGAATAAATTAATCACTTTAAAATTATATTGGCATCGGTTGGTTTTGATAAAAGCCAAAAACCGAAATCTCTTATTTTTAAATTTTCACCCAAATATTTAAAATTTGTAATCCTCCAATTTGTTAAAGAGGTTGAAATAAAACCTCTAAGGCCCGAGAATAACATGTTAAAGGGCTTTAACGAATTATTGAAGATTAGAGGATTATTTTAAGGGGTGGATTATTGTTTTCATATGTAAAAAAAAGGAGATTATGAGAGATTTGTACTTGTATGGGTAATATTGTAAAATCAATTGGTTAGTAACCAATTGGGGTAATATTGTTGTATAAAAAGGGGTAGACGGGTAGGATGGAAGCTAAGTGTGATGGGAGAAGAAAATTCCTTGGAGAAATTTTGCTCGATTTCTGTGCTATTCAGGAGGTTTCTCTTGCGCACTTTGAAGGAGGGCTTGTCAAATTTCTTTGTAAACCAAGGGGAGATTATGCCAACATGTATTGATTTTGTGAAGTAATCAGATCAGTTCACTCATTGGAGAGGGGCACGGAGACAGTCGTCTTTATGACGAACTCTGTTATCAATTTTGTTTGCATCTCTCTCTTTCTCTCATTTTGTTTTCATCACTTTGTTAAATCCATTATTTTTATTTATGTTCATGTGCTAAATCTATTGAATTAAGTTGGATTTAAAATTATAATTATTACACATTCAATGCAATTGTCATAGATTTGTAAAACAGATCAAATTTGGTATCAAAGCTTTGTGTGACTAGTATTGCAGAATTGGACGCTAACACATTCCAAGAAACAACAAAGTGAAGGTGAACTTGAAGAATATAATCTTGAGATCAGCAAAAAAAGGACTTGTCCAACAATGGAAGAAATTGAAGCTGGGAAAAGTATTGAGCAAGATCTTGATGATAAGTCTTTTAGCGAGCCTTTCTTGACATGAAGGCTATGGTGGAAGAGCTTTATGCAGAAAAGAAGAAGTGCAAAAAGAGAGGTTCATCGAAGCGAGAAAAGAAGGAAGATCAAAAGGAAAAAGAAGAAAAATCTTGAGAAGCTCCATCTTCTCCATATTCCCCTTCTTCTCCATCTTCTCCATCTTCCCCTTCTTCTTCTTCCTCTTCTACTACTATTAATCCTTTCAAAAGAAAGTCTAAGCCTATTATTAAATTGGATGTAAAATTTGAATTTCCTAAGTACTGTGGTGAGTTAAATGCCAAAAAGTTAGATGATTGGATCTAGTAGGTAGAAGTGTAATTTAGGATTCAAGGCCTAACAAAAGATGCTTCTATGATCCAGTTAGCTACTCTCCGATTGGGAGGTACAACTCTCACCTAGTGGGAGAGTAGGACTTGGGACGAAATTGCTTGTCATGGTAAGGTCAATATGACTTGGATGGAATTTGTCGTTTCCCTTAAAAAATAGTTTTATCCTTTAGGTTATATGCAACAATTAACAATGAATTGGTAAACCTTTAGGAAAGGTAAGGGTCAGTCTGTCCAAGAGTACACCCATGACTTTAGAAAATGGGCTATTGCTTTAAATGTTCCATTGTATACTCAGGATACACTGCTTAAGTATATAGGTGGTTTGCATTCTTACCTAAGGCATACTATTCTAATGTTGAGTCCTAATAATCTAGATGAATTTTCAATCCAAGCTACTCATTTAGAGTCAAGGGGTAAGAACACTTTTAATGATAATTTCTCAAAGAAACCATCTAAGTCTGAGGGGAAGTCTAAGGGTAAAGAAAAAGACAAAGATAAAGGCAAAGGGAAGAAGACAACTATAATTAAGGAGGGTGATAAGCCCACATGCTCCCATTGCAAGAAAGAGGGGCATGATGATTCAAAGTGTTGGAAGCTGCATTCTGAATTAAGGCCGAAAAGATACAAAGGCAATAAAGGCAAGCAAAAGACTGCTACATTGACCCAACAAGATCTTGGATATGAATTTGGAGATGAGACTTAGATTGTTGTTGCTGGGGTCCAAGGTAAAGGGAAAGGTATAACTCTCTCTTCTGATGCAAATGTTTCTAATGCAAGTATAAGTAAATTATCTACTCCTCCTAAAGCTGATAAACAACAGAATGAATTGTTTCATATTCGAGTTGTAACTAAGCACACTAAGATTGATACATTGTTTGATATGGGTTCTCAAGTCAACTTAATATTTGAAGAGGTGGTAAAGAAACTTAATCTAGCTACAACACCTCATCCAAATCCATATCCACTTGGATGGGTTTGCAATGATGCTCAATTGCAGGTAACAAGACAATGTAAATTGAAATTTTCTATCACTGCAAACTTTGGTGATGAGGTAGAGGTAGATGTTTTTCCTTTGGATATTTATGGGCTTGTGTTAGGGAGTCCTTATCTGAACAATAGAAAAGTAATATTTTATAGGGGGAAGAATAAGTACCATATTTTTAAGGATGGGATAGAATACATTGTAAGTGCACACAAAGTTAAGACTAATCTTGCACTAGTTAATGTTGGTCAGATGAAAAGATTGGTCAATTCTAGTAAGAACTTTGTATTAATGCTTGTAAAACCCAAAGAGGATGAAAAAGCTGAAGCATTTAAGGGGTGTGATCCAGAGCATAAAGCTAAGATGGTAAAAGTAGTTTCTACTTATAATGACTTATTTTAGGAGCCAAGGGGGTTGCCACCTAAGAGACAGATACAACATGAAATCCAGTTGCAGCAAGGTGCGTCTCTTCCAAACATCGACATGCACCGTTTATCAGTTTTGCAAAATGAGGAAATCAAAAAGCAAGTTCAGGAGTTGGTGGAAAAAGGAGTCATCCATCTTAGTACATCTCCTTGCGGTTCTCTATTTGTGTTGGTTCCAAAGAAGGATGGGTCTTGGAGAATGCCCATCAACTATCGAGCCCTGAACAAGATAACGATAAAGAACATGTATCCTCTTCCCCAAATTGATGATTTACTTGATCAGTTAAAACATGTAGTTTATTTCACTAAGTTAGACTTGCGTAGCAGATATCATCAGATAAGAATTGCAGAAGATGACATTTGGAAAACTAAATTTAAGACAAAACAGGGACTGTTTGAGTGCTTGGTCATGCCCTTCAGTCTTTGCAATGCACCAGCTACATTTATGAGAGTCATGAATAATGTCTTTCATCCTTTTATTGATGATTTTGTCATAGTCTATTTAGATGATATTCTTGTATTCAGTCGAACTTGGGAAGATCATGTAATTCATGTAAAGAAATTTTTTGATGTATTGAGAAAAGAAAAACTCTTTGTAAAGATGTCTAAATGCAAATTCGCTAAGACATCCTTAGTGTACTTAGGCTATGTCATAGGTGGTGGTCAATTGAAAGTAGACCCTACGAAGTTCAAAGCTATTTTAACATGGCCTAAGCCAATTATAGTTATTGAAGTCAGAAGTTTCTTAGGTGTGGTTCAGTACTGGAGAAAGTTCATTGCAAACTTCTCCTACATTGCATCACCATTGCACACATTGACCAGTACAAAGAAAACTTTTCAGTGGGGAGGTCCACAATAGAAGGCCTTAACACTTTGAAGGAAAAGTTGAGCACAACACCAGTTCTGGCTTTACCATATTTACACCAACCATTTGAGATCGAGACAAATGAAAGTGGATTTTCCATGGGAGCAGTGCTAATTCAAGGAGGTAAACTAATCTGCTATCACTCTGAGACCTTTTCAGGTGCAAGAATTAACTATCCTACTTCTGATAAGGAATTTTATGCATTAGTTTAGAGTGTTAAAAAATGTAAACACTACTTAATGGGGAAAGAAACTATAATCCACACTGATCACCAACCACTTTAGTATTTGCATTCATAGTCTAAACTACAACAAAGTAGGCACTTTAGGTGGATGGGTTTTCTTCAACAGTTTCATTTGGTGATTAAGTACAAGAAAGGTTCCCATAACAAAGTAGCAGATATTTTGTCTAGGCCTCCTGTTATGAATGCTTTGATTATCCTTAAAGGTAGCTCCATGGTACATGAATTTTTTTAGGAAAAGTATGCTAACGATGAAGACTTTAAGGAAATCTATTTAGCTCTAATTGCAAGAAAACATGTAGAAGAGAAATATTACTATGTGAAGGATAAACTCTTGTATCACTTGGGAAAGTTATGCGTTCCAAAAGATGAACAAGCATAGGTAATCAGAGAAGCACATACCTCATTAATTGCAGGACATTTTGGGGTAAGCAAAAAAATTACTCAGCTGCAAAAGTATTGTTGTTGGCCTCGTATGCAAGAAACTGTAACTAAGTATATTAGAGGTTGTGTCATGTGTGCAACAAGTAAACCTAGTAAAGAAAAATTGGGTTTGTACACAACTCTACCTATACCATCCCATCCATGGGAAAGTGTATCAATGGACTTTGTTGGTGGGTTACCTATGTCTTGGAAGGGACATGATTACTTGTTTGTAGTAGTTGATCGGCTCAAAAAAATGTGTATTTTAATGCCTTGTAAAAAATAGGTCACTGCTGAACTAACAACTCAGATGTACTTACAATTTGTATGGGTTCATTTTGGGTTACCTACTTCTATTGTATCAGATCGAGATTCTTGATTCCTAGGGGAATTTTGGTTAGCTTTGTGGGGACTCATGGACACCAAACTGAAAATTAGTACAACCTTCCATCCGCAAACTGACAAATAGATAAAGGTAGTGAACAAGATAGTTATGCATCTTCTCAGAGGTTACTGCAACAAACATCCCAAGTTGTGGGATGTGAGTCTTCGTTATGTGCAACATGCTTACAACCATGTGACACACTCTTCTACAAAGAGGTCTCCTTTTGAGACTTGCTTCGGTTATGTGCCCAAAACACTGATGGATTTTTCTTTTAGGAAGGATGATGTTGAAGATGGATGCCATGATGTAGAAAAGGCTTTAAAGTTCATCTAGAGAGTCCAAGAAATTCATTAGGTAGTGGAAGCACAGTTAGAGAAGATTCAAGCCAAATACAAGGATCAACATGATAAGCATCACAATGATCACCATTTTTAGGTTGGAGATAGATTTTGGTTACATATCAACAAGGAAAGAATGCAAGGTGAAGGAACGAAGCTCGAGCTGATTCGGTATGGTCCCTTTGAGATCTTGGAAAAGATTGGAACCAACGCCTTCCGCCTTAATCTTCCTCCATACAAGCACATCTATTTGGTTTTCAATGTTGAGAATCTAAAGTTGTACGAGCCTCCCATGATACTGGATGAAGACACATACATTTAGGTTCCATCAGTTGATGATCTTTCACTAGAGTACATGTCAAAGTTGCCATAGGATGTCGTCTTAGACAGAAAAATCAAGATTTCACGAAGAGGAGTTGTTGAATACCTCAGAGTGGGAATGAAGGGGATGAATCTAAGCAAGCCAAAATGGATGGAGATTGGTAAAGTGAGGGAACTTTACCCTCACTTGCTTTCTGAGTAATCAAGCTTTCGAAGGTCCAAAAGCTCTCCAGTGGGGAGGACTGTTCTGAAGGATCTTCGTCAAAATTTGAAGTTTCTCATTTGTCTCCAGAATCAATATTGAACGTAGTCAAAAGGAGTTACGATGCTTGAGTTATGCTTGGTCAAATGTTGGTCAACTCATGGGCTCAAATCAGAAAAAAATTCAAAATTCAACATCATCAAAAGTGGTCAAAGTTGACATCAATGTGAAGAGCTCGTCAAGATCTTTCCAATGACATTCGTTTCACGCAAATTGGAGTCTGTATGAAGGAATTATGGGCAGTCAAAGTTTTGGTCAAAATGATGACGTGGCATCACCAAAACTTGACACTTGGCAGGACACATGGCATGTGACGTGGCAGGAGTAGCGAGTTGGCATAAATAAGGATTAAACCAAAATTATTAGAAGAAAAAAAAAAACCATATGGTTTAAAAATAAAAATAAAAAAAATAACAAGGAGGATTTAGTGGGATTTGATCCCTTAATCCATGCCTTAAAATCCTCTTTCCTTCCCACTCTTCATGAAAAGGAAAATCCCTTCGTATACATAAATCTTTAAATAAGATTTAATTCTCCTAAATATAATAATCCCTATAAATGAGGATTTTAATCCTTTTGAAATTTTAGAAGCTCGTTACATGATAGTTAAGGAGGCTTAAAATAAATTAATGGGTTTAAAATTATATTGGCATTAGTTGGTTTTGATAAAAGCCGAAAACTGAAATCTCTTATTTTTAAATTTTCACCCAAATATTTAAAAATTTTAATCCTCCAATTTGGTAAAGAGGTTTAAATAAAACCTTTAAGGCCCAAGAATAACATATTAAAGGGCTTTAACGAATTATTGAAGATTTGAGGATTATTTTAAGGGGGGGATTATTGTTTTTATATGTAAAAAAAGGGAGATTATGGGAGATTTGTACTTGTATGGGTAATATTGTAAAATCAATTGGTTAGTAACCAATTGGGGTAATATTGGTGTATAAAAAGGGGTAGAAGGGTAGGATGGAAGCTAAGTGTGAAGGGAAAAGAAAATTCCTTGGAAAATTTTTGCTCGATTTTTGTGCTATTCAGGAGGTTTCTTTTGCACACTTTGAAGGAGGGCTTGTCAAATTTCTTTGTAAACCAAAGGGAGATTATGATGACATGTTGTACTGATTTTGTTTAGAAGTAATCAGATCGGTTCACTCATTGGAGAGGGGCCCAAAGACATAGTCGTTTTACGACGAACTCCATTATCAACTTTGTTTGCATCTCTCTCTCTTTCTCTCATTCTGTTTTCATCACTTTGTTAAATTCATTATTTTTATTTATGTTCATGTGTTAAATCCATTGAATTATGGATTTAAAATTGTAATCTTTACGCATTCAATGCAATTGTCATAGATTCATAAAACAAATCAACTTAGTTCGAAAGTAAACTAGGTTAGGGGATTATTACCCTATTCTTAATAGCTCGAACTCAGAATCAAACGTGATTTTACCCAATTAAGAAACTATATTAACTCGAGAAAAACCAAAAACCCTAAATAATTCCTAGAATTAACTTAGACATCCTTTGGTTCGACACACAAATTATTACAAAGCAGTAAAAGAAAATAGTGGAGGATTGATGGAAACTTACACGAGAGCAAACTTTCCACGACTCTTTCAGCTTCAGCTTTGGTTACTTCAAATTCTCCTTCAACTCCTCAGATGTTTAGCTGAGATGAAAATACAAACTATAAACCTCCTTCAATGAATTTAACTGAGTACATATACCATTAATCGCGCATGAATGCTTGCATGAGTGAACAATTATGCCTCAAGTTGGTCATTCCTATTTGAATTCAAACCATCGATGCATTTAGATGAAAAACTCATCTAACTGCTCACATTGCTTCTTACTCTCCATGGACCCTACCAACGATTTGATGTGTACTTGATGAACTAAGAAATTGCCAAGCGTATTTCCCCACATTTCATGAGTATCACTCATCGTGCGTCTCTTTTCCAATCTAAGATCTCATCAAGCGATGGCTAGAAGGCTAGCGATGAGATATCAACCCTTGATCATGACCGTAGAGAAGATCTCGACCGAAGACATGAGTTATATTGCTCATCATGTGTTTAAAGTTCATTAATTAATCCCAACTCATGATAGAACAAAGCCGCACAATGGGAAGATACTCCACCCATCGGCGGTCGTGGGTTCTCTTTAGAAAAGTAGAATGTAACCGATGATAGTACAAGGGCCAGCAATGGGTCAAGACCTTAAAGACATCGTTCATCGTGGGTTACCGTCTCAAAATAATAACAAAACACGTGATGAGCGATGAACCAAGGCTGAAGGATAGACCTGACATTGCTCATCACAGGTTATAAAAAATATTTCATGCAACAACACGTGATGGGAAGATGGTTAGTGAGTGACAAGGTTAAACGTTACTAGGCCTGGCAGTAACTAAGGAATTGGGGCCAGTTGAACAATGATAATAAAGACCATGGGAAGGAGCTTAAGTAACAAATGAACTGGATCGGCCAGTCAATGTGAAAACATAAAATGGATGATAATCAAGGGTAACAAGATACATAAAACTCTTAAACCCAAAACCCTAATGCCAAAAGATACAAGTGACTAGTGACATGACCATGAAGTCAATGTAACCATGAAAATTTGTATGGGTTCCACCAGTGGCTCCGACTGGGGATGTATGCCCCCCATGTGCATAGCAAGATCTTAGATCTCTGGTTGAGCAGACCAAGAATACAAGGATCAATAAAGAAATCAGGAGCTTGTCCAGACAAGACAAGCAAATGCAACAGAAAGGAAACAAACCAACCTATTTACAAAAATTTACAGGACTGTACATTGTACAAGGAATAGAGCCTATCTCAAGAGAAATAGGGTTTTAAGAACTATCCATGTACTGGTAGTTCGAGAACCTCACCTGTTAGAGACTATAGGAAATATGAGTCTTCATCATGTAAGTCAACAATTAAGTAGGGACCTAGCCACAAAGGATTAGACTTCTCGTGTTTACCTTTGTCCTCCATCCTGGCATTCCACATTATAACCATACTTCCCACCTCAAAATTTCTTTCAATAGCTCTTTTCTCATACAGGTGTTTCACTTGTAGTTGCAACTTCTAATTGCTTTTATGGGATTTTCTCCTTGTTTCATCAAGTTCAATCAACTCATTCATTCTCTGTTGCATCTCATCACATATATCACTATCATATTCATGTACAAACTTGTACATCTTGATCAAATTGTTATGTGGTATTCTGGCTTCAACCCCATACACCAAATTAAAAGGGGACTATCCAATGGATTTCTTCATAGTTGTCCTATCAACCCATAGTGCAAGCTATAGCTTTGAGTCCCCAACCTTCTTATTTTCCTCAATTACCCACTTAATAATCTTCATGAGGCTCTTATTACTAGACTCAGCTTGTCCATTTCCCTGGGGATGGTATGGGGATGAATATGATATGTTTATGCCATGTTGGTTACAAAAATCAAGGAATTCCTCATACCTAAATCACATAGCATAGTTAGACACAATCCTTCCAAGGACACCAAACCTGCTCAAAACATTTTTTATCAAAAAATCAATGACAACTTTACTATTTTCCTTTCTAGTAGGAATGGCTTCAACCCACTTTGTGAAATAATCAGTCGCTACCAAAATCCAAGCATGTCCTCCACTGGATTTCATAGACATTTCACCTATGAAATCGATGCCCCACTACTGAAAAGGGGTGTGTGCAATATTGGCCTGAGGGGTAAGTTTCCTGAGAATTTAAACTTACCAGTAAACCTTTGGCATGCATCACATTTCTTCACAAATTTGTGTGCATCTTTGAAAACAGTCGGCCACCAAAAACGTGCTCTTAATATCTTATGGGCAATAGTCTTGGCCATGTAATGGCCTCCACAAGCACCTTTGTGTATCTCAATTGATAGATATTTTACTTGGTCACCATCCACACATCTGAGAAGCACGCCTTTTGGGCTTCTCCACTAGGGTTCACCATCAATGATAACATACCTAATCACCTGCAATTTTAAAGTTCTCTTCTCATTGTTAGGCATGCCATCAGGGCATTGCATGGTTTGCAAGTACTCCACTATCCTTCTTTACCAGCCACATGTTTGCATATAATAGATGGGAGCAATTTTTTCTAGTTCAACTTCATTAATTTTGTTTTCCTCCAAATTAGTTTTAGCCATGAGCTTGGCTAAGCCTTGGCCTTGTACCAGTTTTGTAATTTGGACATCTATGTTGAATTCTTGGATTTGGTTAATCCATCTACATATCCAACCTATATTTTCTTGTTGGGTGAAGATGTCCTTTACTGCAGCTATTAGGACATAGGCCACAACTGTAGCCCCAGTTAAATATGTTCTAAAAATTTTAACAGCCTTAACTAAGGCATAAGCTTGCTTCTCAGTAGATACTTGAGCTCAGCTGCTTGCAAAGACTTACTAAAGAAGGCAATTGGCTATTCAAAAACTTCATCATTTTTTGTAATAACACTCCCACTACAGTATGAAAAGAAGCAAACATAAACAATTGGAATGGTTTGGAATAGTCTAGAGTCTTCAAGATAGGTGCAACTTTAATAGAATCCTTGATGGCTTGAAAAGCTTTGAGGGGCTCTTTTGACCACACCACTTTTTCTCCTTTCTTGAGCATCTTCGAGATAGGCCTAACTATCTCTGCAAAGTTAGTGACAAACCACCTTAGAAATTTTATCTGCCCAAAGAAAGATTGAATCCCTTTAACATTCTTTGGTGGTGTAATTTTATCTATAGTTATTACTCTTGCAGGGTCAATCCTGATACCATCTTTCGAGACAATGTGCCCTAGAAACTTACCTTCTTTGACTCCAAAGACATACTTCTTGGGGTTCAATGAAATACCATATTCCAAAGCTCTAATGAAAATTTTCTCAAGATGTGAACAGTGATCATCCTCTTTCTCGATGTGCACAATAAGGCCATCTTGGTAAATAGCAAGAAACAAATCTATGAAATCAAAAAAAGCCACATCCATGGCTCTCTAAAAAGTGGCTCCAACATTTATTAGGCCAAAAGGCATCCTCACATAAACATAGGTTCCCCATGGTTTGGTAAATTTTGTTTTATACTGCTCTGATTCCCTCACCATGACCTGTTTATAACCCAAAAATCCATCCATCATAGAAAGTAGTTCACAACCTGTTACCTTTTGCAACATTGCTTCCATATTTGGTAAGGGGAAATTATCTTTCAAAGATGCAACATTAAGTTTTCTAAAATCCACACACAATCTTAAGTTGCAATTATTTTTTCTATCTGGAACCAAGTTAGACACCCAATAGGAATGCCTTAATTCTTGCATCACTTAGTTTAGTAAGTTCCTCTTGCATTTTGGGCCTCAAGGTAGGATTAATAGGTCTCTACTTTTACCTAAAAGGCTTTGTGTCAGACTTCAATGGGATCTCATGCTATAATAGATCTTCTTTATAGGCCTTTAAATCATCATATGACCATGTGAATACATGTATTTATTTCCTTAATAAGGAAATTAATATAGTCCTCACATGGGGCTTCATTTGTTTTACCTATATACACCTTTTTTGGAGCAATTTATTTTCCCAGATTTATTTCCTCTAGGTCTTCTTTATGTGTAGACACTTGCTTGGTGTTTGACCTATTTGGGCCATCAAAGACCCTTTCCAATGCAACCAATCCCTTGGGAATCTTATTTGTTTTCAAGTGAATTATCTCATTCCCAAACAATGTCTCCTTTCCATCAACTTCCACCACATATGAGCTAAAGTCAATCTCTTGACTCTCATATTTTTCAACACAATACAAGAATATCAAAATGTCATTATTGTCATCAAACAACTGCCAATTGCAGATGTTGTCTGGTACTACAGGTCATGTTTGTACGTCTATTCTTGAGACACCATCGAAAGTCACATCATCAAGCTTGACTGCAATATTAGCCAATAAATCTACTTTGACATTCTATCCTCTCTCTATCCAATCTATTCCAAATTAATCAAATTCCTCAATAGTATCCCAAACCTCATTACTATATTGTCTCAGCTTCTTGTCCTTAGTGAAAAACCTAGATGTGACTTGGGAAACTACTAGTTCAGAATCCCCTAACACTTTTAATAATTTTATCCCATGTTTAGAAGCTATCTTCAAACCAAGTAATAAAGCTTCGTACTCAACAACATTATTTGTACATGCAAACTATAGCAAAAAGGAGTACTTGAAAGTATTACCTTGGGGAGAAATGACAATAACCCCTGCACCTAAGCCCTCCTTGGAATAGGCTCCATCAAAATACATAGTCCATAGAGGATCTTCCTGTGGTGTTTGTAAAACCTCTTTAACAATTGGTGCAAGCTTAGGCTCTCCTTCTTCTTGCTTCAACTTTTCCACACAAAAGGTATCTATGCCAATGTCCACAAAGTTAATTATTGGGGGTTCTTCTAGCTCTTCAACATGCTCAATCATATGTTAGAATCTTGATTCTATAGAAATTTTGACATCCTTCTAATCAATCGAGAATGTAGCAAATGACAGATCCTCCCATGGAAGCACACCATTGCATTGAAAATAGCATCCCATAGGTTGGTGGGATATCCACCACTGTAACACTCATGACCAAATCCTTTTCAGGGAATGTAACCAATCTATATGGGACTTTATAAATTACCCCAATAACAGGGACCTCTCTAGAATCCATAGAATAGTGTTTTCCATAGGTGTTATCCACCTTCAAGCCCATTTCCTCCATTATCCTGATAGGAATGACATTAATTGAAGCACCAAAATCTATCATACAATTCATGAGTACTTTTCCATCAATAATCAAGCTCAAAAAGAAATGATTGACTAGAATGGGATTTGCAGTGATGGTGGTTCCCAAATAAATCTCAAGGTTCTCATTAACTACTGCCCCTACCTCAGTATCTTTTCCTTGAATCTTACTTGTTTCAAGTGTATCAACCTCTACTTTGTCTTTGCTACCCCCAACAATGTTGTTAATGAAAGCTATTGTTTTGTTCTTATGCTCATCAATCCTCATCATTTCTAGGAATGGGATTGTAACCCGGACATGAGACAAAACCTGAAACATGTCAATGGGAGAATAAATTGGCAACTCAGGAAGTGCTATATTCTAAGGGACTATCCTATTAGCTTGATTGTCATTTTTTTCAATGGGAGGCTTCAAATCCTTATGTGCAACTTCAACAGTAGCCTTTTCTTAGCTACCTTCCTTGGCCCAAATTCTCATCTCTTTAACTTATTTAGGCTTAGTCTCTTCCTTCTTATTTTTTGGCTTAATTCCTTTACCCTCTTCATTGTTCTCTTTAATGAAAATGCCTCTAGAATTACCTTGGTTTCCACTCACCACCCTATTCCTTAGATGAAGATCACTTTTAGCTTGAGCTATAGCAGCCAATGCAATTGTATATTTCTCAATCTCCTCATTCGAAGGTCTCCTCAGAGAGATGTTATTTGACTCAAGAGTTTAAGTAGTATATTCATCTTCTCTTTCTTCATCTGAAAACACCTGCTAATGGTGTAAACTTGCTTCATGTCTCTATACATCCACATCATTTTTGTTAGCATCATCACTGGAAGAATAATCACTACATTCCAAGTCTAATCTATTCATGAATACATTTTCTATCTCATCTGAATTAAGAGGAGAATCAAACTCCCCTTGATCATCTTGAGTTTCTTTGAAGGATCTCACAATTGCACATTGCTATGATGAGTGAGGCATCTCACACACTCCACACCATGGTAAGTCCTCAACAACATTTGTGGTATTTTTATGCAAAGGATCAGGTGTAGCTTGAAGGTTCTTTTGATTATTTTGAACTGGCTTTCCATTATGTGAATTGGTGTGATAGGGGTAATCTTGAACCCTTGGGGGCATATTATTTCTCTGGAACTAGGGTTTTTCATTCTTTTCCTACTTCTGTAATAGATTGAGAACTTGATCTAACTTTTCATTTGGGGCTGCAACTTTAACTGCTTTCTCATTTTAAGCTTTTGAGTTCTTCAAGGGCTTAGGGTCATCCCTTCTTCCAACTTTACCAAAAGCCCTTCTATTATTTTCACTATTCACAACCATCTTATAAGCTTCCCTCAGAGATTATGGATTCTTGTCCCTAAGAAAATAACACATCTTAGAGTCATAAGCATTACAATATGTCACCAAACACACATCAGGATTAGGCCATAGATAGGCAGGAACCCTATTCATAGAATTCTGAAATCTTGTGTTGAATTCAATGACTAGCACATTATGTCCCTTGGTGATATTATTGAAGTCATTCAATTTGAACTTGGGATCAGTTTGATCCCCATACTACTCTCTGAATACTCTATAGAAAGAATCCTTTGAGTTAACACTCAGATCGGGTAATCCCCTATACCAATCCCTTGCATCTTTGGTTAGGGATTGCATAAAGTATTTCATTGCTATGTCATCATCCCATAATTGAAAATCCTCCACAAAACTTTGGAAGGCTTTCAAGTGATCTTCCCCACTGAAAGAACTATTACCGGTGAATTTAGGGAGATGCTTCCTCGCATTATTCGGGACAAGGTTTTGATAACCAAGAATATTGTCAAAACATAATTTCCTATACCGATCATTTTGGGGTGGCCTCCAGGAATGCTTATCCCTATGAGTGTCTCTTTGCTCATCATATTTCTTGTTTTCCACTTGATCTACATTCTTACCTTTTCCACCTCCATTATTCCCACCACTCTTCTTCTTATCTTCGTCATCATCCTCAGAATAAGAATTACTATCTTTACTACCACCACCTCCACCACCCTTGTTACCACCACCTCCTCCACTGGGGGTATGTCCCCTAGACTTATTCTTGTGAGATCCGCTATCACTTTTCCCAGAGCTTGAAGCCTCTAGAGTTAGTATTGACATTTTGAGGAAGGGAATCTTTCTGGCCATTTTTACATTGGTCGCTTCTATTTCAGCCTTCTTTAAATCTTCTTGCAATTTTTCATTTACCAACTATAATTTCACGAGTTCAATAGTTGAGGGTGTAGCAAATGGATTAGGATCAACTTTGGGATTATTAACAGGAGTTTTGGTAGTTGAGGTATGGGTAATTGTGTTTGTACTAGTGTTAAATGTATTGAAAATATTCTTTTGGGAATGATCCACAAGCCTTTTCCCATGATCTATTAATGATGTTTTCTTAAGAGGATCAAAGGTTTTAGTGGTAGTAATAGTTGGTGTATATGTGCTAGCAGCAGAAGTTCCCATTTGAATTGTTACTTTTGGAACTTCAAGAGAAATTTGAGTTGCTATTTTAGCAGCCTTTTCTTTAGAATCTCTACGCTTAGCAACATCCTCTCTCATTTTCTCAACCCTTTCTCTCTTGGAATCCCTTTCAAGCTACTTAGCTCTAATCCTATCCTCATTTTCCTTCAAGGCTTACAATCTCTTCTTTTCTTCTTGTTTGACAAGCCAATTTTCCTCTTCTTCTAAGGCTTGCATGTCCTTGTCTATATCTTCCTCATTCTCGAGGAAATCTCCATACTCACTCGGGGCTGGGGTGTGAAAATTTTGATCAACTAGATCTTCCTCAGGGAAAGTAAGTGCTGGTGGATTAAGGGGTTCTCCCCTTGGATTAAAATTTGCCCCATAAAAAATTGACCCCACCCTAGGTGTTGGTGGTTTTGGGAGCCCTTTACTCATACCCCAAAATTCCCATTTTTCCTCTTCTCTAGAAATTCCAAGCTCATTATCAAATACTTGTTCAACAGGGAAACTACCTTGACCTCCCTCAATTACCCCACCATTATTTGAATTCTCAATAGTATTTACACTATTTACTTCATTGTTAAAGGTGGGAGAAGCTCCAACAAGAGATTCGAGGGACTTATCAGATTCAATAGCTTTCTTCTTCCACATAGGTTGTTTGTCCTTGGTAGGCTTAGGTTCCACCTTCTACTCAAGATTCTTCTTTGTGTGACTTCTAGTTTTGCTCATGGTGTCAACCAAGTTGTCAATTTCCTTCTCCTCAGGTTCTTTTCGAGATGTTATTGTTATACTGGTATGAGAAATTTTAGACTCACCACCTAGAATGTTGGGAAATAAAATTTGACTATATCATGACTTGTTATTTGTGACCTCAGAGAGAATTTTAAACATAACCTGACACAATGTGATAGAATTGTCTAGAAGTTGACGCATGAACTAAATATGACATATGTAACTTTAAAGCATGAACCGAGACTTCTTTCAATGAAGAATAATAAAACACATGACTCTGACTATACCAGATTTGCACTAGAGATGCTAAAATTTAGAAAATCTCCCCAACGAAGTCGCCATTCTGTTGGCTCTTGTAAATACCAACTAGATCTTTAAGGCAACCTATGGATTTTCCAATTCCAATAATTGACGGCCTAAAAGGGATTGGCCAACAAATGAGAGAAAGCAATTTAGCTTTCCTCCTACACTTCAGGCTCTGCAAAACCTAGGAGGGCGATCCTAAAATGCACTCACAATATCCCTTCAAAATATCTCCACGTACATTGCATATTACGCAGATACATTCTCATATCAATGACTACAAGTGACAAGTTGCAAAGAATTGGAAAATTCTTCACACCATTATGACTTGAAGTATAGAATGGACAATTGGAACGAAACCCATAAAAACCATCACCATATTGAAGATGAATTTAACTAAATGAATTGTTCTTTGATATGATCCAGCTGACCCGATATATTTGGAATTACTCAATGTATAGAATCAGTGCATTATCCTACAGTAACAGAGTCAAATTCACAACACACAGTAATGCAATAACTAAAGCATTCAATATTTATAGACCATTATGGATTTGCATTGCAAATTCATAATTTAGACCTTCCATACAAAACATACTTAAAGATCCTATAAATTAACTCATAAACTAGTGGTTGCATTAAAGCATTTTAATCAACTACTTGAATTGAAGCAACAACACAAACACACATCCAGTCAGATAAATTGGAGACCAATGAGACAATCCTTGACTATTTCATTGTTGATTTGTGGACATATACATAGGAGACAATATGTATGAAATTTTCCATTATCGATTCTCAAATTCTATAATCAATGGAAAAAATTTAAGCTAACTGTGAATATAGACTCATATGCTAAGACTCAACAAGTAATTCTATGTCCATTATATGCTGGTACTCATAAAACTTCATTGTGACTATCTGAGATCAACCAAAAATTCAAAGACCTCACAATAGCCTTGAAATCCCTTTAATATGATCAAGGGAGAAAACAAACATTGATCTATTGGCATATTGCATTTCATTTCAATCAACATTTCAAGTATATTTCACTTCATTTCAATCCACGAGCAATTATATTTACACTTTGAAGAAATGGGGGAAAATACAAAAAGGAAAAAACTTGTAAAAGCTTTTGGGGCTTGTATCCTCATTGTTCAAGAATTCCATGTCACCATCCATTTAGAAAAAAGTGTAAAGCATGAGAGAAGAGGAAAATAAAACAAAAGGAAAGGATTGGCTATGTTACCACGTGCACCTTCATATTCAGAGGATATAGATTTCCCTTACACAAATTTTTCAAAGGCCAGACCTGTACTATACTCGACCATACTTTATATTCCTCTCGCCACCTTCATGGCTTACTTAGCATATTTTTCTATCCAATATTTATATTCATCCTCAGTGGGCCAATCAATATCAAGCAATTTCTACACCTTTGTATTGTATGCATTGTACCTCGCATCAATTACCACTCTGGCTTCTTTCACAAAGGTTTCCATATCTACTTGGATTCCAATGAGAGTATCAATAACACCATTTAGAAAAGTTATTTCTAATTTGTCATCAACATATTGTATTCATGGACCTGTAACCATTTGATGCTTGAAGAATTCTCTGCATGGTGCATACTCCATAAGTGTTCCATCTTCATTAAGGATTTTGGGCATACCACATTCCTCCATACTCCTAAAGGCCTTGATTTTACCTTATAGCTATGTTCCAATTCGTTCATGAGAACCTATGATCTCACCAATCATCTCAATCCCCCTTATGATAGCTGGGAAATTTGTTGTAGCTTCAGGGTCATCCTTTATGTTTGCTTGTATTTCCCTTAAATTATTCAATCTACTGCTCCATTTATTCATTGTATTTTGGAAAACCTCTTGTACATGTTGGAAACTTTCAAAAGCCTCATGTATACCCTTATATGTTAACCATGCATCTTCTGCTTTAAAGGTTTCCTTTGTCAATCTATGACCTAATATCTCATCAGCCATACCCTTTGTGATCCTACTCATATCCTCCTCGAGCTTAATATTTTTAGACTTAGCTATCTGGAGTTCATTCTTCATGGCAATAATTCTTGTTTTGAAGGTTTCCTTTTTCCTGTGATGAGATACTAGCTAGAGAAGTAGGTAGAGTCTTTTGACCTACACTAACTGCAGTAGCCTTTAACTTATTGTATTCCTCGACCAACTTGTTATGCTTTTCTAACAATTTCATGTACTTGGCCTGAGAGATTTCTACAGTGTCCACACTCAACATGACTATGTGCATAGTCAATCTTGTAGCTTGTGGGGTGGTCATCTTTGAAGCCCTACCTATTATCAAATCTGTTGAGAGGCCAGTCATTTCTCTACTGAGTCTACATCTTCTTGAATTTGGAGTCAATTTCAAAATAGAAAATGCATGTAGGCTAGGACTAAACCCGAACCAAAAGTTTTGTCATCAAAATTTTCTTCTGACACCACCGCACTTGGGTCATTTATAATTGCATCTAGGGAAATTATTGATGAAAAGCTCTAGCCAGGCATTACCATCATTCCACTATCTTTGACTAATCTCCTAGCTTCCATAGGATTCATTTGTGCAATCTCTTGAATAATTTCCTCTTCAGTTTTCTTTCTAACTTCCTCTAGTTGAGAAGGTTCCACTCCCTTCTAAGCCTTTTGTATCCTATCATTTATTTCATGTGCCTTAAGCTCAGCCACGTGTTCCATGAATTCTTTTGTTGTCACAAAAGAGTCATCTTCTAGAAATTTAGCACAATCTAGTACCCTTGCATCATTATGTAAACTTTCATCATATTCCCAGGGTACTAGCCTATCATCTAGGACAAAAGGTTCCATTACATCCCCTATATCAAGGTGTGAAAACTTAGATTCAATTCTTTGTTCAATAGGTTCTGATTCAGTGGATGGTTGTTGCACATTTCCCTTAGCACCTTGTGCTTCATCAACGCTCTCAGTAGGAAACTCCATAACAGGAGTATCTCCTACATCCACTGGCTGCTACTCTTCTAGTACTGTGAGATCCTTTGGTTGACCACCAACTTTTATTAAATGCTCTTGTAGAGCTCTTTGAGCTAGCTGCTTAGCTTGTTCCACTTTCTCCAAAAAAATGCCATCCTTAAAATCACTAAGGACCAATTCTGTCCTTCTATATTTGTTAGTGATATGTTTATAAGGGCTCTTGTAATAGGAATTATGAGTAGATGCCTTATAATCAACCTCAACAGTCTTCACCAATATCTCCTCCCTATCCCAGAAAGAAGCAGGTGTTGGAAAATTCCTTATCACATCTTCTCTGAAGTAAAATGCATGAGGTCCATATCCTGAGATTCACCTCTTTATCTTTTCTCTGTTGATATGTCCTTCTAGGTCAAACTTTCTAGCAGAGGCTACTTTCATTCTTAGGTTACTAAAAATTATACCAAATACCTCATATGCTTCCTTTGGCGATACAAAAAAATGATCAAAAGAGAAATTTGATGCAATAATGGAGGCCTTTCAGAACAATGTAAAGTTTTCTACATTAGAGTGGTCCATCTGCCACATTATCTCAATGAAGACCAACCTATCAGAGACAAACTTGGGTAGAAAATGCAATACAACAGGAGTCCCATAGCACCTAATGACTGTGAAATCATTATATAAATACCAGTCTCCCCAATTGTATTCATAATCCAGATCATCACCAAATTCCTTTGGCCTTAGCAATGCTTCAATTGTTTTGGAAATCCTTTCAGTGGGTGCAACACCCATTTGTGCCAAAGTAGTGTGTTTTATGATGTTACAAAATGCAACATAGTTTGAGTTTGAGCAATGTAAATCCCAAATGTGTCTCCACATTTGAATAGGAAACTTATTATTCCTTTCATCCACTTGCCTTAGTTTCATGGCCTTTCCAAAGACTTCTTGTACCTGATATAATATCATATGCATCAATAATGAATAGTTCTTGAATGTCAATGGCATTCTCCTCTCCTTTAATTTTACCAGATGATAGTGTAACTACTCTACAACTCTGTGGGAATAATCAAACCATGTGTGCTTGTTTCTATGTTGAATATCGAGAATTATGAACAATAGGGGTGAGGTTATCCTTCCATCACACCTTACTCCAAGTACTAGACACAACATATAATATGTATGTCTGAAGTAATATGTAAACTCTTCACATTCCAGTGGTTCAACCTCTTTGAGTGCAAACATAGTTCCCTTTTCATGTCTATTTCTGGGTATCTCACCTTTCTGGAGTGCTACCTTATGTTTGGCATATTCCTGTTGCAATTTCTCAAAATTAATCTTTTCGCTGGCATTAGGTCTCTTTCCGAAAACCTCCACAAATTTCCTTTATTTCTAGAGTTCTCCTACCCTTGATGCCTGTAATTACCCTTTTTATATCATTATATCTGTGTGCAAAATGTAGCATCAAGTCCACCTCAACAAAACCATTGGGGACAACCAGTTTTCCCAAATCATAAACCAAGATGTCGAGCATCTCTTCTTGTAAACACATAAAGGAACAATTCCCATCTAGTCTCTGGCACAACAATATCACCAATTCCCTCTGCAAGGTCTTTGAAATTGGTGGTTAGAATCCCTTCCCCTGTAGCCTTCCTACCACTTGAATTGACGTCTGGTGGTTGGAATTTATCCATAAAGTGTGTATAATCCTTAGGTTGGCTTCTTTTCTTCTCAATGACTTTAGATGTTTGAGGGGGGTCATGGGAGACCTTTTTATTTTTATTCTTGGGAACAGGTTTCGATGATGATGACTCACCAGGTTGGTTCATTCTAGCTTCTTTAGGGTTTTACTTAGTTCAAAAGTAAACTAGGTTTGGGGATTATTACCCTATTCTTAACAGCTTGTACTCGGACTCAAACGCGATTCTGCCCAATTAAGAAACTGTACTAACTTGAGAAAAACCAAAAACCCTAAATAATTCTTGGAATTAACTCAGACATCCTTTGGTTCGACAGACAAATTCTTACAAAGTAGTAAAAGAAAACAGTGGAGGATTGATGGCAACTTACCCAATAGAAAAATTTCTGCAACTCTTTTAGCTTCAACTCTCGTTACTTCGAATTCTCCTTCAACTCCTCAGACATTCGACTGAGATGAAAATACAAACTATAAACCTCCTTTAATGAATATTTAATGAATTTAACTGAGTACATATACCATTAATGGTGCACGAATGGTTGTGCGAATGAAAAATTATGCCTCAAGTTGGTTGTTCCTATTTGAATTCAGACCATCGACGTGTTTAGATGAAAAACTCATCTAACGACTCACATTGCTTGTTACTCTCCACGGGCCCTACCGACAATTTGATGTGTACTCGATGAACTAAGAAATTTCCACACATATTTTCCCACATTTCATGAGTATCGCTCATCACGCGTCTCTTTTCCAAACTGGGATCTCATCAAGTGATGGCTAGAAGGCCAACGATGAGACATCATCCCTCGATCATGAGCGTAGAGAAGATCTTGACTGAATACATGAGTTATATCACTCATCATGTGTCCAAAGTTCATTAATTAATCCCAACTCATGATAGAACAAAGTCGTGCAATGGGAAGATACTCCATCGATCGGCGGTTGTGAGTTATCTTTAGAAAAGCATAATGTAACCGACGATAGTACAAGGGCCAATGATGGGTCAAGACCTTAACCGCATCGCTCATCGCGGGTCACCCTCTCAAAATAACAAAAAAAAATGTGACAAGCGATGAACCAAGGCTGAAGGATAGACCTGACATCGCTCATTACAGGTTATAATAAATATTTCACGCAGCAACACACAATGGGAAGATGGTTAGCAAGCGACAAGCTTAGACATTACTGGGCCCGGCAGTAGCTAAGGCATTGAGGCTGGTTGAACAATGAAAATAAAGACCATGGGAAGGAGCTTAAGTAACAAGTGAACTGGTTCATCCAGTCAACGTGAAAACATAAAATGGATGATAATCAGGGGTAACAAGATACATAAAACTCTTAAACCTAAAACCCTAATGTTAGAAGATACAAGTGACCAGTGACATGACCATGAAGTCAATGAAACCATGAAAATTTTATGGGTTCCACTAGGTTGCCATCAGTGACAAAACGAGAGATTGTTGGAAGTTTGATTGTCATTGATGATATTGTTGGAAACATGAGCATGAGTATATATGGTGTTGTCATTGATATCAACATTGATGTACTACTATTTTATGAGTATGAGTGATTGTGGTGATGTTAATCCAGTATACAGGTGCAAGATTTTTGGTCTGATGAAAAAAAATGTGTTGATATTTGGCTGTCATAGAGTTCAATTTTTAGTGTACATGGAGCTCGTTTTGAGGTCCACATTGCTTGGCCATGAAGAATTAGGTTATACATTTCTAAGGAAATTTTGGTATATCTTGGAGGATCTTAAATTCAAAGTTTCATGTCCTAATTCCCTCCAGTGTTGAAGATAGAATTGACTAAGTATTAGGTTTTCCAGTGATAGTGTTATTGATGTAGATTACATAATGGGAATGCTCCACATTCCACCATAGAAGAATATTTGGTTATGCAATTTTGTGGGAGTTTTTATAGGTTTCTGAAGCATGAGTGGTCTAAGTGGGAAGTGTTTTGGTGGTTCACATATTGTGTTGTGAATGAATAGGTGGTTCATGTCACCAATCTTTTTCTATCTAGTGTTGACCTAAATATTTTTGGGGTTTTGTGAAGTTAAAGTATGAATTAAGTAAACTTAAGGGAGAAGTTAAAGGTCCCTTCTAACCTATTTTGGTGCATTACAAGTTTTGAGGCATGAGTGGTTAGATCTTGAGCCGTTACATGTTTCCTCTAATTAGGCTGACCTAATTGATGTTGTAGGTGTTTGTGGATGTAATGCATATAAATGTAAGTTCATGTTGGTGTTGATGATATGTGATGGTGTGTGTGCTATATAAAAATCATGATGTGAATTCATAAGAAGAGCATGCAAATGTGATGTGAAGAAAAGCATAGTGGTTGTAAATGTTGAGAAATATGAAGTGTATTAAATCAGTGTATTGAGCTCTAGTGGAACTATCTCCAACATGTTGTAGATGCATTGTATCAATTAAAAATCTTGGTAGTGAGCTACCCTTTCTTCTTTCTCTCTTATTCTTTGGACAATGAGTCCACCTACTAGTGAGCCTTTCTGTAATATCTTGTAACCAATTATAATATTGTTAGGTAATCCTCACTGTGGTTTTTCCCTTCTTGGCTTTTCCACGTAAATCTAGCTTTCTTGTGTTATGTGATGTGATGAATGATTTAATTCATTATTTTCATTTCTACAAATTGGATGAAACATTTTGAGCACATGTTTAAGTGGTTTCAAATTATAGTGATTCACCCCCCCTCACAGTATTCTGAGTGTTCAACATCCTTGTTCCAATAAGAGAATCAAGGGTCATCCAAAGAGAACTAAAAAATAGATTACACATTGGCCAACACCTTATGTACATGCAAGAATAGCACAAAGACAAAGGTTATTGCACTTGAAAGCTCACCTCTATATAAATTAATTTGCATCTCATTCTTTCTCATCATATGGAGATGGTGAGAAACATGCTAGAGGGACTACAATAATTATGGTAGAAGGAGAGATTCCTGGTTTGATACATGGATTTTTCATTAGAGAAGGATCATCACCCATGCCCCCAAAAGTCTAGTCCATTGATTGTGTGAAAATAAAGGGAAATTTAGAATGATTTTTTAATGTTTTAACCATGTGTTTTTGAATCACTGTATGAATACACAACAATAGTTGATATGGTAGTTATAATAACATGGTCACAAGCACTATAAATTATAAAATAAGAAGAATATCTAAGAGGATGAATAGAAGAATCCCATAGACTTAATGGTGGAAAAGGAAATGAGTGGCTAAGCTTATGAATTGGCTAGGAAAGGTAGGGATCATATTTACTCTTAGGAAACAAGGGTGAAGTAGATTCAGGAGATGGTGAAGATGGCTGAGTGGGACTACATTAGGATCCAAATACATAGGAGAAGGATTAATAGGAAAATGTTCATTTCCTACAGAAAGTTAGCGAGCAATAGCATGACATCTTATCTTACATTCTTTCACATTTTAGTTTCATCACATATAATTTAGAGCACTTATGGGGGAACCTAGGTATTTCCCAACATTGGTTCATTTTCTTCCTTTGTAGGAGGAAGAATGGAATGAAATGTTGAAGGTTGGGAGATAATAAGAGAAGGAGGTTTTCATACACCAAAATAATTTCCTCTATAATTCAAAGAGATAGGAGGAACAAAAAAATCTCCAAAGTGCGAGGAGTTCTAGGCTATATCTGGTGTTTTCCTCATGGGCCTAGAGAGGATGGAAGATGTGGAACCTTAGCATAGGCGCTAGATGCTTCAGGTTGACGGAGGATACCCAATTCAAGATGTGATTCTCTCACTACTTACAAAATAGGAGGAACTATTGTCATAGCTACAAGAAACCAAGGGGCCTCGAGGGTAGCAACTAGAATGAAAAATGAGGGGTTATTGATTGATAGATAAGAAACTTGGCTAGCTTTTAAGTTTTGATAAGAGAGAAAAATAACATGATTGAGGGGTTGAACAAGCTTAGCTGACTAAGGCCATAATAATCAAGTGAAAATCCCATGAAGGGACAAAGGCTTAAATCCATTGTGATGTATAGTATGCACTTTTACTTCAAATGGAAACTTTAGACACTCGTGGATTATGAATGAGACCGTACTCATGGAAGTGGGCCATGGGTGACCCAAATTCACAAAAAAATGGTCTAAGGTTGGAATTACGTCAAATTATACATTCCAAATTTTTGGTTTGATCTAGACATGAAGGGTCAAGGCACCAATGGTAGGGAAAGTCGAACCATCATGTGCTCTAACTAATACTTTTTATTTTTCATACTTGTCTTGATACACATAATACAAGTAGAGGAACTCATTCATAACTACATTCACCAATAATACATGATCAATGAGTACTCCCCATGTGGGTTTGTCACTAATTCTAGTGGTAATGTAAAGAGGACCATCAAGTTTATGAATAGAGGCATCAATATGGGTAAAGTCAATATCTAGAAGGATTTTAGGTTGCTCTTGATGAGGGTGATCATCTATCATGAAAACTACATTATCTAATGGTTTTCTTCTATGATCAAAGGTTATGAAAGTAGATACTATTGTATGAGGGGGAAAAATATTAGAATGCAAGGCAAGATAAATGTGATGAATTGAGAATCTATCTAATTCAAAACACTTAATCTAAGATCTTATTCCATCACTCATGAAATGAACAATCTAAGCTATTGAAAATACGTAATGAAATCCTAAGATTAACACAATGAATTCAAAGCAAAAGAGACGTTACCATCCCATGTCGGAGTGTGTTCACATGATGTTGGGTTGCTCGTCTAACTGTGAAGCCTCCATTTTTGCAATGTGAAATATTGCAGAATGATGTTGATGTTGGTTGATCGAAGGTACTTTGAAGCTCTATCAATGGTGATCTTGACAACACTTCATTGCATAAGGTTTGTTGATTCTTCGATCCTTTTTTGTGAGGAAAGAGGTTTGTTATATAGAAAATGAGATTCAAAATGGATGATCAAGATCGTGTTGGAGAATATCTAGATCAATGGTCAAGATGTGTTGAGAGGATTTAGACATGAGAAGATTGTGCAAAGTAGATTTCACAATTTGTGTGATTGAGGAATAAATTGACTAGTCAACAATTAGATTGATCAGTCAGGATTTAGATTGTTCAGTCGAGAGTTAGATGGTTGAGTTAGGAATTAGATTGATTAGTCAACAATCGTAATCTTCTCAATCAGAAAGTGGGTGAGGAATATGAATTAATTGATTTAATTAATTAATTCCTTTTTAGAGTTGAATGTGCAAATCAAGCTTGAATTTTGCAAACAAATTTGTATTAGTTTGATTTGATTTTTGATAAATGATTTGAGTAGTTTGATCTAATTATTCAAATTTTGGAGGGAAAGTGTCGTAATTAATTTATTATGATTTAATAATTTAATAAGCTTAGGAGAATAAGGTGATTTAGCGACGTAATTAAATATTTGTTGTTATTTAATCAATTAGGATAAAATGAAGTGAGATTAGGATTTTATTAAATAAATGTAATTTATTTAATTGGTCGAAATGATAGAAACGCGAATTAATTAAATAATGTTGTTTTATTTAATTAATAGTAGAATTAGGGCTTTCAGGACTTTATTAAATAAACAAAATTTATTTAATTTGTTGAGAATGATGAAAAAGTGAATTAATTAAATAATGTTGTATTATTCAATTAATAGAGGAATATTAGGGTTTCAGATGTTGTTTGATGTTGTGCAATGTTTCTGAGATGTTCTGAGACGTTGTGGGATGATTATGAGATGCTCTAGAATGATTCTAAGATGTTTCAAGATGTTTTGGGATGATTTCGAGATGATTCTGAGATGTTTCGTGATGTTCTAATACATTTCAAGAATGTTTCAAGACGTTTCAGGATGATTCTAAGATGTTGTGAGATGATTCTAAGATGTTTCAAGATGTTTTTGAGATGTTCCGGGAATGTTTTGTGATGTACCGAGATGTTTCAGGCTGATTTCAAGATGTTTCAAGACATTTCGAGAATGTTCTGAAATGTTTTGGGATGATTTTGAGATGTTCTGAGATGTTCCGAGAATGTTTCAAGATGTTTTGAGAATGTTTCGAGATGTTCTGAGACATTTTAGGATGATTCTGAGATGTTTGAGGAATGTTTTGAGATGTTTTGGGAATGTTATGAGATGTTTTGGGAATGTTTCGAGATGTTCTGAGATGTTTCAGGGTGATTCTGATGTTGTTTAGGGTGTGTGATAGGTGTTAGGTCAATTTTACATGTCTACATTTTTCCCCTCTTTGATACAAAGTACTAGTTGCTTTGTTTCAAAGATTCTATTTTTAAGATCAATTTTTTAAAAAAAAATTATGCCCCACTATTTCCTGGTGTTCAAAAAAATGATGGTAGGACTTTGTGTTGCCCCCTTGAGAGGTTGGTTGAAAAAAGTTCAATTTCGAGGGCAAGCTCATGACATTTTCTTGTTTTAGTTCCAATGTGTTGAGATTGAAGAATTAGATCTAGAGGTCCCTCATTCCTTGTTCCAATGTTTCTGTGAGCTTCTAATTTGAAATTAGGAAGGTTCCCTAAGTAGAAACTATGGTTTCCTAAGTGAAATTAGTGTTTCCTAAGGTTTAATATAGGAATTTAGTCATCTAGTTAGCTCATTTGTACTTTGATCCTTTTGCTAATTCTTGTCTCTAGGTTTCCCATTCTGTCAGTTGTTGAGGAGCAATGCTAAGATTTGAGGGATCCCCACAGCTTTTGAGCTTGTTTGGGAGTTTGGACAACCTTTAGGAATTGGTGGCCCGGTATGCACCTTCTCGCTTTTCGCTTTCATCTTGTTTCATTCTCGTATTGCATGTACAGATTTTCTTGAGTCCATACCAAAGTTCTGGTGATTTCTGAGCATCTGCATCATTTTCCTCACATTTTCCAGGTCAGAATCTTGCACTTGACATTGAAACCCTCGCCCTTGACCTAAAACCTTGCTCTTAACTTAAAAATTCACTTTTGATTCATGCACTTGACCTAAAAGCTCACCTTTGACTTAAAACCTCTCTTTTGTTTGTTGTTCTCCTAAAACCTCGCCCTTGCCAAATAAGCTCACACTTGCTCTAAACCATTGCATATGAAAACCTCTCCCTTGCTCTAAAAGCTCGCACTTGCTTTAGGAAGCTCGCTTCTACTTCAAAAAGCTCACTTTTTCTCTAAACTCTTGCATTTTCTTCTACCATTGGCCTGAATCCTTGAATTTTCCTTAAACTCTGTTAGCATTTGCTTGTTGTCATCCTAAATGTCACTTTTCATCATGCTTATGTCATTTTTTGAATTTCTTTACATGTTTAGAGTGAATCCCTAACATTGTGGGTTAAAATGATTGCAGGTGGGCCTCAAACCACTACAACCGAGGGGGACACGTCCTCGACACCTTTTTGATCTGATTGCCCATTTCGGTGTGTTGGAGTGAGACTTTCTTGATGTTGTTGGACTATGTTATTGTTGTCAAATAGATTGCACCCGAACGCTTGAATGATTAAATTCAACAATCTGTTGAAACATGGGAACTATCTTCAGGCTGTGGGTATTCCTATGGCAAAGATAGACCTCCAGATTCTAGGCTGGTTCCTATATGGAGATCAATTAGGTACCTGAATAATTTATTCTAAGAAAAGGGTAAAGAGGGATTGAACTGAATTCATGAACTTAAAACTAAAACCTCGGTGATGCACCTAAATGATATTTATGAGTAGATTGATTCACAACTAATTATTATGGAATCTATTTTCACAACTCAAATTGGGAAATCTAATTACATAAGTGTTTCATCATAAGGCTTGATAATCCATTCGTAATGAAGAAAAATGATATTTTCACAACCTAAAGGAGAGGATAAATTAACAGCACAACTTATGATCTGTAACTAAAATTGCTTTTTTCGTGTACATGTATTCATGAACGTGATAGGAATTTAAAGGCTCTGAAATCAAACACATTAAACATTCAATAAATACAAAACTCCTGAATTTGAGAAGGCTAATACTGAATAGCCATAATGAAAAGAAGGAAACTCTGCAAAAATGATAACCTGTAAAGCTGTAAAATTGTATTAATGTAAAAAGCTGAGTTACAAATCTTTCTCTCTACAAAAAGGTATGCCAGAGAAGATGAAAAATAAGAACTAGAGGAAAAAGATAAACTTTTTCCAATATATACAATGAGATGCAACTCCAAAGTGCATGAAAATAAAATTGAAAGTTAATTTTAGTGTAAAAATGATAACTCCAAGGCAAATCCCGAGCAGAAGAGAAAATCTTGTTAAAAATAGCCCAAACTCATGCAAAAATGAGTGAACTCAGTTTCCAACTAGTTGTCAACTCATAACTGATCCATGGGGCACTCGAACTGAACTAAAAATCCCCAAAAGTGGGTCCAAGCATGCGAAAACCACCTCATTTTTTCCAATCCACCCATGATGACTTGAATGATTAATCTTCAGTTGATAATCTGATATGAAACTGAAGTAAAGTGCTAAAAATCTCCATGACTCACATGATTAACTCATCCTCCAGTTAGCTCTACTTGTATTCTGCATGGATCTCCAATTAACTCAACTTCACATAATGTCTTTTATTTGCATTTTAAGAGGACTAAATTAATTAAATGACTTATAGTTCTATCATTTAATTAATTAGCTTTCATTTGATTAATGCAAATAAAAGACAATAATGTTAAGTTAAAAAAACCTAACCCTCATCTCACAGCCTCATACACACACTTGGCATATACTTGAATATGCATTCTTCACTAAATAAATATAAGCTGACGATTAAGACATGTAACAATTATAAATCTCATGATGGCCGACCATATCATTTCTAGGAAATTTCACTTGAAGTCATGGCCATAGGAGTAAATAAAACATAATGATTTTTCCTAAAAACATGAGCAAAAATCAAAGTCTTTTCGAATTAGGGCATGAGTGAAAATACAAGAACCCTAGATGCTTTCTTCATTTCTCAATTTTCACTCTTTGACTACATGAAGAGAAAGCCATTGATGTGCCGCCATGTTTGGACTGGAAGATTCTCTACAGGAAATTGTCAAAACACAGTTGAACCCTTGTTGTTTCTGAGAGATTTTCAAAGGGTTTTATCACAACAAAGTCTGGTAAGCATTTTGATGAACTTTCAGGATTTATTAGGCTTCTACAACCACAGGTTTGACTGTATTTTCTGACTTATTTCTTTGTGTCTCCATTCCCTATTGATGCTTCATCATTTTGAGGCCGAAATTGAAAAGATCTCTGATGCCATCTCAGTGCAATCTGAAGATCTTCATTTACAGTCGTATTATGGAAGTATGCTGGTAAGTCGCATGATAAACTCTATTTCTTGCATAAGAACTTAGACTTTCCATCATACTATGGATAGAATGTTGTTTATTACCTCATTCATGCAAAAAAAATGATGATCATATTCTGGTTTTCCTCTTTGATTCATGGTTGTGACCTTGTATAAGAGATTCTAAAGCCTCTTTAACAAATTCAATTACACATACCTTAAGGCTTTTATTTTTATGACAAGCCATGATTTTGTCTCCATTTACATGAAAAATCTAAGTTTTCATTTAATATATTGATCCCATGGCTGCCATATACCTCTTCAAACAGAAATAAATCATTTCTATGTTATGACTTTCGGCTCTCATTGGGAGGTTTGTAGATGATTTTCATCTGTGCACAGATTTGTGCCTACTGTATGGAGGGTTTTTACAAAATGAATTTTGAATCTCATGTTCTGCAGGCGCTTTTGTCTTGGATCTGCCTTTATGTATTGTTATTTGCAGGTTGTGACCTATTCTCTCCATTTGCACTTGGTAAACTCTTTCCTCTTCATTTTTTGCATGTCTTTGTCACCAACCACACATATTGTTGTCCTCTCATTACAAATAGTCAGTCCCCTTGCTTTGCCCTTTGGTTATCACTATCTATGCATACTTTGCTTTTCAAACCCTTTGCTCCTTTACTTACTATTCTTTCCACTTTGTATAAGTCAATTCCCTTGAGAAATCATGGGAAGAAACTTCAAAGATAACTTAAAAAATGAAATTTTACTAAGGCCACTATCAACAAATTCCATTTCAAATGTCACCAATTTGTCCTTCTCAACTTCTATGACTGTGGCATGAGCAAAAATGCTTAACCTTTTCTAAGTTTTTATATTACCCTGTTCATGGCTATACTATGTATGCATTTTTGACTGAATCTTGATATTCTACAGGCTATTGATTCATGGCATATAAAAATGATGAGAACCTATTTCACTTTGTATCCATGCTAGAGTTTCCATTGTATATGAGTTAGCTTCTTTAACAAATTCAATGTCTATTATTATGATCATCTTGAAGAGCATAAAGGATCACCTCTGTTGTCTTATAACAAAACCTGCTATCTGCACATGTGAACTTTAGTGATTAAGACTATGATATGAAGCTTTTCATGGATCTGCACTTTATATTCTAAGCTTCATGGCTAGAATCCTTTGCTATTGTTACTAGCATTGCCATTTGATGATGTTCATGGCTTCTATCATTGTTGTTGACTGTGAATATTGATGTGGTATTTTTTGACTGCTGTTCAAATCATGGTGACTGTCATTCGTGGTAATTTATGACTGTGATTATGAGCTGAACTATCATCATTTCAAAAGCTCTTATGAGATTAGCATGATCTTTGATTTCTTGCACATTTCTACTAATAAGCTCGAACAAAGCTTACAGCTATTAGACATTGTGCCTTTCTCATACTGTATGTGTCTCACAGGATTCTACGATGTCTTCTTTTAAGACTATTATATGCTTTTGAAGTTATGAACACTCGAATGCATGAATACTCTATTTCTCTTCAATGTAAAGAGGATCTATACTTCATTTAGATGTAATGTGAAAATGTAAAGCAGAGCTGAACATAATATTAATGAAATTGATGAGTTCTTCACACTATTTTTCTGAATCTCTTTGAAATAAGGCTACTTGTATGCTTATATCCTTTAGTTTCAACAACTCTCTTAATGACTGTTATCAATATTAATGAACTCACGTATGTAACTTGAGAGTGTGTCCTCCTTGATATGTCGAGCTCAACCCTTGTGGGAGCCCGTTTTACTCCACATATCTGATAAGATGATCATGAACATAATAAACCTATTCCTACACAGTGAACAAACGTGTTAGCAAAATAAAAGAAGCTGAAAGCTTTCCTCTTGAGTTTTATGCCTTTGAAATCTGAAATCATCTGATGGATGCCTGATCAAATGTATACTATGTAGATACCTAAAAATGACCTAGGCCTACAAGCTTCATTTTTACCACTTTCGTCTTAGCGTAAATGTGACATTTAATTATGTCCTTGGTCCACATTCGACTATTAATTAAATAATTTATAATTGTTTAATTAATTCATGTCCTTTTATTCTTCATGATTATTAAATAAATAAATTTTATTTATTTATTCAATACGTCTTTAATTGTCTAAAGTCTTCCTTTAATTAAATAAATTTCTAAATTTGTTTAATTACCTTAATTCATTTATTTCTTCCTGATTATTAAATAAATGAATTTCATTTATTTATTTAATATGTCACTAATCCTCACAATTAAATAAATTCATTAATTTATTTAATTCTTAATCATATCTTCTAAATTGAATAATTAGTCTTTAATTATTTAATTAACAAAAATAATATTCCTCTCATTTTAAATAAATGAAATTATTTAAAATGTCATCACAATCTTAAATGACATTCCATTTTGGTAAATAATCTAAAAAATATTATTTATTTGTCTCACAAAATTCATATCTTGAGTTGATTGGTAGCTTTCTTCCAAAAAATAAATAAAGCAAGTAGGTTCTTGATTTTAATCAAATTTGTTTTTCAGTCCATCTTTTATGGATCTCACAAAGTAGGCTATCTTTATCTTCTTAATTTTAAAAATCTTTATTTTCAAAATTAATTATCTCATCTTTTCTCCACCGCCGATATGATTTTCTCAGATGACATCTTGACCACTCACTTAAGGATTTTACCCTAACCCTGATTAGGGATTATTAGGTTAAATCTCGTCCTCTGATTTTAGGTTTCTGTCAAGAGTCGATCTCATCCGTCCATTCAAAATTGTGTTCTCTATAAAATGACAATTTTGTTCATAATTTTGGGACCACTTCATTATTAGAGGCATTATAGTCATTTAGCATTCATAGTATTATTTTCATTTATCATATTGTCATAGGCATAGAAATTTAAGATTCAAATCCTTCAAAGCTTGTTTAGGACAATGGCATAGTCAAGATTGCTCACACACTCGATCTGAGGGCAACACAAATCAACAAGTTAGAAGGTGTAATGAAGATCAGCCATGGAGATTGAAGACATTGGGTGAGATTGTTTTATTTTTTGTGTTTTCATTTATTTTCCCTTGCACTTCATTACTTCTTTGGGTTTATTGTGTTTTCAATTCATTGAATCTAATCCTTAGAAATTTACCCTTAGTTACATTGGTGAACCCGATGTGAAGACGACTCTGTTATTTTCTATTATTTCCGTACGGTTTTCATGTCTTTTTTGTCATTTTTGTAGGTACAGGTACGGAGTGACGTGGTCTTTTTTTTAAAAATCATGACACATTGTATGTGTCGCAATGCATTAGAAGACCCAAACTCCGCAATCGCTCTATCAAGCCGCAATCATAGTCTAGAAAGCTGCAGTTGAAATACCGAGCCACATTTGATGAGCCAAGCGACGCATTCGCTCTATCGTGACGCATTCACCTGGTAATGTTTTCTTCTCATTTGCATTCAGATTTTTGAGGTTTTTCTGTTCTTTCTATTTTTTTTAGCACTCTAGTTTTATTTTCTGCATTCTGCCCAGTAAGGGCTGTCGTGTTACTAATCATGTTTCACAACATGTGGTGGTTACGTTTCATGGGTCCAAGACTAGTGGATAAAACTGCTAACTTGTGGTTTTGCAGCTACGCTTGTCAAAGACTCATTTCTCAAACAACATGTTTGCGATTTCTAGTGTAGAAAACACTTCATTTGGTGCTTTTAAAATGGATGCGTGTTTGATTATGTTTGATTGTGCTTGAAGGTGGTAGGTGATTATGCTCTCACCTTGTGAAAACTAGGTGATAAGAAAACTAGACCCATCTTATTTTGTGTCACCCTCACGATTTGGTAATCGAAGTATCCTCTCCCCTTACACACTTGTGCGATCCTGGGTGTAAGAGAAACGGTTACTAACTCTAGAACTTGGGCCTGCTCTGGTGGGAAAAAGTACTCACCCCAGGATGACTAAGACCGGTAGCACCCTGACACTGAGGGACTTCCAGCCGGTATATAAAAGTGGGTTCTTGGGGAAAGCCCAAGAATCACAAGTGTGGTTCCGACGAGATGGATTCGAAAGGGGACTCTCGCCACATGGATCATGCCCCATGAATGGAATGCCTGTATTAAACACCTCTTGTCTTAGTGTCCAACCATTCTATTGGCCGTTGCTTGATATAGTGCAGGGTACAGTATCATGCCCGACGACACTCACTATTGATCCCCTTGAGTAGAGATAGAAATTCTTGGGATGCCATTACCCAAAGAATCCAAATTTGGTATGCTTGAATCATGTTAATGAGCCGTGGAGGGGAGCCAATACCACCAAAATTCTAAGCTATCTTCTCTCGAGAAGGAAAGGTGTTTATCACCAATCTGGGGTATATCGGTCGGCTATATCAAGTATACAAACCATTGGCCTATTGGCCTTTTAGGACTATACTTGTCTTATGTGCAATTGCTTACATTCAAAACAATGTGTTTGTCAAGTGCTTTCTGGTTTCATCACATTTACAGTTCTAAACAAAACATTCAACACCAAACAGATCAAACTTGCCATCAAAATGACAAGAAAATCAATTTTAAACAAAACTGTGTTGCATTTGTTGAACTGCAATCAATTTTCTGCACCGCAATTGCTCTGTTAAACCGTATTTGACATTTGAAATGCCGCATCTGTATGCGTCGCGATGCATCTGAACACTACAGAGCCACATATGCAGAATTGAGTCGCATCTGACAGTCCAAAAGCCGCAATCGCAAAAACAAACCGCATTTGACAAACTGTGACGCATTCGCCTATCACGAATCAAACCCTGAAACATATCCAAATCTGAGTCCACACTTTGTCAGTATTTTGTCAAGCACAGTTTCCAAAGGAATCCTGTCAGAAACCAATTCTGAAATTGCTCAAAACTTTTGTCCATTAGTTTGCATTCTTTACCATAGGTTTCACCCTTCATCTTGATTTTTAGGTGCATACATTTGACATTAGTTTGTCCCAAGGCTTCAAATCATAGCATACTTTGGATTAGATAAATCTCAGCACCAATTCACAAACATCATTATTTTCGAAACTAGGTTATCTTGGACTTCATCATCATTATCTTTTTCAGTCATTGTCCCTTTTTGTGAGATTTTTTCCAACTCAAAAGTCTAGTTAGGAAAACTCACTAGTCATATTGGCCTTGTCATTTTGTTATTTTCAGTGAAGTCCTTTAGAAACCGAAATCGAAAACAAAGATTCAGTTTAGAAGTGCTTAGATATCCTTGTCTTAAATTGCATTATAGGTTTTGACATTGCATATTTTATTCCCAAAAATCCAAAAACATTACACATTTTAGTCGTCACTTTGAACTTAGACTTCACATAGTGTCATCCTTGCATTTAGTTGTCATCTCCATTTTGAGCAATATCATTTTATGGTGGAAACTAGACTCCAAAAACAAAAGAGACAAATGGAAAACTTTTGACAAGACCCCATGTCCACTGTCAACAATCCCACATATGATCCAAACTGGACTTTTGATGATCCATTTTCCAACACAAAGGACCAACCTCTCACAACAACACCTCCCTCATCAAACAGTCCATTTGAACTATTCTTGCATAAAGATGAATACGGTCAAATACTTGAGGAAAACCTAGAGGTAGTGGCACAAGATCCAGAGGCCTCTCAATTTGTTGAACAAATGGTCCTATATGATAGAGACAGATACTTGGCCATACTCTTAAGTCAAGGAGCCAAATTACCTAAAGGATTCGACATCGACACGCTGAGATCAACATCCCCAGACCCTAAGATCAATAACACACAACTTGTCAAATAGTGATCAACTTTCCAACACTACGAGCAACACTTTCTTTGACACTACAACGACAATACATGCTACTCCCAACATCTCAAACACCTCCAACTCAATAAACACAACATCCATTGGAGGATCGCAATCGGCCACAATGCCCTCAATATCCACGACATTGTCACAATCGGTTGGAACCACCTATGGTCCCTTGACAACGTGGGCAAGTTATTCAAACCCTCTCTTTACCACGACAGTAAATGCCACAAGGGCATCATCAAGTCACAACAATCCCCCCTTGACAACCACATCTAGCACCATGAGTACACCTTCGACACACCCTCTCATTGGTATCTTGCAAAATCCTTGGGGGGGAGGCAAACGACATGTATTCATTCAAGGACAACAACAAAATGTGAACACGTCAACACTATCAAATACCATCAAACCAAAAGGGCACAATATGAACATTCCCCTTGCACAAAATCAACAATTTGGAAAAGTTAGTCAATAAACACAACCCATGACATCATTCACAAATCAAAATGTTCATGGTCGCCATATTCCCCAAATAT
Source organism: Sequoia sempervirens (assembly GCA_007258455.2). Classification (NCBI taxonomy): domain Eukaryota; kingdom Viridiplantae; phylum Streptophyta; class Pinopsida; order Cupressales; family Cupressaceae; genus Sequoia; species Sequoia sempervirens. The sequence goes on from VDFB02000015.1 coordinate 67,365,506, forward strand.
CAACACAAATGGCAGGGGGACATATTCCAACCTACTCATCCCATGTTCATACTCACCAACATACACCCAACCCTAACTTTTAGTACCAACAACACACCAATCCACACACATCATACATGTCACAACAATCCATATCGCCACAATTCACCAATAGTCATGCACAACAAACAGGGACCTATGGTGTACCAGGCAACCCAACACACGGGACCACAAATGATCCTATTATGGATGCCTTACAAAAAAGATTGATGGGTTTAGAGAAAGCTATCCAAAACATATACATAGCAGGCAAGAAATCAGAAATATCATATGATCTAAACATATACCCATTCGACATGAGTTTATACATGCCTCCATTTCCTCCGGGATATGTGTCACCCAACTTCACAAAATATAGAGGCAAGACAAACCCCATTGAACATGTTCGTGAGTTTGCAACTAATTGTATGGACATTGCTTATGAACAAACATACTTGATGAGAATTTTCTTTAAAAGTCTGGTAGGTCCTGCCCTTGAATGGTTTTCCAATAAAAAGGATATCCAAACATGGGATGAGCTTAAACAAAAATTCATAAAAAATTACGCGTACAACATTGACATGGATACCTCTATCACTATCTTGTGCAATCTCACGCAAGAGGATGCTGGTGAGACTTTCATCCCATTCTTTCAAAAGTAGAGAAGTCTAGCTAGTCGATGTCATATTGATATACCCGAAAGGGAAAAGGTTGACATGTTCGTGCAAACACTCCTTGAGCCCCTAAAATATGCATTGCAAGTACATTGTTGCACAAACTTCACAAACTTAGTTGAAAAAGGGGTCCAGATTGAGAAAGCCCTTATCGCAAAGGGAGAACTAAGGTACGGTCCCAAAAACACAAACGTCAATCTACCCGCCGACAAGAACAAATATTGGGTTAAAAATAAACACGTTACAAATGACGACGTTGTTGACGCCAAGGTTGCAAACATTGTGGGTCTTGTACTGGCCCTAAAAGGGGTTCAAGAACAAAACAAACCAACAACTACATTGACACCTCCTCCCAATGTCCCTTCAAACAACCAAAGTGGTCAAAATAATCAGGGACAATACCGTCAAATGAGACAATTTCCTAAAGGTCGCACATACACTTCTTTGGGTGAACCCATTGAGGAAGTCCTCAAGAAATGCATCCAAACTGGCGTCATCACACTTCAAGAACCAAAACCATATGACCCAGGACAATTCAAACCAGCATGGAGGGATGATAATGCATTCTACGATTATCATCGTACAAAAGGACATAAAACCTCTAACTGTCGTTAATTGAAAAATCTAGTACAAGATCTTATCAAAAGCTGTATCATTGAAGTAGGTGGATCTCAATTCACCTCCAATTCAGATCATACTATCCATAAGAACCCACTGCAGGACCATGGTTCTCATAATGCTTCCACCTCAGGTCCACAGACAAACAATAATCAAGCTAACTTCGCCTGAGCCAAGTACGATTATTCTAGTGGACCAATTATAAATAATGTACGAACTGATGATGAATACATCAACACCATTACGATCAAGAGAGCACCTCAGTGTAATGTTACTACTCGAAGTGGCAAGGTCACCATAGTTGGTCCGTCTCCCGCTAGGCAACCCAAAATTACCATACCTGGCCCATCTGTTAAACAAACAAGAACCACCCCAACCACCAAGCAAGGGAAACCCAAAAGTTAGTTCAACCTTATTGACCAGCTAGGAAAGACTCCCGCGCAAATCTCTATACTTGAGCTACTTCGTATCTCTCCCGCGCACAAGGATATACTAGATAAAACCCTGCAAGAGTCGTTGGTCCCCAAGGACATTGATGTCAATCAGTTTGAGACCATGGTGGGATACCTCACTACACCTCACCATGTCACCTTCTTGGATCAAGATTATTCATCACCTAAAACCAACCACAATGATGCCTTGCATATAGAAACATTTTTCCACAAACAAAAAGTCAAGTGGGTGTTAGTAGATGGCGGAGCAGGATTGAACATATGCTCCCTCAAATTGGTTAAGGCTCCAGGATTCTCCAATGCATGCGTAGACCCAACAAAGAGTATAGTGATCAAAGCATATGATGATGAAGAACACCCTTCACGTGGTGTTATCTCACTCCCTATCAGAGTGGGACCAATCATTGTAGACACAACCTGCCAGGTCCTGGATTTGGAATTACCATACAACATCTTGCTCAGCTATCCATGGATCCAGGCCTTAAAATCCGTTCTATCCACATATCACCAATGCCTAAAGTTTCCATTTGACGGCACAAAAATAACCATATATGGAGACCCTGACCCTTTCCAATATTGTACAAACTTAAGAGATATCTCTAAAAATCGAGTGCCTATTAACCAAGAAGCACTTGGCTCCTCGTCATCCAAATACATTGACCCATCCACACTCACACCATCTTCCACATCCACTCCATCCATGTCTTCCGCCATACCACCACCTTCCACTAGCCCTAAGACTGAATCCACTATCAAAATCCAGGACCTCAGCTGCAGAGAATTCAAACTGCACATAGCATACAACATAACAACAATACCCAAGCCGCCAAAGGTCTACGGTAGGCCATGTTTCAGAATGGAACCCCAAATTATTTTTAAGGTTCCACCAAAAATAGTTTTCATCAAATGGGGGGACATGAGTAATGAAGACCTTGCTGACATCACAGGATGGATCTATAAGGATACTATCACACTACCCCCATTACCGGTTCAAAAATATGGCAAAGGTTATGACATAATGAAGGCTAAGGGCTACGATGGTACTAGTGGCCTAGGCAGAAATAAAGCAAGACGAAGGGAGCCCATTGAACCTTTCAAAATACCAAAGTATCTTGGATTGGGGTTTGGATTGCCTGACTATGATGATCAATGTACCTCTGAACTTTCAAGTGAGCAAGTACATGCTTCAGATAGTGTCGAGACTACTAGGGAGACCCTCACCGAAACTGACTCCCAAGAGTGGGAATTTGGCTCATAATGATCCCTAAGTGACTGTTGCCTAGATGATTTGTTTGTTGAAGAAGGGGAACTGACCTCTGAACAAAGATTTTGGCAAACATTTAAAATTGATCAGGCACCCAATAGTCAAACTCCCATTACCACCTCCCATGATTTACAAACCCCACTATCTGAATCATATCAGTCCAACCCATCCGAACTACCAAATGACATTGATAATCATGACTCTAGGTCCTTCACCCCTTATTTCGACAACGAATATGAGACAAGCGAAGGGGAATATTGGATAGAATCCGATGTAGAGTTGGATGATGATAACCTCATCTACAATATCACTGAATCCATCTGCATGCTTTCTGCATCCTCCCCGCAGTTCACCAACACTGACGATGGCATTTCCCTAGTTTATCCTCAACTAGTCGATTGGGACCAACAAGGCCCGCCAGTCCTGGATATGTTCTAGAATGATGAGGCAATTGCAGAATTTATGGGATTACGTGAAGACATACCTAATGGTGACCATAAGGCGGGATTCACTATTGATCTAGATTGTACGGAATACTTCAGCGAGATTGCTCCGTCCTCCAGTCGCAAAAGTAAAAATAAAAATAAAATAAAAAATGAAACGTCTCTAGGTGAAAACCGAAAGGCACCTTTTGATGACAAAATAGTAAAAACAAAGGACATATCTGCTGGTGAAAACCTCTCTAAGGCACCCAAAGATGGAGGACTGGACTTTCTTCCTATGCAACAAGAGAAGTCAGCTATGTTGGTAGAAGATACCATAGAAGATAACATATCGACTGTAGAAGACCCCAAAATGGTTCTCTTTGATGCATCATTGACTGAAGAAGAGAGACCAAAATTTCATAAATTCTTTGCTGAACATAAAATAAACTTCGCATGGTCCTATGCAGACATGCTAGGATTAGACCCAGAATTGGTCCTGCACCATCTGCCACTATTGCCTAATGTCAAACTAGTTAAGCAGAAGTTACACAAAATGCTCCCTCAAGTCACTCTATTGGTCAAGGTAGAGTTGAAGAAACTTCTAGACACTGGATTCATTCGGTCGATTGACTATGTAGAATGGATAGCTAACTTGGTGCTGGTAACAAAACCAAATGGGTTGATCCGCGTCTGCACAGATTTTAGAGATCTAAATAAGGCATGCCCAAAGGATGACTTTCCTTTACCCAATATTGACATCATAGTTGACCTTACAGCAGGATATGAGATGCTATCCCTCATGGATGGTTTCTCTGACTATAATCAGATTCACATTGCCCCAAAAGATCAGCACAAAATGACATTTACTTGCCCATGGGGAACATACTATTGGAATGTCATGCCCTTCGGTCTCAAAAATGTAGGCGCCACATATCAAAGGGCTATGACTACAATCTTCCATGACATGATGCATAAAATAATGGAAGATTATGTAGATGACCTATTGGCTAAATCAACAACCAGGAAAGATCACCTCAGGGTTTTAGACATAATTTTCAAACGACTACAAGAATACAAACTCTGACTAAATCCTAAGAAATGTGTCTTCGGTGTAACATCAGGTAAACTCTTGGGCTACATAGTTTCTTGAAGAGGCATTGAGGCTAATCTGGAAAAAGTCAAAGCCATCATAGACATGCCTCCTCCCAGAGGAATCAGTGAACTCGGGACTCTACAAGGCAGGGTACAATCTATTCGGCACTTCATAGCCCAATTGGCTGACAAGTGCCACCCATTCCAATACCTATTGCACAAGGCTATCCCCTTTGTGTGGATAGAAAAATTTCAAGAAGCCTTTCAACAAATCAAAGACTACCTACTATCAATGCCAGTTTGCATGCCTCCCATTCATGGAAAGCCATTGATCCTGTACATCTCGACAACTAGTTCAGCACTGGGGGCATATTAGCACAAAATGACCAAGAAGAAAAAGAAAGAGCTATATACTATATTAGTCGGACATTGGTCAGGTATGAGCTGATCTACACACCAATTGAACGGGATTGCCTAGCCATGGTCTTTGTAGCACCAAAACTAAGGCATTACATGCTAAGCCATCAGATGCAGTTGGTAGCAAAGATCAACCCCCTAAAATATTTGTTGAGTAGGGCAGCATTAACAGGACGTCTGGAAAAATGGGTCATGATTCTAAGTGAATATGATATTTAGTATGTGGAAAGAAAGGCGATAAAAGGATAGGTCATTGCATACCAACTAGCAGACGCACCTTTGCAAAGTGATCACCCGCTAGTGGCAGATTTTCCAGATGAGTCGATATTCCATACAAAACCTAAGGCACCTTGGCGACTCTATTTTGACAGATCACACACAAACCATGGCTTGGGGGCAAGAATCTTGTTTATCACCCCTCAAGGAGACTCCATTCCTAAGTCTTTCCGCATTGTATTCCCATGCACGAATAATGTGGCAGAATATGAGGCATTGGTTACAGGTCTACAAATGGCAATAAAATGGAAAATTAGGGCACTACATGTCTATGGGGATTCTCAGCTTGTCATCAACCAGGTTAATGATGACTATGACACAAAAGATAAGAAGTTGATGCCCTATAAGCGAATGGTTGACAATTTCCAAACGTACTTTCATATGGTAACTTTTGAACAAGTTCCAAGAACACAGAACAAAGCAACAGATGCAATGGCTACAATAGGCTCTCTCCTTGACATCCCAAGCAATCTGCCACAGTTGGAGTTTCTCATAGAACAATTGTTGGTTCCTGCCTATGACATTCCGGAATCAGAAATGGTCTACGAACTTGTTGGTCCCAACTCTCCCTGGTATCAAGACATTCACGACTACCTTAAGTCCCAAACCCTTCCACCCAACCTATCCAGTAACCAGAAGAAGTCTTTCATTAGAAAAGCTACAAGATATGCCATCATCAGTGACACCCTTTACCACTATAGCTTTGACAATACCCTCCTTAGATGTCTCGACACTAACGACACAGGTACAACCTTACGCGACGTACATGATGGTATATGCGGATCTCATTCGAGTGGTCCTACTCTAGCTAAGAAGATAACGAGACTTGGGTACTATTGGCCGACCATTGAAAAGGATGCATTAGAATATGTCAAGAATTGTCACAAATGTCAAATTCACAGTGATTTGATCCATGCTCCCACACAGGAACTTCGGCCGATCACCTCTCCTTGGCCCTTCGCTTAATGGGGACTCGACCTCGTGGGTAAGATCCATCCAACCTCGTCCAACAGCCATAAATTCATTATCACCGCCACTAAGTATTTTACGAAGTGGATTGAAGCCATCCCATTGACATATATTACCGGCAAACAAATATCCAAGTTCATTCTTAACTACATCATTTGCCGGTATGGCCTTCCACAATCCATCATCACTGACAACAGATGTCCGTTTAAAAACCAGGACGTTCGGGAGTTATGTGAGCGATTTCACATCCAACACTATTTTTCATCTCCATATTACCCACAAGGAAATGGTCAAGCTGAGGCATCGAATAAAACCATTGTTAAAATCCTGAAAAAGACGGTCAATGATGCTGGCCGTGATTGGCACATACAACTCAATCCTGCTCTATGGGCTTACCGCACTAGCATCCGTACGCCTACAGGAGCCACTCCATTTGCCCTGATCTATGGTGCTGAGGAAATCTTGCCCATTGAGGTTGAAATTCCTTCATTACGAGTCTCCTTGAAGGGTTTGATGGATGAAGAGGAGTATAGACAATCGCGCCTGCATGAGCTGGAAATGCTGGAAGAAAGAAGACAAAATTCCTTGAACCATCTACAAGTGTATTAGAACCGTCTCTGTCGCAGTTACAATAAGAGGGTCATGGTTAGGAAATTTGACATTGGTGACTTAGTCCTAATGTAGAACCCGAAGAACCAAGCTGACAGAGAAAAGCCAGGAAAGTTTGAACCGAATTGGTTGGGCCCTTATGTCATCATCTCTTCTTTTGGTTCTGGAGCCTATTAGCTGGTGACTCTAGATGGAGAACAATTGACATAGCCCATCAACAGTCTCCATCTCCGAAAGTTCTACGCATAGCATCAGGAGATTGAGCTAAGAATGGAAAAAATACAAAAAAATTAAAAATTAAAAAAATAAAAATAAAAAATTGACAAAATAGTAAAGAGAAAATTTTCTTCCAACAGTGAAAACCTAGCAAACAGGCGCTTTGGATAGGTACCATGGTGAAAAATTGTCAAACAGGTGCCATGTGTAATCAATCATTGCTCTACCATCTATTGTCACTTTGTCTACCTTCGCTTATGATGGAGGACATCTCACACAATTATCATGCCAGTTGACATGACATTATACCCTTCCTTTCATGGTTGATAAATGATTGACATCAAGTCCTGACGACTATCCATCTAGTAAACCAGCACTTAAAGTTGGCTCGTGACTGCATATATAACTGCATTGTAAAGAAAACATTGAAAAAGACCTAAAAACATTGGCAAAAAGTCATTAAAAAAAGGACCTGAAAAAAGTCCTGAAGAAAGTGAAGAAGACCAAAAATGTCCTGTCATCAGTCATATCATCTCTTGTCTAGTCTCTGCGTCATTTGTCACATTTACTACGTAGTCAGTCCTTTTAGGTTTGTCACCAAAAAATGATGCATGTGGTTCATGTCGAACTACGAGGTCATCGTCGATGATGAGGCTGCACTAGGTCAGTCCATTAGGGTTCATAACATCATACTAGCACACACGTCAAAAAGTCAACAACAATTTTTTCTCAAACGAACAAAACTCATAAAGCAAATTCTGGCAATCATTTATCGCAACATGATAGATCTCATTGGCACATATTATCATGACAATAGCGACATCTGGTCAGCACGAGTCAAACTTGGTCAAAACAAGTCAAATCCCTGTAACCTGTCAAACTAACAACCCCTGGTTATTCTTCGGATGTGTCCTTCTGAACGATAACCTCTGTCATTTATGCCTTAGGATGTGTCTTTCCTAGGCATCGTTATTATCATTTGACATTTTGAGCGATCCTCTTGACATCTAAAGATCACTCTTCGTGACATCAGTATTCTTCAGATGTGTCCTTCTGAAGAACCAACTCTGTCATCTATGCCTTAGGATGTGTCCTTCCTAGGCATCATCATCATTTCGAGGGACCCCTTCTGACTATTAGGGATCAAATCCTCTTAACATCAGTATTATCCAGGATGTGTCCTTCCTGAATTCCCCAATTCTTGACATTTTTCATCTAAACATCATCAAAAATTTAAACATTTCAGTATCTCGACATTATCAAACATGGCATCTTGACATCAAAATAATGGATATCCAGACGCACTTGGCAAACATTTGACACTTGTCTTTTGGCTTTTTATCATGTTATTAGTTTTTCAGCGAGATCCCACTACCAGGATTTAGAGAAGCAACAACGTATCATGATGATTGACATGGATGACTACTAGTTTCTCAGCAAGGTCCTGATTCTGGGATTTAGAAAAACAACAACGTATCATGATAAGGGCTCTATTTTGTTATATTTTTGGCAATCATGTTGCTAGTTTCTCAAGGATGTCCTGGAAACAGGATTTAGAGAAGCAATGATGTTTCATGATTTGTCCTTGTCTTTTTCTGCTTGTGGTTGATTATGACAAAAAGACTGGGGCAATCACGCTCTTAGTATGAGTCATGATCATCCTTGTCTGCGACTGCTTGTCTTACGTAATGGTATGACCATGCACACCTTGATCTATGTCATATCCTGGTGTTTGTTGGCCATTACAACAGTTTTCCCAATGATGATTAAGAGCAATAAATATTAAAGTCCTACAGTAAAGCTTTGAAGGATTTGTTCTAGGAACTAACATGCATCTCCATCGGTTTGGTCCTCTTCTCTCATCGGTCTGGTCATCTTCTATCATTGGTCCGGTCCTCCTTTTTCGTTCATCTCTTGATGATATCTTGTGACATACAAAAACATGAGTGCATACATGATCATATAAACATTGCATTAGGTCCATACATACATCATCCATAGCATTTACATAATCACAAAAAGTGCATTAACATAATCATCAACATTGCACCCATTTCATAAATACATTAGGCATATTTTATCATCATCATCTCATATAAGTAAGCACTACATTATCATGGCATCATAATCATAAGTACACATCATATGACATACATGGCATCATAAATTAAGCATCATACAGAGGACATCACATCATATGCATAAATCAAAGAACATCACATAACACACATGTAGGCCGCATCAAAACTGCATCATCATATAAGCACCATCTCAAAATGTACAATGTCACAAGATAGAGTCAACAGATATCCCAAAAATGGAGTTCGCAGGCTCAATAATATACATAATGTGTTGAAAAAAACAAGCATGCCTCTAGGGTAGACTCTCATCATCCCCTCATGGCGAAGAGTGTGGAGGTGGAAGCTCTGTCACTGGTATTGAAATCATAAGCAAACCTGTAGCATCCTTTGTCTGTGCTACCAGTGGAACTGAGAATGAAGGTGTCATCTCCATGGTAACGAACATCTGTGATGTCACTGCTGCCTAACTCTGAGAGGTAGACAGATCTACCACTGGTGGCTGCCTCTACACTAAACCAGTTGACCCATGACTATGGCTCGGATGGTGACTCAGGGTGTGCCTACGTGAGTGGTGTGACCTATGCCCTGATGTGTGCCTTGTCAAGGTAGACCCTTTGACACTGGTGTGACTCCTACTGCCACTGGCACTACCTGATTTATGGCCACTGCCTGTCCTCATCTGTGACCGTGACAAGGTAGGATCCTGTCGCTCAGGTGGCACTGCCTACTCATACAATGTCCTATACTAGCCCAATCTCATGCTCACCTTGGCCAACTCGCGAGCCATATCCCCTACATGCCCTGTACATAACTTCGTAAACTGTATGCACCACTGAGCCGAGTCCTGCTGGTGGATCACTGCTTGATCCCGCTCTACCCGAGCTACCTTTAGCTCTGACTGCAATGATCTGACCTAGGCCATGCTTTCATCTAGTCTCCGATGTAGGTCCGCCACCCTCTGATCTATCGTGGCATCCTAGGGCAATCCTGAGGAGGACGGTATCTCCTCCTCTCCCTCCACCATCCACCATCTGAGGAGTCTCTTAGCCTCATCCATAGCATCATCCTCATCATCATCATCGTCACCCACATCCTCTGCCACAGCCACATCCTCCTCCTACCTCTCCACCTCCACCTCCACATCCTCCTACCTCTCCACCTCCACCTCCACATCCTCCTCCTGCCTCTCCACCTCCACCTCCATGTCCTCATCTTGTCTCCCCACCTCCACCTCCATGTCCTCGTCCTATCTCCCCACCTCCACCTCCTCCTCCTGTCTCTCCTCACCCTCTCCCTCCTGTCAGGGCTGCTCCTCTCTCTCCCCCTCCTCGCTAACCTCGGGGATAACATCTAGTGCTACCCTTGCCACGCGTGGGTGCACCCTCCGGACCTGTCTCTACCCATCCCGCCGTTGCCTCCGGCCGTCTCCACCATCATCCCCACCCCTACCTCCATCTCTGCCATCATCCCCACCCCTGCCTCCATCTCCACCCCGGCCTCTGTCTCTCCCCCTGCCTCCATCTCTACCCCTGCCACCTCGCCTGGCCCTCGGCACACGAGGTATAACTGATCGTATGTCCATTGGTGCTGGCCCATCCGGATCTGTCAATGGCACTGGCCTGTGTGTTTTCCACCATAAGTCATAATCGGCTATCGTCCCCGGATTGGCTGCTCCTCCCCTCCATCCCCATGCCTGGGCTCCTAGCCCGTCAATTTGCTACTCTGCGAAGGCCACTAGAATGGCTCGTCCCCAAGCATACTCTTTGGAAGACCGGGCATACTCGGCTGTCCTTGCAGGTACACCCTGCTGCTCTCCGAACTGCCTCAGAACACGCTATGGTAAATACATCTCAATAATCAGTGATGTCTGCATTGTCCTGCCAATCAAATATCTGTACTGCCTGCAGAGACTCAAGTGGTCTACCTCATCATCCCACTGTCCACAGTCTCGGTATGGCCTCCAGATAAAGGACACCATCGTGTTAATCCGATGCCGCCACCAACCTGTCTCACCCATCTGGGTCTACTGTAGGGCACCGGCGTAGTAATAAGCATAGGACATACCATTGGCCAATTGTGGTCTGTCAATTGGTGGATGAAATATAGATATGTGCTCCCAAGCCCATATCATCATCAACGTAGTCCCACACGAGATACTCTCTCCTCTCCTATAGGCAATATCATGCAACTGATGGTAGAGTGTCCCCAATAAGCAAGGACCCCAAGCATATGCTGTCCTATCACATCTCATGCCAACTAGGACGTCTCCCCAACCAATAGGAAATCCGTGTCCCTGACGGTCAGGAATCAAGATCCCCCCAATCAGAGTCGCAAGGAATGCATCAAAGCGACTATAGTGATCTGTCATGAACTCCCATCTGATCTCATAACCCTGGATGCCCAATCCTGCACCCTGATCTCGGTAGTATGCTCTAAAGGTCTGCTCACCATGACGAGGGCCATAGACGATCCACTCCCCTCGGATCAGCACTCGCAGAATCCAGTAGACATCCTCCAAAGTAATGGTAGTCTCACCTATCGGCAGGTGGAATGAACAAGTCTCTGAATGCCAACGCTCACACAACGCAGTCAGTAATCCCCTATTCACTTGAATGGTGGGCATGTAAGAAACATAGAATAATCCCAGTTGCATCAATCGTCGCCGCTCTCGCGGGCTCAACTGGTTGGCAAACCGAAATCTGGTCGGTCTACTCTCTCGCGTTTAGATAGGGGCAAGCTGCCTCTGCAAAAAGATGAACAATATATCAGTACTTTCTAGACAACTGTCAGCATCATCAAAAGCATTAAGGGTTTCACAAGTATCACAATTGGTCTCAGTAAAAGGGAAAAACCAAATGTGTCGCGTTATAGCAGTTGCGTCGCAAATATTCGAATGCGTCTCTAAAATCCTCAAATGCGTCGCAACATGACAGTTGCGTCACTTGGTTGCCCAAATGCGTCACATTATGGCAATTGCGTCACGAATTCTAGCAATTGCGACACAAAAAGGCGAATGCGTTGCTCAAATGTGCAATTGCGGCACAAAATGACAATTGCGGTATTACAACCCCCATATGTGACTCGGTTAGGCGAATGCATCGCAGTTTTTATCAAATGCGTCGCAATGCCTTGCCCACCCTACGATTAACTAGTCATTCACGTCATGACACATCATATGCATTGAACACGCAGACGATTGCGACTTACGAGAATGCAGTTGCGTCGCGGCCCAGTTGTTGTTTGCCCTAGAAACCTAAAATTGACACGCAAAACGAGAAAATTACAAAGTGGGATAGGGGTACATACCACTGGCTTTGAGCCCTCTGGTCGCCTGAATGTTTGCACGATCTCCCCACGATGCTCTGTCACTGGAATCACCATCGTTGCTGCACTCCTTTTCGCTCTAAACTCTCAAAATTCGCAAGGTAAATAGTGAAAATGAATTGACTTTTACCCCTTTATCAACCTATTTATAAGGTCAAAATGACATTTCTAAATTCGGTTATTACTGGAGGCTCATTTGACCAGGTTTGACCGCTCTGTAGGCTATCTTAAACATGTCTAAATCCAAAACTGACTGCGCCATTGTTTTTCTAGTCACCGAATTCACTTATCGGGACCCTTTCCAAAAAAATTTTGCCGCCAACTCAAAATTTGAAAAATTTCCCGAGGGGGCATTGATACCCTTTACCTTCACTGGGGCATGGCTTTGATTTATTTTCTTTGTCATAATGCAACATACTACATTATGACAAAGATGGGCAAAATGTAGATACCTAAAAATGACCTAGGCCTGCAAGCTTCATTTTTACCACTTTCGTCTTAGCATAAATGTGACATTTGATTATGTCCTTGGTCCACATTTGACTATTAATTAAATAATTCATAATTGTTTAATTAATTCATGTCCTTTTATTCTTCATGAGTATTAAATAAATATATTTTATTTATTTATTCAATACATCTTTAATTGTCTAAAGTCTTTCTTTAATTACATAAATTTCTAAATTTGTTTAATTACCTTAATTCATTTATTTTTTCCTGATTATTAAATAAATGAATTTCATTTATTTATTTAATATGTCACTAATCCTCACAATTAAATAAATTCATTAATTTATTTAATTCTTAATCATATCTTCTAAATTGAATAATTAGTCTTTAATTATTTAATTAACAAAAATAATATTCCTCTCATTTTAAATAAATGAAATTATTTAAAATGTCATCACACTCTTAACTGACATTCCATTTTGGTAAATAATCTAAAAAAGATTATTTATTTGTCTCACAAAATTCATATCTTGAGTTGATTGGTAGCTTTCTTCCAAAAAACAAATAAAGCAAGCAGGTTCTTGATTTTAATCAAATTTGCTTTTCAGTCCATCTTTTATGGATCTCACAAAGCAGGCTATCTTTATCTTCTTAATTTTGAAAATCTTTATTTTCAAAATTAATTATCTCATCTTTTCTCCACCGTTGATATGACTTTCTCAGATGACATCTTGACCACTCACTTAAGGATTTTACCCTAACCCTGATTAGAGATTATTAGGTTAAATCTTGTCCTCTGATTTTAGGTTTCTGTCAAGAGTCGATCTCATCCGTCCATTCAAAATTGTGTTTTCTATAAAATGACAATTTTGTTCATAATTTTGGGACCACTTCATTATTAGAGGCATTATAGTCATTTAGCATTCATAGTATTATTTTCATTTATCATATTGTCATAGACATAGAAATTTAAGATTCAAATCCTTCAAAGCTTGTTTAGGACAATAGCATAGTCAAGATTGCTCACACACTCGATCTGAGGGAAACACAAATCAACAAGTTAGAAGGTGTAATGGAGATCAGCCATGGAGATTGAAGACATTGGGTGAGATTGTTTTATTTTCTGTGTTTTCATTTATTTTCCCTTACACTTCATTACTTCTTTGGGTTTATTGTGTTTTCAATTCATTGAATCTAATCCTTAGAAATTTACCCTTAGTTACATACTATATTTATGTTGGTAGCGTAGGAATATGATAGGATTTGATTCACATTTCTCTAACCACACTTCTATCAACCTTGTAGGTGCATCAAAGCTTGGAGCTGGAGCCATAGCTGAAGACCTCAACTTGTCAATGATTCATCATTCTAGGCAATGATGAATCACTTTCTACCCTATGCCTTCTTTATTCTCAGTTGTATAGTCTACTTTACTTCATGCACCCCTTATTTGATTATGAAAATCAAATTGAGTTACTCCCACGGCTTGTGTGGGATTCTAGTTTGTACATTATGAATAAAACAACAAAAAATATGCAAACTTATGATATCATTTTGAGATGTTTTTTGCATAATATTACTAAAATTTACACTATAACAAAACATTGCACAATAATGAGTACTTAGCAAATTTTTTTGAACAACTTGTGTACCTTTTGATTTGAATTTGCAATTCAGCTCTACTTGTTTGAGCTGGTAGTGAAAAATAGGTAATAAATTGGCGACCTCTGCGGAGTGTTTTCCTGCTAAACACAATAGACCAGTTATGTAGCTTATCCATTAGGCATGGAGTCTATTCTTGCTCTTAACCTCTGAAAACCTTTGTAACTCAGCTTCAAATCACAAACAACTGAAAGAAACTACTGCAACTCTGTTGAAGACAGAGTTTGGAAAAACCGCGTGCATCAACTACACTTTTTATTGAAAGCACGACAAAACTGAAATGAAACGTGCCATGGGGCACTTATTGAAAGCATAACTAAAACTGAAAATACTCTATCCTACACTACCCAACAATGATAGTGATCAGAAATAACCATTCACTAGTTGTGAGAAAAAACTGCCTTTTCTTACTAACTTAGGATGTGCTTCTTGCTTGCAAATTTTCCAATAATGATGGAAAAATAAATGTTGAGTGCACAAATGAGAAACTTCTCCAATTATGAAAACCACCTCCCTTTCTACTTTAGACAAGAATGCACACAAATATTTTGAATAGTTTGAGTGAATTGCATTGATGCCTTTTGATGCTCAATCTCATGCTCCCAAGCAGGTAATTCAAATGGTAACTCCTCTTGATTGCCCACCAAGTGTGCCAGGTGTCTGATAGGACATCCCCTTGTTGGGACACTCAACTTATAACCTTTAGCCCCATGTTTATGCTCTATTTTCTCAGCCCATTGTTCATGATTTTCAATAACATTAAATGAAGTTAAGCTGTCCTTTTGTTGATATTTGAAGAATTCATTCTTTCCTTGAAAAGATGTTGATTGGAGGTAATATGCAGGTTGTTGATTGGTTGCTACAGTCTAATCTTCTTGAAATATTTGTATATTATTGTTTATAGGAGGATCAATTGTTCTTTCTTTCAGTTCTGTAATGAAAAATGAGTCTTGCTTCTTGGAATCATGTATGATAGTCTCTGAAAAGAAACCATTAATGTTTTCAATGGTTGGATCTTCTTGACTAAGGAGCTGATATTCCTGTTGGATAACTGAAAATAAGTCTTCAAACTATTGTTCCTTATGCTCTTTGTCCATGATAGAATACAACTCCTCCTCAACAAAGTGGGGAAGCTCATCAAATAAGTTCATAGGCTGCAAGACATTATCTCCTACAACTTTTTCAGTAGCCTTCAGGACTTGAATGGGCTGATCACATGTTGCTGGCTCATATAATAGTAGTTTATCATCTATGTTAGAACAAAAAGCTTCTATGATCCCTGAAAACATGTTCTCATCTAACTCATAACTTTGCATTAAATCTAGATGAGTTTTATCATTTAGTTGTTGCATACCAGGCATAGGTGCTATCATGCATGTGATATCCTCATTATCACCAACAAAATGAGGAAATTCTTCAAACAAGTCAGGAAAATTCTGAGAACCACTTTCTTCATAAACTTCATGCAGATCATTTTCTTTAACCTCCAAAATAGGACTGATCTTTTGTTGTTTTATCTGGATTGATGCTTGAACCTCATCTTGAGCTAGTAGTACAACATGTTTTGCAATAGCTTTTGGTTGTTCCAAATCAACTGGTAAATTAGGTACCTGCATGCTCTCTTCAGCTTGCTCAATAAAACCAAGTAGTTGGTCAAACAAATAAACCAATTGTTCCTCCTCATGTAATGCCTTTTGATATGAAACTTGGGCATTCTCTCTCTGTAGGTGGAGATCATTAATTGTTAATTCCTACATTATGCTTTCAGCCATCTTATAAACAACATCAATTTTTTTTTCAAATGAAACAAAATCTAAGGGGTTCAACAGTGAATTTGATTCAACATTGTCTTCACATGTGCTATTATTGTTTTGAGTTGGGAACACAATGCAAACAACAACAACTTCCTACTCCTCTTTTTCATTCCTCCAACTTGGAACCTTATTTGAGTTAGATTCTACGGCGTCTTCCTCTTTCTGATCTTGAATTAACACACAAGGAATATCCTTACTAAGGTTTAGCATTTTATAGTCAGGATGCTTGGTCCAAGAAGGCTGCCATAAATATTCAATACCTTGATTACCTAGTTCAGGCTCTTGACATGTCTAAAATTGAGGATTAATGGATTGATTTGACAAATTTTGTTCATTCATGTGCTCTTGTAGGGGTTGATCTTTAACATTGGATTGAATATTACCCCTATAACTTGGAATGTCAAATCTAGAAGACTTACTTGGAGATTGTGTAGAAACCTTGGAAATCTCTTCCTCTGTTGGTTGATGTTTTATGCAAGAAACTGATTGGGCTTCCACCATTGGTGCTTGGGAAATCAACATTTTAATTTTCTCTTCCTTTGTAGCAAGATCTTCTTCATACTGTCTCCTCTGTATCAACAAGTCTTGCTCATAGAGATAGGCCTGATAGGCCATCTCTTCTTGTTGTTGATCATACTCTTGCTGCCTCTTAAACTCTTCTATCTATTTCGCGATGTCTAACAATATGTCCGTCATGTTATTCATGTTATTCTTCATATCATCAACTTCTTGGAGCTTAATTTGGACATATGAATATTGATCTGAAGGCTGAGCAGTGGTGGGTGGGAGGTAAGCATGTTGAACATGCTGATAGGCTATTGTCGCATGGTTGTTTGGGATAAAACAAACATCATGATTGGCTTGATATGGCTAATAGGGTGATTGGTTGACATGATTTTCATGAAACAAAAGTGGGTATACATGCTGACTATGAAAACCCGAATCATATAATTAGCTGGAAATCAGAAATAAAACTTGTGTTTGAAGCATACCAGCACTGGGATTTGTTGAAAATAGTAAATATGCTCGGAGTCGCTAGGTATAAATTTGTAACCTCTGAAAGGTAAAACTCGCTGTTGTATATACCATGACAAAAACTTGTATCTTTGAATTCTTTCTCTGAAGATCACTTCAGAGTCCCACCAGGCGTTCCAAAAACTATTGTCAAATAGATTGCACCCAAACACTTGAATGATTAAATTCAACAATCTGTTGAAACATGGGAACTGTCTTCAGGCTGTGGGTATTCCTATGGAAAATATTGACCTCTAGATTCTAGGCCGGTTCCTATATGGTGATCAATTAGGTACCTGAATAATTTATTCTGAGAAAAGGGTAAAGAGGGATTGAACTGAATTCATGAACTTAAAACTAAAACCTCGGTGATGCACCTAAATGATATTTATGAGCAGATTGATTCACAACTGATTATTATGGAATCTATTTTCACAACTCAAATTGGGCAATCTAATTACATAAGTGTTTCATCAGAAGGCCTGATAATCCATTCTTAATGAAGGAAAATGATATTTTCACAACCTAAAGGAGAGGATAAATTAACAGCACAACTTATGATCTGTAACTAAAATTATTTTTTTTGTGTACATGTATTCATGAACATGATAGGAATTTAAAGGCTCTGAAATCAAACACATTAAATTCGCATCTTAAACATTCAATAAATACAAAACTCCTGAATTTGAGAAGGCTAATACTGAATAGCCATAATGAAAAGAAGGAAACTCTACAAAAATGATAACCTATAAAGCTGTAAAACTATATTAATTAAAAAGTTGAGTTACAAATCTTTCTCTCTACAAAAAGGTATGCCAGAGAAGATGAAAAATAAGAACTAGAGGAAAAAGATAAATTTTTTCCAATATATACAATGAGATGCAACTCCAAAGTGCATAAAAATAAAACTGAGAGTTAATTTCAATGTAAAAATGATAACTCCAAGGCAAATCCCGAGCAGAAGAGAAAATCCTGATAAAATTTGCCCAAACTCATACAAAAATGAGTGAACTCAGTTTCCAATTGGCTGTCAACTCATAACTGATCCATGGGGCACTCGAACTAAACTGAAAATCCCCAAAAGTGGGTCCAAGCATGCGAAAACCACCTCATTTTTGTCAATCCGCCCATGATGACTTGAATGATTAATCTTCAGTTGATAATCTGATATGAAACTGAAGTAAAGTGCTAAAAATCTCCATGAATCACATGATTAACTCATCCTCCAGCTATCTCTACTTGTATTCTGCATGGATCTCCAATTAACTCAACTTCACATAATGTCTTTTATTTGCATTTTAAGAGGACTAAATTAATTAAATGACTTATAGTTCTATCATTTAATTAATTAGCTTTCATTTGATTAATGCAAATAAAAGGCAATAATGTTAAGTTAAAAAAACCAAACCCTCATCTCATGGCCTCATACGCACACTTGGCATATACTTGAATATGCATTCTTCACTAAATAAATATAATCTGACCATTAAGACATGTAACAATTATAAATCTCATGATGGCCGACCATATCATTTCTAGGAAATTTGACTTGAAGTCATGGCCACGGGAGTAAATAAAACATAATGATTTTTCCTAAAAACATGAGCAAAAATCAAAGTCTTTTCGAATTAGGGCATGAGTCAAAATACTTGAACCCTAGATGCTTTCTTTAGTTCTTATTTTTCATCTTCTCTGGCATACCTTTTTGTAGAGAGAAAGATTTGTAACTCAACTTTTTACATTAATATAGTTTTACAGCTTTACAGGTTATCATTTTTGTAGAGTTTCCTTCTTTTCATTATGGCTATTCAGTATTAGCCTTCTTAGATTCAGGAGTTTTGTATTTATTGAATGTTTAAGATGCGAATTTAATGTGTTTTATTTCAGAGCCTTTAAATTCCTATCACGTTCATGAATACATGTACACGAAAAAAGAAATTTTATTTACAAATCATAAGTTGTGCTGTTAATTTATCCTCTCCTTTAGGTTGTGAAAATATCATTTTCCTTCATTAAGAATGGATTATCAGGCCTTCTGATGAAACACTTATGTAATTAGATTTCCCAATTTGAGTTGTGAAAATAGATTCCATAATAATCAGTTGTGAATCAATCTGCTCATAAATATCATTTAGGTGCATCACTGAGGTTTTAGTTTTAAGTTCATGCATTCAGTTCAATCCCTCTTTACCCTTTTCTCAGAATAAATTGTTCAGGTACCTAATTAATCATCATATAGGAACCAGCCTAGAATCTGGAGGTCTATTTTCACCATAGGAATACCCATAGCCTAAAGATAGTTCTCATGTTTCAATAGATTGTTGAATTTAATCATTAAAGCATTTAGGTGCAATTTGTTTGACAACAGTTATATTTGCTACATGCCACCTATTAGGACTCACACAACTATCTATGATGACCACACTCGTGGAGTGGTGGCATTCTAAGACATCCTCATTTTATTTTCCTACAAGAGAGGTGACTGTTACTCTTGAGGATGTGTGGAGGATAATTTTCCTTCCTATTCATGGTGAGTTGGTTACATATCACGTTTGACACGATACCTGCACATGTGACGGGTGTTAGGTGCTAGGCACTTGGAGGTTCGCTAGTCAGAGATTGATTTGTTTGAGATTTCTAGTAGTGCAGATCTTGTTTTTCTTGTCCTATGTGGTTTGATTTTAGGACTAGTTGTTCCTGATAGGAGAGGTTGGAAGTTTCTTGTGGGTTGGGGTGTATGTATTGAGAGTATACTTGAGCATGGGATGAGTTATGCTTGGGGTGTGCATCTTCTCTTCCACCTATACAGAGATATGCACGAGGTTGTGTATTGGGGTGAGAAATCCATTTCTACAGGTGTTTCACTTTTGCATGTTTGGGCATGGGAGCACAATGCAGTTACTCAACCAGATGAGATACAAGATCATTCCTTTGATGATTTGTACTCATATCATTATGGGAATTTCATGCACTATACCTTTCCTGAGGATTTTCCTTATTGGTGTTGAGTTTTCGATGAGATGTTGGGTTTTGTGTGGAGACCTTATATGGGCTATGAGGCTTGGCTAGAGGATTCATATCATCTTGTTTACTATCAATAGACCTGTTGGTTGATTGGACATTCTTATTCTATGTTTGATCCGATGGACAT
Organism: Sequoia sempervirens; assembly: GCA_007258455.2. NCBI lineage: Eukaryota > Viridiplantae > Streptophyta > Pinopsida > Cupressales > Cupressaceae > Sequoia > Sequoia sempervirens. The sequence continues at coordinate 67,386,032 of VDFB02000015.1, forward strand.
TTTTCAGTGAAAATTGAAGTGTCTCGTTTCTCTTCAGAATCTACACCATCAGAAAGATCTCAGCGTCTTGGTTCCAACACAACTCGAACGGAGCAAAAAGGAGTCCATTTGCGCAAGTTATGGCCAGTCAAACCTTCGGTCAAACTGGGAATAGAGGGCGTCTAGGAAGCGAAAAAAATGATTGTTTCATAAATCAACCGAAGCAGCGTCAAGTCGAAGAGCTCGTCGAGACGATTCCGACGATGTTTGTTTCGTCGAAATCCGACATCGGAGGCTCAAGATACAGCTGGTCAAAGTTTCAGGTTTGACTTGTGGACTGAAGGTACAGTGATGACGTCATCATCCGTACAGATGACATCAGCATGTGGTACGGAATCTGATGTGGACAAATCATAGTGTGACATGTGGCATTTGTACGGACCAATCATAGAGTGACACGTGGCAGTCTGTACGCACAGTCAGCAGGTCTAGTCATCGTCCACGTCATCACATGAATCAGCATCCTCGTTGGCATCCACATCAGCATCCTAGTCAGCTTTTTTAGCGAATTGCATTCTACCACGTGGCACCTCCTCGGCATGCCACGTGGCCTTGGTCAACTCCGGTGGTTTTCGAATTTGTTAGCGGTTTGATTTGATAGTTTGTTTTTTTTTAACAAAAAGTTTGTAGGGGGATTCGATCCCCCAACCTCCTACAAGCAGTGCCCGCTTCCAACCAATCCGCCTACAATCTCGGCTCTAAGTATGAGTGGTGACAGTTGTTTTTTGTTGAATTAAAACTGCGAAATGGCTATTAAAAGCCAGCGGCGGGGATTGAACCCCCAACCGCCGGCTTCTAAAAAATAGAAAGCCACCGCTAAGCCATCGACTGGCTTATGAATATATAACGGCATCGGCTATTTTTGTTAACTATTAGTTAACCGAATGCCCTTACTTTAAATTAATCCCTCCTAATTTCAACAAATAATCCTTTTAAGGATTAATCAAAACTTCCAAAACAAAATAAGCCCGGGAGTTAAAAACTAAAAGGGCTTAAATTTATTTTCTTTGGGATTATCAAAGATTTATTATGTAAAATTGGGAGATTTTTGAAGATTTTTATGTATTTGGAGAGATAAGGTGGATTTGGGAAATATTTTCAAATCAATTGGTTAAAGGCCAATTTGAGTTAATTTTATGTATAAAAAGGGGGTGTGAGATGAGAGTGGAATCAAGTTTTCTTTCAGGTGACGAAGTCTTGAAGCTATGGAGATAATCGAAAGAGAGGTCTTGTAGAGATTCCATTCTTGCACGTCAGAGCGCTGTTATGCTGCCGAAGTGCTTGGAGAATGATTGTGGTGCTTTGTAATTGATTTTGGAGTTAATCCGGATCGGTCTCTATTGGAGTGGACCCGGAGGCGTAGTCACTTTAAGTGAGAACTCCGTTATCAAGCGTTGTTTGCACTTCTCTTCTTCTCTCTCTTTCTTTCTCTCATTTCCTTCCTTTCTGTTATAATCACCTTGTTATTACTTTCATTTTGTTATTTCCATAAGTTAATTTTGATTTAATTAACTTGGAATAATCATTGTAAAAGCATTGTAAAAGTTAAGCATTTCATTTCTGCAATCTAGTCTAGATCCTATACAGATCAAGTTGGTATCAGAGCTTAGTTGGCTATTATTGCAGTTATTTGTTTTTTTGAATGCTAACGAGATCCAAGATTCAGAAGGGTGAAGGAAAACTCGAAGACTTTAATCCTGAGATCGAGAAGCGAAGGACATTTCCGAAGATGTCAGTTTCTGGAATGGAGGTTCCTGAAGAAATCAGTGAGCAGGAATTTCGAAGAGCATTCCTCGAGATGAAGGCTAAGGTGGATATTCTTTTTCAAGAGAGACAAGAACGGAAGGAACGTGAAGAAGGTTCGTCAAAGCAAGAAGATCGCAAAGACAAGAAAGAGGAACAACATAGAGATGGTGGCAAGAAACAAGATCATCCCTTTTCTTCTTCTCCTCCCTCTTCTCCTTCTCCTTCTTCTCCATCTTCTCCTCATTCTATTTCTTCTAATCCTTTCAAGAGTGGGTATAAGCCTAAAATTAAATTGGATGTAAAATTTGATTTACCAAAGTATTGTGGTGAACTTAATGCTGAAAAATTGGATGATTGGATTCAACAAATAGAGGTCTACTGTAGAGTCCAAAACCTAATAGATGATGTTGATAGGATCCAATTAGCTACTCTTCGTTTAGGAGGTACAGCCTTAACCTGGTGGGAGAGTAAGTCTAAGGCAGAAGTTTCACAACATGGTAGAGTCAGTTTAACTTGGGCAGAATTTATTAATGCTCTTAAGAAGCAGTTTATGCCCTTAGGACATATGAATTCAGGGCTAGCTTTGAATTGACTCAGGACTGAAGTACAAGGATGCATTCCTACCTTAGGCATTCCATTTTGGTATTGAACCCTTGTAATTTGGATGAAGTGTCTGTTCAAGCTACACACTTAGAGTCAAGGGGTAAAGAATCTTTCATTGACAAGTTTGATAATGATGTAAAGAAATCTTCCAAGAATGCAGAGACAGGGAAAGGAAAGAAGGCAGCTACAGTTAAGAAGGATGAGAAACTTTCTTGCACTCATTGTGACAAGGAAGGTCATGATGAAAATCACTGCTGGAAGTTACATCCCGAATTGAGGCCTAAGTGGGCTCAAAGATGTAATCAGAAACAGAAGGGTAAGGAGAAATCCATGAATGTTGTTATGGATCTTGGTTCAGATTCAGATGATGAGACTAAGATAACAGCGATGGGTCTTAAAGGTAAAGCTCCTATTTCTGGTGTTTCTGTTGGTAGTTGTGATTCTACTTCTACAATTAATGATTTCTTTGAAGATGTGAAAAGGAATGAGCTGTTTCATTTAAGGGTTGTTGCTAAGAACAGTAAAGTTGATGCACTCATAGATAGTGGATCTCAGGTTAATTTAATTTTAGAAAGTGTTGTAAATAACTTGGGATTAAGAACTACACCACATAAGAAACCTTATCCACTAGGTTGGATTTGTGAAAATGATAAGTTGCAAGTAACAAGACAATGCATCTTAAGATTCACAATCACTAGTAAATTTGTGGATGAAGTACAATTTGATGTAGTTCCACTGGATATCTATGGGATAGTGCTTGGTAGCCCTTATCTTTATGATCGGAAAGCTATTTTCTATAGGGAAAAGAATCATTATCACTTGTTTAAAGATGGCATACAGTATATTGTACATTCTCACAGGATTAAGACTGATCGTTCTTTTGCAAACACAGGGCAGTTAAAGAGGGTAATTAATGGAAGTAAAGAATTAACTCTTATGTCTGTCAGTACAGGTGATTCTACACTTGAACTTGGAGTAGCTAACCAGGGTCAGATGTTGCAGGATGCACCAATAGTACAGCATGAGAAAATGATGCTTGAAAGCATTGATGGATCCTTGGGTAAAAATGTTCCTGTTGTAAAGGATCGAATTGTTGTTGACTTATTTTCTTTCATTTCTGCATTGATGTTCAGCTTGATGCTAGTCAATTTTTGTTGGTTAGTGGCTACGACATTTGATGTAGAAGCTTATGGAAGTGATAAAGTTATGTTTATGTTCAACAATATTGTTGCAGTCTTGATTATGCTTGTGAGTCAGGTATTCAGATGTACAGAGGATACAGGACAAGTGGGGAGGCCAAGTCCTCACTTATTGTCAGAATAAATACCACTTTTGGAGGTCCAAAAGGTCTTCAGTGGGGAGGCCTGATCCGGTGGACATTTTTTAGTGAAAATTGAAGTGTCTCGTTTCTCTCCAGAATTTGCACCATCAGAAAGATCTCAGCGTCTTGGTTCCAACGCAACTTGAACGGAGCAAAAAGGAGTCCGTTTGCGCAAGTTATGGCCAGTCAAACCTTCGGTCAAACTGGGAACAAAGGGCGTCCAGGAAGCGAAAAAAATGATTGTTTCATAAATCAACCGAAGCAGCGTCAAGTTGAAGAGCTCGTCGAGACGATTCCGACGACGTTCGTTTCATCGAAATCCGACATCGGAGGCTCAAGATACAGCTGGTCAAAGTTTCAGGTTTGACTTGTGGACTGAAGGTACAGTGATGACGTCATCATCTGTACAGTTGACGTCAGCATGTGGTACGGAATCTGATGTGGACAAATCAGAGTGTGACATGTGGCATTTGTACGGACCAATCATAGAGTGACACGTGGTAGTCCGTATGCACAGTCAGCAGGTCTAGTCATCGTCCATGTCATCACATGAATCAGCATCCTCGTTGGCATCCACATCAGCATCCTAGTCAGCTTTTTCAGCGAATTGCATTCTGCCACGTGGCACCTCCTCGGCATGCCACGTGGCCTTGGTCAACTCCGGCGGTTTTCGAATTTGTTAGCGGTTTGCTTTGATAGTTTGTTTTTTTTTAACAAAAAGTTTGTTGGGGGATTCGATCCCCCAACCTCCTACAAGCAGCGCCCGCTTCCAACCAATCCGCCTACAATCTCGGCTCTAAGTATGAGTGGTGACAGTTGTGTTTTGTTGAATTAAAACTGCGAAATGGCTATTAAAAGCCAGCGGCGGGGATTGAACCCCCAACCGCCGGCTTCTAAAAAATAGAAAGCCATCGCTAAGCCATCGACTGGCTTATGAATATATAACGGCATCGGCTATTTTTGTTAACTATTAGTTAACCGAATGCCCTTATTTTAAATTAATCCCTCCTAATTTCAACAAATAATCCTTTTAAGGATTAATCAAAACTTCCAAAACAAAATAAGCCCGGGAGTTAAAAACTAAAAGGGCTTAAATTTATTTTCTTTGGGATTATCAAAGATTTATTATGTAAAATTGGGAGATTTTTGAAGATTTTTATGTATTTGGAGAGATAAGGTGGATTTGGGAAATATTTTCAAATCAATTGGTTAAAGGCCAATTTGAGTTAATTTTATGTATAAAAAGGGGGTGTGAGATGAGAGTGGAATCAAGTTTTCTTTCAGGTGACGAAGTCTTGAAGCTATGGAGATAATCGAAAGAGAGGTCTTGTAGAGATTCCATTCTTGCACGTCAGAGCGCTGTTATGCTGCCGAAGTGCTTGGAGAATGATTGTGGTGCTTTGTAATTGATTTTGGAGTTAATCGGATCGGTCTCTCTATTGGAGTGGACCCGGAGACGTAGTCACTTTCGTGGCGAACTCCGTTATCAAGCGTTGTTTGCACTTCTCTTCTTCTCTCTCTTTCTTTCTCTCATTTCCTTCTTTTCTGTTATAATCACCTTGTTATTACTTTCATTTTGTTATTTCCATAAGTTAATTTTGATTTAATTAACTTGGAATAATCATTGTAAAAGCATTGTAAAAGTTAAGCATTTCATTTCTGCAATCTAGTCTAGATCCTATACAGATCAATGTTAGAGCATTACTTATCGGACAGAGTATGTTGCTAGTTTGGAGAGAGACAGGGCTGAGTTCCTGATGCTTATGAGGCTTGTTTCATTTGGACCACTAGGGAGGTTCATGTATGGGGTCTCTAGATATATATATTTTTGTCGTTGAGTTCAAAGCACTTTCCCTAGTTGGTTGGGGTTGGCTGGTTGGTTTAGCAGATCTAGGTACTTCTCTTGATTATGATGAGCGGTGGGCACAACGTAGGCCATTGAGACTCACCAATCCAGGGGGTGATCTCACTTTGGGAAGATCGGGTATTATAGGTCATCATGGGGAGTGATAGTGCATTAAGGTTCTTACAGAGTAGTTGGATAGGGTCTGTCGTGATGGGGAACAGTGTGGTTAGGATGAGCACATGCCTCATGCACAGGGTCATAGACAGGTTTCATGTCTCCCTCCACCACCTAGGGATGGAGATATATTATTAGCTTAGATGACTGCTGCTAGAGATGCAGAGATAGTGTGATGAAAAGTTGTGGAGGCTCAGGTAGAAATTTTGAGGGCTAAGCAAGATAGTGAGAGCAGTCGACGACATGCTATAGAGGCTCAGGTATAGTTGTGTATAGCAGAGAGAGATACTCTTAGAGTAGAGCATGATAGTTTCAAAGTAGAGTGGGATCAATATCTACAGATGTCCACCTATTATCAAACTTTATATGATGCTACCATTCCTAGGACTACTCGGTGTCCATGATTTGGAGAGTCTAGTGTTGTGAGTGATGGTAGTGGTGGTGGGGTAGGTGATTAATCAAATACGATGCACTAGGGTATTAATAACCAAGGTGAATTTGTATCTATTATGTGGACTTTGACTCAACAAACAAAGAATATTCTTGTTCATACCAGACATACATAAACTTTGTTTAAAGTATATAGTTGGGTTGTATTAAAAAAAAATTGGAACAGTCACACATAGAGGTATAGGACACCTAACATGAAAATGCTACACAAATTTCAGACCATTTACACAGAGAGGTATGAAATACCTAACGTGCAGCTTCTACATGAATTTTGGACCATTTACACAAAGAGGTATGAAATACCTAAAATGCATCTGCTACATGAATTGCTTCAACACAACTTTCATACACTCAATAAAGCAAGTATTTGTCATGGTACTTTTACAAAAATATCTTACAAACAACAAATAAAAATGACACTCAATTTCCCCCATTCCTTCTTCTCTAAATCCTTATGGCCATCCTTAAGAGATTCTGGGAATGATTCAATAAAATAAATCATAAAAATAAGACTACAAAAAGATAAAACAATGTTGTTATATCACTTGCCATATCTATTTGGGGTGGGTCTATTATCCAATGTTGATCATGTCTATCATAGGAACAGATCCGTTAAGACATATCTTAGGATGTTGTTGGTACATTGTCAAACAATATGTAGGTAATACTCTGGCATTTGTTCACATCTGTTTGTAATCCAATCTATGCAATTGTTTGCTTGAAAGCTATAGCTTTTGATGTTTGCTTTGTTTTTTTGTTTACTTTGTCAAAGGGTGAGTGTGACGATTTTGTTTATTATGTATGAATCTTTATTGTGAATTTGTGATGATGGGGTTGGGATCTTTTTCTAATTTTTTGAGTTTTATGATGTTGTTTTTGTTGTTTTCAGGGGACTAACCTAGGGCCTCGGGGGCTCATCAAAGATAATCCTTGCCTACGTTATACACGCAAAGGCGCATAGTTTGCTTGCTTTGAATGTTTTTAACCTTTTCTATTTTTGTGAATGTTTTTTGGATTCTTGTATTTTGTATATGTTTTTTTATTTTGAATTTTTGACTATTTTTTTTTTGGATTTTGATTTTTTGACTAAGTTTAAAGTAAAGCATATTGGAAACCTAAGGGGATTGACCTAGGGTCTCAGGGGCTAATAAGCCTTGCCTACGTTGTACATGTAGAGACCATGCAGTACAATCGTTTGACTCAAAACATAATTTTTTTTTGGATAAACAACATTGATAATCTTGATTGATATTCCACTTGTGTGTCTAAAGGATATGTTGTGGGAAATCTACTTGAACTAGCTGTGAGATTCAAGCAAATTTTGATATCTTAGACTGTTTGAGTGAAGGAATAACCCAACGATGTTTTTGTTTTTGATTGTTTTCACATGTTTTTGATTTTTGTTGTTTTCTTATGTTTTTGATTTTGTGGTTTTATGACCATGATAGGATGGTAAAAGATCTAACCCATGTCTAGCTTCGGGGAGTTGCCCCTAGTTGGAGACAAAAAGACTTTGCTTAATCAATGACAAGCCATGGTTGGATACATGTTTTATTATGAAATGGATGGGTGGATGTTGTGGATAGTACCGATAGATAATGATGCAAGTTTTATTCGAACATAGCACCTTTTTTCTAGGTTTTCACTATGGTACTTGTTCTAGGAGTGCCACAAAGTGGTTTTCACTCAAAGAATGTTTTATTTCTCTTTACTATTTTTCTTGCTTTTTATTTTTTTGTATTTTATCTTTTTTTTTGGATTTTTACCCTCTTGCTTGGGATGTAAGATACTAAAAAATTGGATTGATATTTCACTTGTTTTTCTATAGGATATGTTTTGGAAAAGCTTACTTGAACTAGCTGTAGGGTTCAAGTAATTGTTGATATCTTAGAATTTTCAAGTGAAGGAATAATCCACATTGTTGGAAACTTTGTTGGTATCTGGGATGAATTGTTTTGAAGGTTACCTTGATAGTGCATTGGTGGTATACCTTGTTGTTGGCATGAATTGTTTCAAAGGTTAGTTTTTTTTTGGATTTTTACCCTCTTTCCTGGCGTGTAAGATGTTGACAACTTGGATTGATATTTCACTTTGTGTTCTAGAGGATATGTTGTGAAAAAGCTTACTTGAACTAGCTGTAGGGTTCAAGTAACTATTGATATCATAGAATTTTTGAGTGAAGGAATAATCCACGTTGTCCAAATATTTGAAGGTTACCTTGGTAGTGCGTTGGCAGTATACCTTGTTGATGGGATGAATTGGGAAGGGTACCATGTTGTACACCTTGTTGTTGGAATGAACTATTTCAAAGGTTACCCTAATAGTGTGTTTGGTGGTATACCTTGTTGATGGGATGAATTGGGAAGGGTAACATGTGGCACGCCTTTTTGTTTGGACAATGCCTAGATCACAACATGAGGTAGAAGACATAGATCAAGATTTATTCTGAAGCAAGATGTAAGTACTTTCCCCCCAGTGTCTAGCAATGTAGGTGATGGATTATCTTTTGATAGGATAACATGTTTGGATAGAGTATGCCCCTTTAGAAAATGCCTCATGGCTCAAATAGTGTTGGATAGGATAGGATCAATGATAGTGACCCATGCCAAGATGTTTTCTATAAGCAACTGTAAAGTTTATAATAAACATTTATCAAGATCAAGGTACATTGGATTGGGATACAAATGGATTGGATTTATTTTAGATAGGATGAGATGCTTCCACCTGAAATGGTGCATGTAGATGCTTGATTCTACACATGACACCTGTTTGCCAGGTTTTCATCATGGTACTTGTCCAAAGTGCCACCATAGTGGCTTTCACTGGAGGATGATTTTTCTATTGACTATTCTCTTGATTTTTTTGTTTTTTTTATTAATTTTTGATGTCACAAAAAATGCTTGTTTCCTAGGTTTTCACAATGGTGATAATTTTTTTCTCATGTTTGAACCAACTGGTGGTGCTGATGTAGATGTTGTTGGTGTTGATATGGTTGTTGTTGCTATCATGATGTGCCAATGATATCCTACTTGGAGGATTTGTTTTGCTAGGATACATGCACTTGAATGTAACCCTTGACAATTCTTGTCTTCTTTATCGATACCAGAGTTTACCTTACCTTGATGTGCACATCGTAATAGAGTGCCCTTAGAATCCTTATGATAAAGAGTTACTACCAATACATGGTTAATCTGAGATTTGGATATCATGGATGGCAAAATGTGTTGAAGGATATGAGATTTAGATGGATTGCTTGGAAGTTTGGAACCTTTTATTCTCCAAACTTGGGATGATGAGCAATGATGGGTGGATATAGAGATTCGATTGGGTCCAACATCTTGATATACCTTGTAGGTCACTCTTGAAGCTTTCTTTTGCATTGCTGGACTTTTTTGATGGATGAACTTCCCTTTTTTATTTTTCCCCATAGTTTCTTTGACTAATGGAGTTTGATAGGGATGATTTTCTTTCTTTTTCTTTTGCATCCATTTAAATTTTTCTTGTCCATTTTTTTTCATTGAGTTGTTTGCTTTAATGACTTATTTTGTTCTTGGATATAGCTTTTTCTCTTGTTGTTGGTCCCAATGAGAGGGTGAAAAAATACATGGATGAAAATTCATGATATGGCTAGTTGTAGCATTGGTAGCAATTTGATCATAAGGACTCTTCATGCTCTCTATGTTGATGCTTACATTAGATAAAGCTGACCCCAGTATTATAGAGGTATCCCTGATATGTTTAGATCCCTTAATTTCTGAATAACCAAGACCTAGATGCTTGGGATTGTCAATAATCTGTATTGGTTCTAGGATACTCTATTCATGTAGGCTTAATCCTCTTTCTTGATAATTCATCTGTTGAAATTTTTTATTTGGAGTAGGATGTCTTACCTTGGAAACAAGGTGCCAATCCTTCTTTGCTCTGTTATGGATTTTCAAAGGTGATAGCTTCTTCATTGGTAAGATAGATTTCTTTCACAAAGGTAAGTGATCCAAGTTTATAATTTATAGGATCTTGCATATGTGGGATAACTTCCTGATTGATATCTTTGGCTTGATCTTGTGGAATATCAAATTTTAATGGTTCTTCAATATATATCGGTGATTCTTTGACTGGTGTATACCCAATTCTTTTCTTCTCAATATTGTCCATTATCTTTGCTAATTTCAAGATACTATGCTCCATATTTCCATGCTCAATGCCTTCAACCTGCCTAGAGGATGTTTCTGATTTTTATGCTTCTTCTTGATCAATTTCTGATATGTCTATAGATTCTTCCATGCTTTGGTCATGTGTAAAGATGTTAAGAGTAGGTGACACTTGTTCCTTGGTAATGATATCAAGAGTATGAGACTCTTGTTTTGGATGAAGATCATCTACACATCCATTAGGAGTAAGCATCTAATGGGTAGATGTATGTGTGCTTGGTATATAGATTTTTTCTTCTTTTGGAAAGCCTTGGATGTCTTGGAAGATATCTACCAAGTCATTATAGTATTTTGATGATAGGTATTCTTGATCTTGACTTTGTGTGGTATTATCTTTGACATGCTTTGGTTCATGCTCTTGACATGGATCAATTTCAAAGAAGGGATTGCTTGTAAATGATCCTTTGATTTCCTCAAAATGTGGGAATATGGGTGATAGCCCTTGGCTTAAATTTTTTGCATGGGGTATAAGTGTGGGATTAAGAGTCTCTTGATCCTCAATATGTACTTCCATGAGGTTAAATGATGTCAATATATATTGGACTAGATCATTGCTAGAATTGGGTGATTGATTTTGATCATGCTTGGGAATAACTTCTTGATTTATGTCCTCTTGTTCACTGGATGATGTAGAGACATTATCAATGTGATCAGTGATAGATAGCTCTTGATCATTGTTTTCAACTTTTGAGGTTGAGGCATTATCATTGTTGTCATTAGTGTTTGAGCCTCGAACGTCATTTTCAATAGCTATTTCTCCTTCATCAATAAGGTCTTGGATGATATTTTTGAGTGTAAAACATTCTGATGTATCGTGACCTTTGATTTTTTGGAACTCACATCATTCATACAATCTATACCCAGGGGGTTTAAATTTTGGTTCACCATAAGTTGGACTGCCATTGATTTTGATAAGGTCATATTGTACTAGTTTGTGCATAATTACCTCTAAAGTATCTCCCAAAAGGGTGAATTTCCTTCCTAGTTGGTAATCTTTCCTCTATGGCTTTTCTCGATTGTTTTTCACTTGATTTTGTTGTTAGTCATCCAATTGATTATTTTGGTAACTAAGTTGATTGTTATTTTGTAACTGCAAGGTTATTTCATCAATAGGTGTGTTTTTTTGGTTTGGAATGATGTTATAACCTTGTTGTTCGATGAAATTTTCTTGATCATAGGTGGGTTTTTGTGAAGGAGTGGACCCTTGATAACCATGTTGTGTATAAGGAGGGTTAAGTCCTTTTTATGTGTTGTAGGTATCTTGAGGGTGGGGTGCACCTTGATATTGAACTTGAGGAATCCTTTGATCTTGAGTTTGAGGTACACCTTGGTGTTGTGGAACTCCTTGATATTGCTGATTTTGGAAGTGTTTTTGATGTGGATATTGAGGTGTTTGTGTAATGATATCCATTTGTTGTGGGTACGTAATTTTCTAATGTTGCACATGGCATTGGCGATACGTTGAATTTCGATTTCATTTAAGTTCCTTAAGATCTCTCTCAATTTTATTTAGGGTGATTTGATGTTTTGGACTTATTCCTTGATGATAATTTTGAAACCCTTGATGTTGTTGCCCTATTTGATGTTGTGACCCTTGATAGGAGTAATTTGGGTAATAGATTGACATGTTTTTGGGATGTTTTAATACTCAATACCCTATCATAAGGTCACTTGGTTTATATCCTCATGAGTCTCTTTTGTTGTTTGCAGTGTTTGCTAGTGGGATGTTGGTGTTGATCTTGCTTGCTTCCATTTTCTTCATGTGTTGTGATCTTGTAGTTGTCATAAACAACTTGGCAAGCTCTTGTGATTGTTTTCATAACTCCTAGTTAGGGTAATAGATTTGGCCTATTAGTGCAAAGCGGAGATAGAAAAATTATAGTGTATTTTGATAGATGTGTTACCTTCTCTAGATGTACCCTTTGGAAAAAAAAATTGTAGGGTAGTTCTTTGGAAGTCACAATATGGATTTTCGATTAAGGATTTTTATTTTTCTAAACCTAAGGATTTTTTCTTTCCAAAGAGCATGAGGGATGTATGTCTATTACCACGCGGGTGGTGGTAACATGGGTCTTTCAGCTGCTATGTTTGCTTTCTCTTCCTCTTCATCTAAGATGATTGATGTGGTGAGAAATTGGAGGGGTGTTTCGTTCTTCTCAAATATGAAGGATATCAAACTACTTATGATGTCATTTTTTTCACCTTCAATGTATGTGAGACTAGGTTGAAGGATTAGTGCTACAAGGTTCGGTTGTTGAACTGGAGTAGTTGGTCACTAGATGGTCATATGGTGAATGGTGTTTTGAGATGGTTGCTATGAAGCTAAAGACCCTAAGGTTTGAGTGCTATTTTAGAATGGTGCCACTTTTTGAAAATCAAAATGTTGAAGTACGACTAGGGTCAATATTTCACTTCCTTGTCTAGAGCATATGTTGCGGGAAGGCTTACTTGAACTATTTGCAAGTTCTAGGTAACTATTGATATCATAGATATCTGAGTGAAGGAATGATCCCAATGGTTTGTTTGATTTTGATTTCTAATAAATAGGATAAAAATAATGGATGAGAGACTATGTGACTTTTCTACTTTTGCAATTGTTTTGTTCGAACAATGATCCTATAAACAATTTTGGTTTGTTTCCCCAAGCTTTAGCAAGAAGAAGCAATAGTGCTAGTTTCCGAGTAAAATGCACAAGACTATGAGCAAAAGTGGCCAAATTTATCAAGTGTGGCCAAAAAGGTGTTGAGTGCTCGTGTTTTGGAAAAGTAAGCATGAGATAGAATGGAAAGTGTAATTGTTTGTGTGTTTCTATCAAATGCAATGTTTCCTCAGTAAAAGGTGAGCATCTTTTCGTAAATTCAAGGATCTTAGTAGCAAGTGAGCTAGTTTCTCAAAAGAAAATTGAAGGGAATAAAAGCAAGTGTGTGGTTCCTGCAACAAGTGCTTAGTTTCTATCAAATGCAACTAATTTTCATTAGTAGCTTTTTCGGGATAAAGAGAAAATGCAATGAAATTTTGGCTACTACTAAAAAACTATGGCAACTGCACTGAAATTTTGTGAAAATGTAATGAAATTTTGGCAACTACTCAGAAACCGTTATGAATTGCACTGGAATTTTGTGCCAATGTGTTTTTTGTGTGTTTTGTTTCTAGTTTTGAATAATATTTTATTGGATTTTTGCAAGTTTATGGTTTGGTTCTTCTTTCAACTTCTTTGTGTTTGGAGTATGCCAAGTGATAAAACAACACTTGGACTAACTTAGCAAGCATGGAATTATGTGGCTTTTATGTCTATAGCTTAAGTTTTTGAAATCACAACACCCAAGCCATAGTTCCCAAATATTTACCTTGATCAATGCAACCTCAAATAAAAAAGCCAAAATATTCAAAAACTCTTAAGGAAAGATCCTTTCAAGGAGTGCAAACATAGGGCTTCTTTCACAAGTATACACTAAGTCAAAGGGTTTGTCATTTAACCATCATGTTCAATTTTTTGTTTGGATGTGTTCTTTCTCTTTAAATCAAGCACAAAATTTGATGTCAAGGTTGTTTTGAATGTAATTAGAAAGTATAACATAAACAAGCATTTACAACCCTAGTGGATAGAAACCATTCTTTTAGGTAGGCCTACCTCATGCCCCAAAGGGATGATTTTACAAGCAACTTATGGCACGAGCTTGTAGTCGGACTTGACAAGTAACTTCTTGGAAGTAAATTCTGATGCACCACTTTCAATGAATGTTTTTGGATAATAGGGTGGCTTCTAAAATGATTTGGCTCTTAGTAATGTTCTAGGGATATTATTTTCGGGCCCCTATACATGCGACATTTTTTTGAATTAAGAACCTACCAACCCTTATGAGTTTTTACGTATCACAAGGATACTGAGGGAGAATATGTTGGCATAGGCCAACAACACCCAGTAGGATGATAAACTTTACTTACACCCACAAAATATTTATAAAGCGGTCTAGAATGAAAGTATTGATTGGGTCATTTATGAGTTCTCTAGCACGAGATGTTTCTCAATAGGCAGGCCCTCTAAAAATGGATGCTTGAAAAAGATGCAAAGCTCAAGAGGTTTTTGCTCATCCAAGATTGCCAAAAGGTGCGAGGGGAGAACCATCTAGCTTGCCAAAATTTGAATGCACAACAAACACTTCAAAGTAGTTTGATTCTTTTTAAACACCTCAAGCGATGTTATCCCTAGAAATATGTGAATAAAATAAAAAACTTGTTCTTTTTAATTGCACCAATGTGAAATATTCTAGATATCAATCAAATTAAGATAGCAATGGTGCAAGACAAAAGAAATAAATTGTTCATTTTAAGCCCAAATCAGAGTGTTTCTAATAAATCAGTCTTGGTTCTAACTTGGTAGAAAAAAGTAAAACGAGCGTGCATCAACAAAATGGAAATCATTTTGCATTCTTTTTATGCACCAAAATCAAAGTTCCTAATTATGAAAACTTTGGAAAGAGTTCATTTTTAGAGTACCTTAATTGAAGTGTTTTGTTCTTTTTAAGCACCAAATGAGAGTTCCTAACTTAGAAAAACTTGAAATGGTTCATTTTTAAGAGCACCAAAATGATAAATTCATTTGTGTTGTTCTTTTTAAAGCACCAAATAAGAGTTCATACCTTAAGAAAGCTTTAAAATTGGTTCAATTTTAAAAACACCAAAACAAAGTGTGCATTTGTGTTATTCCTTTTAAAGCACCAAAATCAAATGTTCCTAACTTAAGAAAACTTAAAATTGGTTCAATTTTAACAACACCAAAACAAAATGTGTGCTTGTGTTGTTCTTTTTAAAGCACTAGTTTTAAATATTCCTAAGTTAATTAAAATATGTTTGTAGATTTGGAATCCTTTGATCGATCGTCTTCCCTACAAAAATGAGTTAATGTCCTTCAAACCTTGCATACAAATCCATTAGCACCTATTACAAATTCAAAAAGAAGCAAATGTTAACTAAAAACAATTACAACAGTGCAAATTCCATGGATTGGTCTATCAGAGAAAATGCTCAGTTTTCAGAGAAGATGCTCATAATTTTTTGCAAAAGCACCCCTATCAAAATCAGATGCTCAATTCTCAAAGAAAATGCTACCCCTTCCAGAATCAAATGCAAGGTTTGTAGAGAAGATGCTCAATTTTTTTTGCAAAAGCACAACTTTCATGTTAGATGCTCAATTTTCAGAGCAGATGTGTGGTTTTCTTGACAGACAATTGTAAATTTTTTCTGGGCAATGCATGAAAAATTCTTCAAATGTGCTTCTAGGACCTGCAACTTCAAAAATTTCTCATAGAAATGTTAGTGTATGGGACAAGGGTCCCACCAGGCATGCCAAAAATGTGAGGGGGAAAAATACTAGAATGCAAGGCAAGATAAATGCGATGAATTAAGAATCTATCTAATTCAAAACACTTAATCTAAGATCTTATTCCATCACTCATGAAATGAAAAATCTAAGCTATTGAAAATATGTAATGAAATCCTAAGATTAACACAATGAATTCAAAGCAAAGTAGAGGTTACCATCCCATGTCGGAGTGTGTTCGCATGATGTTGGGTTGTTTGTATCACTACAAAGCCTCCATTGTTGCATCATGAAAGCTTGAAGAATGATGTTCATGTTGGTTGACTGAAGGTATTTTGAAGCTCTATCAATGGTGATCTTGACAAAAATTCATTGTATAAGGTATGTTTATTCTTCGATCCTTTTTGTGAGGAAAGAGGTTTGTTATATAGAAAATGAGATTCGAAATGGATGATCAAGATCTTGTTGGAGAATATCCAGATCAACAGTCCAAATGTGTTGAAGGGATTTAGACATGAGAAGATTGTGCAAAGTAGATTGCACAATTTGTGTGATTGAGGAATAGATTGGCTAGTTAGGGATTAGATTGATCAGTTAGGATTTAGATTGATCAGTTAGGATTTAGATGGTTGAGTTAGGAATTAGATTGATTAGTCAACAAATTAGATTGATTAGTTAGTAATCGTAATTTGCTCAATCAGAAAGTGGGTGAGGAATATGAATTAATTGATTTAATTAATTAATTCCTTTTTGGAGTTGAACGTGCAAATCAAGTTTGACTTTTGCAAACAAAGTTGCATTAGTTTGATTTGATTTTTGATAAATGATTTGAATAGTTTGATTTAATTATTCAAATTTTGGAGGGAAAGTGTTGTAATTAATTTATGATGATCTAATAATTTAATTAGCTTAGGAGAATAAAATGATTTAGTGACATAATTAAATATTTGGTGTGTTTTAATCAATCAAGATGAAATAAAGTGAGATTAGGATTTTATTAAATAAATGTAATTTATTTAATTGGTCAAAATGATAGAAACATGAATTAATTAAATAATGTTGTTTTATTTAATTAATAGTAGAATTAGGGTTTTGAGAACTTATTAAATAAACAAAATTTATTTAATTTTTTGAGAATGATGAAAAAGTGAATTAATTAATTAATGATGTATTATTCAATTAATAGAGAAAAATTAGGGTTTTGGATGCTATTTGATGTTGTGCAATGTTTCCAAGATGTTTCGAAACGTTGCACGATGATTTCAAGATGTTGTAGGATGATTTCAAGATGTTTCGAGACGTTTTGGGATGATTTCAAGATGTTGTGAGATGATTCTAAGATTTTCTAAGACATTTTGAGAATGTTCTAAGATGTTCTGAGATGTTTCGAGATGATTTTGATATGTTGCGAGATGATTTTGAGATGTTTTGAGATGTTTCAAGACATTTCAAGAATGTTCCAAGATGTTTTGAGACATTTCAGGATGATTTCAAGATGTTTTGAGATGTTTTGAGATGTTCTGGGAATGTTTTGAGACATTTCAAGAATTTTTTGAGATGTTCTGGGAATGTTCTGAGATGTTTTAGGATGATTCTGAGATGTTCCAAGACATTTCAGGAATGTTCCAAGATGTTTCAGGAATTTTTCGAGACATTTCAAGATGATTTCAATGCTATTTAGGGTGTGTGATAGGTGTTAGGTCAATTTTACATGTCTACAACTATTTCAACAGGTGGCTCTAGAAGGTTAGTTGAATGGCTAGGTAGCTACTTGGTATAGATTTACAAGTTTTGATTTGAAGGTGCTACACCATGGGTTTATTTCCTTTGGCATTCACATCAGCCACTTGAATAACGTTAGAGTCCATGAGGTCTTGTAGTTGGTGCTTAAGACACATGCATCAATTGGTATCATGCCCAAGTGTTTGATAATATTGACAAAAGGCCTTTAGGTCATAAAAAGGAGATAGAGGTTTGGTAGTGTCTACAAGAAAAATAGAAGGTAGTTGAATCAAATTATTGTTAAGAAGTTGCAACATAATGGAATGAAAGGAATCAAAAAGTTAAGAGAATTGTTGATTATTTGGTCTAAATGGAGAGAGGGTTGCAACAAAATATGTTATGACCACAACCTATCATTAAATGTTTTAGAAAAAGAAGAATTTATTTTAATGATTTTTTTTTCTTAAATGATTGATAATTTTGAGCCACATATTTAGACTGATCAATGGGAGCCACTGAGGAAGAGCTCTCATACTAGATAACTAATAATTGGTAGTCACAAAGAGCTATGCAAAGATGTGTGAATGAGGGATATCACATTAACAATATTTTATCTCAAATGTGTGGCTATACATTTCTAATGAAAAACTATTGCACATCAACATCCAAAAGAGAATAAAGGATTTGAGGAAAGAGGGCTTGGTAGCACCCTATAAATTTAGTTACCTTCTCCTTTACCCCTTTCTTACAATGAACCAAACCAATCAATGTGACTTGAAGTCCAATATTGGCTTGGAAATATTGGAGGAACTAATTGACAAGTTGAAACGAATGAATTGAGTTGTTAGGCAATGAAAAAAACCAATCAAAGGCTATAAATTTAATGAACAAGAA
Source organism: Sequoia sempervirens (assembly GCA_007258455.2). Taxonomy (NCBI): domain Eukaryota; kingdom Viridiplantae; phylum Streptophyta; class Pinopsida; order Cupressales; family Cupressaceae; genus Sequoia; species Sequoia sempervirens. The sequence goes on from VDFB02000015.1 coordinate 67,404,355, forward strand.
AAAATATTAGCTAATAGAGCATCCTCAAAAAGAAATTCACTACATAATGTAGTAAAGGTTGAAAAATGGTTATTAGGGTCTCCTTTCCCATTATACTTATTAAAATGAGTTGTTTCATATTTTGTGGTACTGGAGTTTTTAGTATATAGTGAATGACAATGGGCTAATAGTGTAGTATGATGGAGGATTAGATTGAGATTGGTTCTAGTTCATCTTCGATATTATTTTTTGTAAAGAGCTTACATTTTGAAAGAGTTGGTTGATGACAAGATCGACAGGTGAGATGGTTTGAGAATCAGTAGAATACAAAGGAATAGAGTTATAAATAAGTGGATTGAAATTTTGGTAAGTGAATTATGGATGAGGTTGGAAAAAATATATTGGGAAACAACTGAATTGACTTTTTGAGAAGCAAACAGGAGGCTGAAGGAAGGTGGGACAAAGCTATATTGGTTTATAGGATTCCTAAAACTAGTGTTAACACTATTACCAAACTATGTAGTTGTGGTTATAATAGAAGAGGTGAATGTTGGAATATGATATTTAAACATGGGTTTCTATACATGCATCCCCATTTGATTTTGAAGGGACTTAGATCATTGATAATTTGTAGAAAACCAGTTGACGCCATAGTGCTTGTATCAACTATGTGAGTTAGGCTACATTAAAATTCCATGTCTTGTAAAAAATTTAGTAAAAATATCCTAAGATTCTCTATGAGAGGGACAAACTCTCTAACCAAGTTTTTTTTATTTAATATTTTTTGGAGACTAGCCAATTCCTTGTCTAGTTTATGAATTCAAGCCTTAGGAACATACACCACAAAGTTATCAAACCCAAGAAAATCACGAGGGGGTTGTGAATTAGATATAATCAATAAGGTAGGAATGGGATTCAAAGATCATTATGTTCTAGAAGTTCTAGTGGTGAATGAGCTAACAAAATCAGGCTCAACACCAAAGCTACTCAAAGCATGAAAATCCATAATTTGATAACTTCTTCTTATAGGAACTTCAAATTGAGAATACTTGGTTGTGAAAATCATAATTTATAGGAATAATTTTTAGGACATAAAAATATTCCTAAGAAGTGATAGATAGAAGAAAATGATGAAAATATAAATATGCTAATGATATTTTAGAAGAATAGAAGGTGTTTTAGTTTTGTATATTTTGATAAAATAAAAGAAAAATAATTTAAGTATTTTTTTCTAAACTAGACACACAATGTTTGCAAATTCTAAAAAGATATTCAATAATATAATAAATTAAGAAAGTAATTAGATTAAATGATATATGTAATTAAATTAGAAGATATGAAAATTTAAGCTACATGTTAGGTTAAAAAAAATGGGTGAAATGAGAAGGGTGATTTAGACTAATGAATTAATCTTATTCAATCTTTTCACCCAAATATTGTACTACAAAATTAACCCAAGGGGTTTTTCTTGATTATTGTCCTCAAGGAAGTGCTAAGAAGGTTTGGTTCCTTTTGTTGTAAGTATAAGAATTGATGAGATACACAATGAATTGGGCTAGCTATGACCAAATTGATTGAATTTGATAGACTGTAGATGCTACAAAATGAATGAACAGAAATAAAAAGTAAATTTAAGAAGATAACATAGAGGGGCAGGTGCAGGAAGATTAGGAGCCAATTTGTGGCCACCCATTTTTAATTTTTTTAAAAATACATAACACGAGTGTGTTATAACATGCTTGCATTATGTCATGTTTAAAAGAAAAAGAAAAGCAAACTCATTTGATTTGTGACTATGTTGTTTCCTCCATCCACAGTCTGCAAACCACTCCCAAGCATGCTCGCATTATTGAGAGCTCAAACTTCACAGTTTATTCACCAATTCTTCATCCATTCTTCACTAGAATGTCGTCATGTTGACGAGGAGCTTAAAGGAGGAGAATTTTATTACTTTTTTGTGAATTTGTTATTAAATAGGTAGATTTAATTTTTTTTATGTTAATTTCTTTAATTTTTAGGAGTTGATAATCAACCTCCTCCTCAAAATCCTCCTTCACCTAATGCCCAAATACATTTTGAACAACAACCCCAACAAACGTCTCCAAAAATTCCTCAACATCTCTCTGGAACTTAACAAAATTTATGGGGGAAATTAAAAATAACAAAAAACAAATTGAAGAGTCAATTGCGAGGTTGAAAGATATTGCAAGCTCAACCTTGCAAAGAACCATGCTTGCACAATCACTTGAATCTATGTTTAAAACAAATGTAGATTCAATTAGAAATCAATTAATTGGTTGGGCAGAGAAGAGATGGGAGTATATAGAATTTTATGAAGATAAACTATCCTACAAATAAGTCAAAAAAGAAGAAGAAAGACTTGTGTTCCCTTTTCACAAACCCATGAACAAATCGACCTCTACACCCTACAAGCAAGAGGTTCCCTATCCATTGGTGCAACCACCAAGGGATAAATAACCATTTTTGGAAAAGGTGGTGGATGGTTTTTGACCATGGTTTGTGCAACAATAATGAGGTCTTACAATATTTTTTGAGGAAACTCTACTGTGAGTTTGTCCTCAATAAAGTGCCAAACTATTTTGATATGTGGGACTTCCAGGGTAGAGGTGGGGGGTCAACATAGGATAGACCAAGGGCACATCTAGACCCATAGCAGTTACCGCATTGAGGATTCACCAAACCAGCCTATGAGCATGTGGCTATCCCTTTTATTACGAAGGAGAGTCCTGAGATAAAGATACTACAATCAATTAGTTCCTTGACCCAGAGCATCATAGAGCATGCTAGTCCTCTAGCACAACGTGAGCCAGGGGATACTTTGAGGAGTAGGGTTCCACCCCATATTTTTTAGGCTTGCAGTTCACCCTATGGTTATGACCCCATGGATAGTTAGGAGGTAGGTGCACAGGCTACATTTGCAGTTCAACATCTGGTGATGACAGATGCCTTCCTAAATGAGGATTTCGACCTTGATACTCAAGTAAATTTTAGCAAGTTCATTGAATTTAATTTATTAAATTTCATTTTTGAAATGCAAGATTAACTAATTTAGTTTAATGATTGTAATAAAATTTTAGGGTCATAGCATTCATTCAATTTTCAATGGTCTTCCACCTTTGTATTACACTACGACATGTACTGCTGAGGTATGTAACTAGTAAACAATTAAAAAAATTACATGTGAATAGCATTTTTATATGAATGGTATTCTAATATCTAATTTTGGATGTTGAATATGCTAATATTGGAGATTTCACGACAACACCTCTCAGTGGAGGTGGAGTTCTAAGCTTCACTGAGGTAATAAAATAAAGAGTTTAACTAATGAATGGTACTTAATATTTTTTTGCACATCTTTCAAACTAAAAGCATTACTTCACATTGCATAACTAATAACTAGATGTTGATAAATGACAAAATTTCAATTACAATATAGTTTTTTAGAAAGTCAACATAAGAAATTATGCAATTAATTTACACTGCATAACTAATAACTAGGAGCAATTTCCAATTGCATTTGCTTGTCATGGCATTCCATGAGACCACATTTTATTGAGGTATTTTTAAAAATAGTTCATTGCCTTGTCTATGTTATAGATGCTTGGAAAAAAATCTATAAAATCATAATAGTAAGCTATAACATAGACAAGGAAATGAGCTATTTAAAAAAATTCCCCAAAGAAATGTGGTCTCAATTCTCTCCCTCCAACCCTAACTCACTCTCTCTCTCTCCCCCTTCTCTATCTCTCCATCTCTCTCAGGTCTCTCCCTCCCAACCCCTATCCTTCTCTCTCAATCCCTCCATCTCTCTCCCACTCCCTTTGTCTCTCTCCCACACCCTCTCTCCCACTCTCTCTCCCCCCTCTCCCAGGTCTCTCCTTCTCTCTCTCTCTCTCTCTCTCTCTCTCTCTCTCTCTCTCTCTCTCTCTCTCTCTCTCTCTTCATCCCTCCCTGCCACCCTACCTATATAAGTCCTCACTCCAACCCCCCTCTCTCTCTCCTTCCCTCCCTCCCTCCCTCCCTCCCTCTCTTTATATGTGTCCATCTCTCCTAGGTCTCTCCCTCCCACTCCCTCTACCTCTCTCTCACTCCTATCTCTCTCCCAATCCCTCTCTCACCCTCTCTCTCATGTCTATCCCTCCCACCCCCTTCTCTCTCTCTCTCTATATATATATATATATATCTCCTTCCCTCCATCCCTCCCTCTATCCCTCCCACCCTACCTAGATAAGTCCCTCTCACTCCAACCCTCTCTCTCCCACTCTCTCTCTATCTCTCTGTCTTTGTCTCTCTCTATATCTGTCTCTCTTTGGTCTTTCTCTCTCACGCCTCTCCCTCTCTCAAGTCCTTCCCTCCCACCCTAACTAGAGAACTCTCTCTCTCTCTCTCAGGTCTCTCTCCTACCCCCTGTCCCTCTCTCAATTATCTCCCTCCCACCATAACTAGAGAAATCTCTCTCTCTCTCTCTCTATCCCTCTCCCCGCATCAACTCTCTCCCTCCCACCCTAACTAGATAACTCTCTCTCTCTCTCTATCCATCTCTTTCTCCATATCTCTTATGTCTCTCCTTCCCACCCCCTCTCCCTCTTTGAACTCTCTCTCTCTCTCTCTCTCTCTCTCTCTCTCTCTCTCTCTCTCTCTCTCTCTCTCTCTCTCTCTCTCTCTCCCCTCTCCCCCCCTCTCTCTCTATCTCTCTTTGTCTCTTTATCTCTCTGTCTCTCTTTTTCTGTGTCTTTTTCTCTATCTCTATCTCTATCTTTCTCTTTGTCTCTGTCTCTATCTATCTATCTATCTATCTATCTCTCTTTGTCTCTCTCTATATCTCTTTGTCTCTCTTTGTCTCTTTATCTTTATCTTTATCTTTGTCTTTGTCTCTCTCCGTCTCTTTATTTGTCTTTGTCTCTCTCTAACTGTCTGTCTGTCTCTATCTCTGTCTATATCTATGTCTCTTTCTCTATCTGTATCTGTATCTGTATCTGTATCTGTATCTGTATCTGTATCTGTATCTGTATCTGTATCTGTATCTGTATCTGTATCTGTATCTGTATCTATATTTGTATCTCTTTGTCTCTCTATCTCTCTATCTATCTCTCTCTATCTCTCTTTGTCTGTCTCTATCTATATCTCTGTCTCTATCTTTATCTCTGTCTATGTCATTTTCTCTCTCTCCCTGTCTTTGTCTCTGTCTCTCTCTATCTCTCTCTGTCTCTCTATCTCTCTATGTCTATGTCTTTGTCTCTATCTCTCTCTGTCTTTGTGTGTGTGTGTGTCTTCGTCTCCATCTTTGTCTCTATCTCTTTATCTCTCTATCTCTATCTCTCTCTGTATCTCTCTCCCACCTCTCTCCCCCTATTTTTCCCACCCTACCTAGATAATTCCCTCTCACTCAAACCCCCTCTTTCCCAACCTCTCTCTCTATCTCTCTCAGGTTTCTCTCCCACCCCCTCTCCCTCTCTCAAGTTTCTCCCTCCCACCCTAACTAGAGAATTATCTCTCTCCCTCTCTCCCTCTCTCTCTCTCTCTCTCTTCCCCTCTCCCTCTCCCTCTCCCTCTCCCTCTCCCTCTCCCTCTCTTTGTCCCCATCTCTCTCAAGTATCTCCTTCCCACCCCCTCTCCCTCCCTCTCTCTCACTCCCTCTATCTCTCTCCCTCTCCCACTCCCTCGCTCTCCCTCTCTCTCAAGTCTCTCCCTCCCACCCCCTTCTCTCTCTCAGGTCTCTCCCTCAGGCACCTTACCTACATAACTAGATAAATCTCTCTATCTCTCTAGGTATGTGCAGGATCATCATGGAAAAAACAGGCCCTTAAGTGGCAAAAAATTCAAAAAAATCAGAGTTAGGCAACTTGACATAATAATTTGAATAAGTTATCTATATTATTTCAAAAATATGTAAGAATATAATCTATAGCAAATTGAATGTAGTTTCTAAACTACTAGGTTTGTTTAAAAAAAAAAAATCTATTTGGTGAAAATTTGAAATTTCAATGGTGGTACTTAAATTTCAGGGAAAAAATAAGAAGTAGGTGTGTGGGACCACCTAACCAAAATAAAATGTAATATTTTTATAATATTTTAGATATAAGTAGAGGACTCATGCCCCAATGTGATGCATTTTTTTTGTAATTTTTTTCCAAGTAAATAATTAATTATGAATTTTTTATTACAACTTTTTAAGAAATATACAAACTCATATGTCTGACCACCTTAACTTGGTCAAAACTTCATGAAATTCAATTTTTCTTTTTGTAATCCTATAGTATGAGAAGCATAGAATGTGACAAATGTTTTGGATTAAAAAAATGTGATACCATTTGAAAGCTATAGATGTTTTTCAATCAGCCTATTAATCAAGACTTTATGTAATTTGAATAGAAAATGAATAATAATTACTTGTTAAATTCAAAGTAAAGAATAATTTATATTGGTGGAAAGCTGAGAATCTCCTTTAAAAACCCTTTTCGTTTCATCAATCTTGGGTAAAAAAATTGTCGTCAGCCACATACCCATCATATTGCCACTTTTTGGCCCATCATGATCTTGCACATACCCCTCTATCTCTTTGTATCTCTATCTCTCTCCCTCCCTCCATCCCTCCCACCCTTCCTAGATAAGTCCCTCTCACTCCCTTTCCCTCCCACCCCCTCTCCCTCTCTTAGGTCTGTCTGTCTATCTGTCTGTTTCTCTCTCTCTCTCTCTCTCTCTCTCAGGTCTCTCCCTCCCAACCCCTCTCCCTCTCTCAGGTTTCTCTCTCTCTCTCTATCTCTCTATCCCTCTATCCCTTCCTCCATCCCTCCCACCTACCTATATAAGTCCTCACTCCAACCCCCTCTTCTATCTCTTAGGTCTCCCACCCCCCCTCTCTCTCTACACTTCCTCTATCTCTCTCCCTATCCCTCTCTCTCTCACTCACTCCTATATCTCTCCCACTCCCTCTCTCTCCTTAACTCTCTGGTCTCTCCCTACCACCCCTCTCTCTCTCCCTCCCATGTTACCTCAATAATCCCATCTCACTCTGACCCCCCTCTCTCTCTCCCTCACTTTTAGGTCTCTCCCACTCCCTCTCCCTCCCTCTCTCATAGGTCTCTCAGGAACCCTACCTACATAACTAGATAATGGTCTCTCTCTGAGGTCTCTCTCTCCCATCCCCTCTCCCTCTTTCATGTCTCTACCTCCCACCCTAACTCTCTCTCTCTAAAGTCTCTCCCTCCCACCCTGACTAGAAAACTCTCTCTCTCTCTCTCTCTCTCTCTCTCTCTCTCTCTCTCTCTCTCTCTCTCTCTCTCCCCCCCCCTCCCCCTATCCCTCCCACCCTACCTAGATAGGTCACTCTCATTCCAACCCCCTCTCTCCCACTCCTCTCTCTCAGATATCTCCCTCTCTCAGGTCCCTCTCTCTCTCTCTCAAGTCTCTCCCTCCCACCCTACCTAGACAACTCTCTCTCTCTTAAAATTCTTCCTCCCTCTAAATACATACATACATACATACATGTAGACATTGATACATACATACACACATACATATCAGGAATACATATATACATACAAGCATGCATGCATACATACATACATACATTTAATAGACTAGCATTTAACACAAATCAAGACATAATGCGAGTGTGTTATAATGTGCTCACATTATGTGTTGCTTAGGCAACTCAAGCACAAATGCAAAAAATATGTCAAAACTATGAAATAATGTGAGCACATTATAACATGCTCACATTATTGCTTGCTTTGGGAATCCCCAAGCCTTAGGCTTGGATTTGCTTTGGATTTTCAACCCTATGGCTTGGAGTGCCTTTCCAATGTCCAAAGATGTGTTTTTGCATATTCTAAGAGATGTCACATAATTTCATTCATGCAAACCATAAGGTTTGCACGTGTTTCAAGGTTGAGTCAATTGCACACGTGGGTAATATCAAGCTCTCTCTTAGCTATTTAATGATGTAATTTTTTTCACATTTTGAAAAAGTTTAAGCCATTCAACTTTAATGTCTTTTGTTTGTGTGTTTGTTTTTGTCAGGAAACCAATGTTCGGTATTTTTAACTTTACTTTTTAACCATTCATTGAAATTTGAAATAAATTATATTTTTATAAACTAGACTCCATTCTACACATTCAAAAAAAATTATTTTTGATTAATTTTAGAAAATTATAGGGTTAGCACGACCAAAATTCTATTTTTCAGTTGTGTCCACTTCAAAAATTAGTAAAAAATCATATATATTCATTAAAAAATTATCAGAAAAATTGGGCATAACCTACATGATGTTAGCTAATTTCTCATTGAAACAATTTTAAAAATACCAAAAAAAGTTAACCTTTTGAGGGAGCCACAATAGACACTATGTTATGTTTTCAACACCTATTTATATGGCTCCCTTTTTTGGACATCTTAATCTCTATCATTTTCAAAAAAAAAAAGTTTAGAATGTAGACTCAGAGCACTTCTTACATTGTTTTTGTTGCATCTTAAAATTTTGAGTGTAAGTATCCTCAATTTGTCATCAAAATTCAAAATTTCCTGATTTTAGAAAAAAAAGTGGCCACTTAAGACCCCTTTTTGGCCCCCATCTTTTTGCACTTACCTAGAGAGGAACCTAACACAAAAAAATAGGACTAAATATTGAGGATGCCAATGCACTGCATGGATTCCAACGTGTTACACTATAGTTTAAAAGGTGAAAAAAGAGGTTTTCCTACCTATACAAATGTAATACAATCTGCATGCTTGTGATAGAGAAAATTAGGACTTAGTGTGAAAATATGCTTGAATAACTAAGATAACTTAACTTATCAATGATGAACTAGTAAGAAAAAGAGATAGAGGTTTAGGAGTCTCCAAATGAGTTGAGATACCAAATATTCCTTCTATAATGGTGACTTGTACACTTACAAAATGGAAAGAGGAAAATGGATGTGTTGTATAGGGTTTGCCTTAGTGAAATCCTATGTTGGTGTTCCCTTCTCCACAACATAAATGATGATGATAGAGAGTGTGTTCTCGTGATGAGCAGAGGAAAAATAAATAAAATAATAATGATAATGATAAACAACACAATGATAGATCTTACCATTCAGATCTAAAACCCTTGTTGGACTAATGTAGGCACACAAATCACACATAATGAGGAAAAAGAGGCTTTCTTGAAATCCTACAAGTGTTAGTACACATGATAATGACAATAACAATAAAGAACATCCAACAATACTGTAAAAATATTTACAATGATAAAAGAATAAACATCCACAATGCTAAATCAAAATCTATAGTAGAGTCACACTTGTAAGCATAGAAAGGTCTTAGAAGACTTGGAAGTTGTTATTAGGAGATCTAGCTAGAGTTCTTTGAAAAAGGGGGAGAGTTTGTATATATAGGAAACTAAGCACATCCTCAAACAACTGTTTTGGTTAGGCCAACAAGAAAGGTTCTATCCCTTAATGCCACAAGGTCATGCAATTTGAATTCAATTAGTTTTGGCATGTATGGCTAGGACACTAGTGTGTCACACTAGTGTCTAGCTATAATTTTCTCTCAAATGACCTAGAAAGAAAGGACTTAACCAAGTTTTCTAAAAAATATGATGAAACAAGCACATTACAAACAAAATCAAACACACATCAAACTAACTGCCAAACCTAGCATGAAATTACATAAGTGACCATAATTTATGATGCTAGAAAATCTACAAAGACAAAGGAATTGGGTAGGATTCAATGCCTATTTTCCCCAAAAAAGGGGGGTTCCTTACAAAATTATAATTAGTTCATGTTATAAGCTCATTGAAGAAGTCATGGGATAATGTGGCTTTCTTTTTAATGAGGTATGTGACCCTTGAGGGTCATTTTAAATCTCTCTGCTCTTATAATTTCATATTGTTGAACCATTTTCATTTCAATTTGTTGGTGTCCTTCTCCTTTTATTTGATGATTTCTCTAGAGAAGTTAATTTGCAAATTTAACTCCCTTACAATTTGTAATCATATGGACAATCTTCTTTCTTCTCACTTAGGAAAAGGATTAGAAATGCAATATTTTTAGTGGATTCCTCTCTTGAGAATAGTTATCGTATTCCATAAAGCGATACTAGATCTCTACTTTCAATAGTAAGGTGATAAGTATTGATAAGTTAGTGATTACTCTTAGGTGTCAGAGCTAAATGATGTTCTTTTATAGGATATGGATTTGATGTTAGAGGAGGTTGATAAAATTCCCATTGAAAAGATGGGTTGTATTGTTGATGTTAAGAGGAAGAAACTTATGGGATTTGGTCTTGGTAAGAGAAGGCCAAAGGATGTTGAAACTCAAGGGATTGATTCTATGTCTGAGTAGATTGTTTACACATACAGGTGGTCTTATTGAGCTTAAAGGGAAGGTGGTTGAGTGGTCCAAGCTTGGTTCAATAAGGGATTTGAGTATTAAGGAGGAGTAGAGGAGGTTTGTGATGATAAAGGGAAAGGTATAGTGAGGGGTTCCCTGAAGCCTACCATTGGTGCTACTTTTCTTGGAATTGTGAACCCCCATCCTAGCCCTCCATAGGGACCTAGCCTTTCCCATTGTAAGGATGCATCCTTGGAAGCTATCATGAAAGTGATTAACTAAACTATTTAAAAGATGTTTGGGCTTCATGAAAAATCATCTATTTTCCATAACCTCACAAAATGGCTCTTTTTAAAAAATTGACAAGATAAATGTAAAAATGTCAAATGTATTGGATTTAAATCTTGATGGAGAGATGCTTATTCCTCATGAAGAAGAGAAGTTATTCTTTAAGCATTTGGAGGCCATGACTAAGATCAATAGAATCCATGTAGAAAATTCAAAGCAAGTGGAAATAATTTTAGTGTTGGAAAGAGATCTTCAACATAAAAGTAACCTAGGTAAAGTCATGGAAGTAAGAAAAAGCACTATTAAAAATAGTGTGTTGGGAATTAAGATATTGAATAAAAAAATCACGGACCCCTCTCAAGATTTTGGGCATGCATCTCAAACTGAAAAGAAAACACATTCTACTAGCTCTAGTACTTGTATTGTAAATTGTATTGGAAAAACCAAAATAAGGATAAAAAGTCTTGAGTTGGAGGAGTTTATCAACCTACATGCAAAATTTCACTAGGAGCTAGGAGTGATTGAAGGTTCATATAGTGGCTTCTTGGATGTTCGTTCTTTTTTTATGTTATGTTTTTTTGATCTTCTATCTTTAAGGTAGCATCTTTTTTGTTCTAGACAACTTTGTTATAATTTTGTTATTGTTCGGTTGTTTTTTATTAGGTAAGCAAGGTTTTGAAAGGACCCAAAACCCTGTACAAAGAGAAAGATAGAGCATGACGCACAAAAAAACAAGAAGGAACAACCAAGAGGAACTACAAGAAGACAACAAAAAACAAAACTTACATAAAACCCATCAAAATCAGGGTGGTTTAAGGAATTGGTCTAAAAATTTTTGGTTGACCTTAGATCTAGGATTCTTCTGGCCCCCAATCTCTTTTTCTTGTAACAAGGAGAATCCATAGACACACCAACAAATTCGTCATGCAACCTCATATCTTTAGACACACCAACAAATCCGTTATTGTTTGATTGTTATTTGGTTAATACCCTTCTATTTGTAAAAGAGATTCCAAATCCTCTAAAAACCTATTTTACCTTCTAATAAAAAACATAAATACATAAAATTCACCATTAGAGTAAAATAGATTATCTTTCTTTACCTTTATAAAATTATTGTTACTTATTCCCATTTAATTTATTTCATTACAGTAAAATAGATTATCTTTCTTTACCTTTATAAAAGTAAATTGTTACTTATTCCCATTTAATTTATTTCATCTAGATAATATCTGTTAAGTGTACCATTTTCCCTGTAACTTACGCGCTTGAAAGGACTAAAGATCTTTAAGAGTTTTCTTTTTTTAATTAAGTATTGAACATGATATTTAATCTTTACCACATTCTAGAGACTGTCGACAAAAGTTACCACAATAAGTTGACTGATTCCACAGCTGATTGATTGAATCTCAATTATTTCTCACAGTTATTCATTGTTCTGATTCTTTCAACTTTATCTCCATTCTCTTGTAGACAATAGGCGTGCAGTCCTTCCGCTATCATACCTCGCAGTGCACTCGTGAGTGCGAGTGCGCCTCAAAAGTCCATATTAAGGTCTGTGCTGGATTTGGACGCATAGATACTTTCTAGTTTTCAACCATGCTTAGAGTCGACGCATAATAAAGCAGAACCACAAATGGCCTTAAAAAATCAAGACACCGGGTGGGTCCGTCGTATGTTGGCCACAAAAGCAGTTGGGAAATGACCACCATGAAAAACTAGCCGTACGAGGGACCGCCCTTATTCAATTGCACGTCATTCTCACTTTCGACTCGTTTTGTTTTGACAATCAAACCGACTTACTATTTTATCTCTTTAATGACCGACCATGGATTAATCTATTCTGGCCGCCCAACACCTGGTAGCCTTGTAACCAGTCACTTTTAAGGCCATTTGATTAATCAGCCTCTTGTGATAAGATCGACTAATCACAATAGTTTTTATGATAGACTTGGAAACTTATACTCCGTATAAGTTAAAAAACTGTATTTAATATATGAGTCGGCCTCGGTAACCCAATTAAACAAGTATTCCTCAGCCTCACTGGATCTTTCATACGCCATTGCTTTCTCCCTCATCATCAGTCTTTGCTAAAAGGGCAAAAAGAAAAATGCCTGCCAAGATTCATCCGAAAGTGCCACGGGTGTTGGAAAATGTTGTGATTGAAGAGCAGTTCCGTAAGAAGTCTGTCACAGCACTGACTGTGTGGAAGAGATCGTTGATGTTCAACTGCAATGGTTTCACTGTGTATGATTCATCCGGTAACCTTGCCTTCAGAGTTGATAATTATGATTCTGGATATAAGAGCGAGGAGATTCTCATGGATGCTGCAGGAAATTCTCTGCTCACAATGAGAAGAAAGGTATGTTATTGTTTCTAAACCTTAACAACATATCTTAATTAAGATTGTTTCTAGATCTGTTGTGTAAATTTTTTTCTATTCGATGTTTCGAATCACACTCAATGATCTGTTGACAGTATTTGACAGTGGAAGATATCAATTTTGAGACACCTAAATTCGATTACTAAATTAACAAAAAAAGCTACCCACTATTGATTGGTTCTGGATTTGCTGTGTATATTTTTTCTATTCGATGTTTTGAACCATATTCAGTGATCTATTGAGAGTATTTATTTAAAAGACAGGAAGATATCAACTTTGAGACACTTATATTAGATTACTAAGTTAACAAACAATTTACTCAGTATTGATTGTTTCTAGGTTAGCTGTATATTTTTTCTCATTTGATGTTTCAAATCACACTTAATGATCTATCGATAGCATTTATTTAGAAGATGGAAGATATCAATTTTGAGACACTTATATTGGATTATTAAATTAACAAACAAGATACCCACTATTGATTCAATGTATATATTTTTTTTTATTCGATGTTTTGAATCACACTCAATGATCTCTTATCAATATTCGTTTAAAAAACAGAAAAAGATATCAATTTTGAGGTGCTTATATCAGATTAGTTACCCACTATTTATTTTTAGATGCAATGAATGTTTTACATATGAATTACTTTGTTATCCATTACTAACAAACCCTTTCTGCCAGTGTAGTTGCAAAATTCATCCAGGACATGGTTGTACCAGTGAGTTTAACATCTTTCCTTTTGATTACAACAGAAACTTAGCCTCTACAGTGAATGGCATGCGTTCTTAAAAGACAAATCAGAAGGTCAAAAGCCGTTGTTTATAGTCAGAGGGAGCTATCTGCTTCCCACCAAGGCTTTAGCAGAGATATACGTGGGTTCAATGTCAGAGAAGAGGAATCCCGATTACCAGATTGAAGGATCTTATGCCGATAGATCCTGCACTGTTTACAACAGCTCACGAGACATTGTGGCTCAGGTTTGTTTTTGCTCTCATAATATTGACAATCTTTGTATTGTTTATACTTTTCTTAATAAAGTGTTCTAAGAAATCTATTTCTGGTTATTAACAGATGAAAAGAAAGCAAGCGACTTCAGAGATAACACTGGGAGGAGAGGTATTCAGTATTATTGTGCAGCCCGGCTACGACCAAGCTTTTGTAATGGGCTTGGTCATCATTCTTGATCAGATCGGCTCGAATGAGCGCCATACAAACACCAAAAATTACCAGGGACCAAAAGTTAAGAGTTACTCTCGTAGCCTTACTGTCGAATTGCCAAGGCATTTGTTGGGAAGGAGTCTTTCTTTAGCTACCTGATACCGATTAGAGGATGTATCAGAAGGCCATGTTTTTAAGTGGGCCTATCCTCCTGCTCTGTGTCACGGGCTGTACTCCTGCTCTTTGTCTTTTTGGATTCCAGGCAATTTGGGAGATATAAGTCCTGAATGTTTTCCAATGACAGAACCATGTAAATAGAAAAGCCAATATATCAGACAAATCCTATTCACCGGAAATACTTTGGTTACCAAGGATTTGGCTGTCAAACACAAACCACAAATTGGGTAACACATTTGTATGTTATTGGTATTGACAAACCCGGTCCATAAGGATTTGGGTGTCCCTACACAAGCTAACAATTGGATGACACATTTGTATTTATTGTTATTGACAAATTCTGGGTGGGTTGCAAATTACAAATCAATAGTGCTTTTTTACTGCCATGGTGAAAATTGCACATCCATACATTATTGGATAAGATGGTATATTTTACATGTTCTTTAATTTAAATCTGAACAACAGTCTCTTTAAAATCAATCTTCATTTTTTCACCTTTCATTTATTGTTCTGGTTTAAGTCCAATAAATTAATATAAAAACATGGATTCAACTCTCAAATCCCATTAAATTATTTGGTTGTAAATTCTTTATAATATTTCTTGTAAGCTTTTTCAAAGTTTATTTTGAAGATACAAACTAACTTTTCTTCATCTTTCTAAATATTAATTTGTTCATTAATCAACAAATTAAGATCAAATCTTTCATCAAATTGATTAAATTAAAAATCTTTTAATATCTCTTAAGAGGAAATAGAAAGAGTCAATAAATCATAAAATCAATCTCTTGCATCCCCTTTTAATGATTGCATGAAAGGCCTCATCTTCATCTTCAATTTCATAATAATACATTAAAGCAATGAATTCATGAAGATGCCTATTCCTTGATTCAAAATTGTTATCACTAAACTTGGGAAACACAATCCCTAATTTCATTAGGAATGGAGTTAGGAATATTAGGGATATCAATAAAGTTAATAAGTCTATACCATTTAGTAGCACCATTCTTTTAGTATACGATAGGCAACTATAATGTAGAAAATTGTATGTCTTTTCAATTTTACTCTATATTTTATGTTCACTTTGGTATCCATCACTTTCACATATTTTTAACCTCATTTTAGCCTTGTACTATCCTTTCCCACCCATCATGCTAATTTGTGCTTGTGTTCTATCTCTTGTGTTTATTTTCATACAATTTTTTAAAGCATTTTATATTAAAATATGGTGTTGTACACCTTGCACAAGAAATGCCTATTTTAATTATGTAAAATGAATATTTATTTGGGTTCAAGTATGTAGCATTAGTTAGACATTTTTTGTGTGGGTTATACATTCAAAATGTATTTAATATTGGGAAATTTAGTACTAAAAAGTAAATGTTGGGTCAAATGGTTTTTTGTACTCATGGGTTTGAGGAAAATTATTTAACCATGGCACTTGATTATTTTGTGTGAGATTAAATCTTTAAAAGAAAGGGTAATTTTAGTGGTTGAGGTTAGCTGATTAGCATGTTGGTTGTTTGGTTTGGTTGTTTTTGTATTGAGCTCTCTTGTTGAGTGCTCAAATGTGAAACATGGCATGAGATGTGTAGTTACATGCTTAGACACATGGAGGATGCATTAGAGGAGCTTGATATTTGAAAAGTATTCATGTGGACTATATAATTATATTAATATTTTATTGCTAAATAACACATTGAGTATAGATAATTTTAGAGGCTAGCTTTCCCTTTTGAGGGTTTTTCTAGGGTATATTTTTTGCAATCTTGTGGTATGTCTTTGATATTTACATTATGGTTATTTTGTAAGCTTGTATGGATTCTTTTCTCTTATGGGGTTTTAAAGAAAATGATTTGATCAATGTAAAAATTTCTTAACAAGTGGTATCAAAGCCATGGTTATTGTTGAGGGATGTGAGAGATCTCTATTTTTCTAACACTTATTTGAGAAAATTTGATGTAAACTTGAAGGCATAACAATACTAGGGATAAAATATGTTTAATGCAAAGTTGAAGCCATGATAATGCATAGTTTAGACATTTAAAGGTTTGAGATATGTTGTCCATGTTGTGAAATGTAGATTTGGAGTTTTTGGATTTACAAATTTATGTTTTTTCATATATCTAGGATTTAAAAAATGATATTTTTAATTTTGGAGGCTAGCTTTCCCTCTTGAGGGTTTTTCTAGGGTATATTTTTTGCAATCTTGTGGTATGTCTTTGATATTTATATTATGGTTATTTTGTAAGCTTGTATGGATGCTTTTCTCTCATGGGGTTTTAAGGAAAATGATTTGATCAATGTAAAATTTTCTTAACAAGTGGTATCAAAGTTATGCTTATTGTTGACAGATGTGAGAGATCTCTATTTTTCTAACATATATTTGAGAAAATTTGATATAAACTTGAAGGTATGATAATACTAGGGATAAAATATATTCAATGCAAAGTTGAAGCCATGATAATGCATAGTTTACAATTTTAAAGGTTTGAGATATGTTGTGGATGTTGTGAAATGTAGATTTGGGGTTTTTGGATTTACAAATTTGTGATTTTTCATATATCTAGGATTTTAAAAATGATATCAAAAGAAATTTTTATGGGTGTTTACCATGAGGATTTTATTGGGAGGGTTTAGAAATAACTCATAGAAACAATGGACCTTTCCATAAGATTCAAGAGGCTTGAGAGATAATGATTGACATAAAATTTAACATATTTTGGCCACCAAGGCCTAAAAGTAAAAAATACCTCCCCTTTTTCTATACCATACAATCATATGATCATAAGCACAAAGAAATACATAAATAAAATTTAAAAGATTCACATTGATTTTTAAAATAAAAAAATATGAAAGAAAATCATTGTGTGGGGGTTTTGTAGACCTTTGTAACCTTTGGTATTTAGTAGTAGAGCTACCAACAATACTAATAGGTTTGGTATGGGACTATCATCCCTAGTCAATAGTCCTAGGTTGGTAGGATTTATTCATCAATCATTTTCCCTAGTCGAATGGGGCCACTCTTCTAGCCTCTATGTGTAATTTGATTTTTTTTAATTTTTTTTTAACTTTTTAAAAGTTTACCACCATAGCTTGTGCCTACATTGCTCTATGCACTAGTCTTGCTTCTATACCATGTTACCATCACTATGTTATTAGTGATCTACCATTATGGAATTATCATGATGTCACTATATATATTGGGCCTTTTGGCTTCCCCTTTTAGCCTAATAGAATAGTCTTCTTCTAGAGGGCATAACTTTCACACATTGTATCAAATTTTTGACTTTGTATAATTGGAAAGGTCTCTTAAGAACTAGGTAGTGGTATATGTAAAGTGTGTGTGTGTGTGTGTGTGTGTGTGTGTGTGTGTGTGTGTGTGTGTGTGTGTGTGTGTGTGTGTATGTATTTCAAAATTTTGGTTCCATGAAGCCAACATTTCTCTAGAAAGGTTAGTGAGTCATAAATTTTACATATGGAATTAGATTTTGGATTTTGAATAGGCTATGGAGAGAAAATTTCTAGAGTACTACATAGTGGATTGGGTGGATTTTCACTTGGATGAGAAGATCTAAATATGATAATATAATAGATTATAATAATTGATGCTCCAAGATATATTTTTACATGTATTTTAAAGTTTGGACTTTGATGGAGATAGGTACATATGTTATCTTCTAGTTTTAGGACATGATTGACGTGCATGTGAGACTTGGAGCCTTGGTTTAGTTAGAAGTGAGTACATGTACAATGGTGATGATGATGATTATGGTGTCATGGATGTTCATATATACTTGAGCTTTAGCATGACATGATCATGTATGTAATTGACAAGTTATGGTATTGATTAATTCACAATTATACATGGTTGTGTGGTTTGGTGTTAGGATGTTATTCTTATTTTCTAAATACTTGTTTGGTTCCTTTAATAAAGCTATAAATTATAGATTTACTTGGAAAATTAGATATTTAGGCAATCTGGTGTTTGAATCTCAATATCTACAACTTGACTTCATGTTTATCTCAAGTTGTAGGTTACTAATGTGATGGCGAGTTTGTATGTTGTGTTGATTTGAGATCTATGAGCTATGCAAATTTTTGGTTTTTCCAACCATTTGGTTGTAGTGGGATGATTTTTATGTTAAATATATATATCCATAGAGATTTTTTAGTTTTTATGTAGATTTGGTTAGTTGGCCTTGTCTTTGGTCATTTATTCATTAGTATGTTGCATTGTGATGAGATGATGGATTAGTAGAGTTCCTGCGTATTTGGTTATTAGGACTTGTAGTGGATTATTTATAATGATACCATGGATATATTGGTTACATGATTGAGTGGTATCTTTTAGCAATTATGTTTTGGTGGTGGGTTATCTTGTTGGCTTGGATATATTTAATCTACTTTATCCTCTAGAGCTATTGGCATTGTATTTGAGTGTGTGTGGACCATGGATGATAATCATTTAGGAAATGGTTACCATTATTCCATAGAGATCTTGGTATCACACTTCAATGATGGATTTGGAAGTGATGTGGGTTCATCACTTGGTGATAGATGATTGTCTATATTGGTTATTGGTGTCATGGAGGAGCTCTATGTTTTGTTTGTTGTAGTGAGACTTCTTTGATATATTTTTCTTTATTGATAGTAGATGGTTATTGATAGGTCTAGATAATAGCTCATTTTATGTTGTTTTCATACATATTTTGAGATACTTTTAGATACACTTTCCAAAAAATGCTCCTATATTATACTATCCTTTCATATCTATTATGTAGACTTGAAACTAAAATATAATGATGGAAATATGGTTATAATATACCAGTATTATATGGTTTATATGAAGATATGTATGAAATTTTGATGGAATGCTATGTTTTGATTGTGATAGTTAGTCTTGTGTATAATGCTTTGCAGAATTAACCTTTTTTGTAGCCAATAAGGAACTATGGCATGCAGTAGTTGTAGGATGAAACCACAACAAAAGGAGTCTACGACAACAAAATAGGGGAGTTCCAGATTAAGCTGAATATGGTGATTGTTGATTAAAGGAACTTGATGAAGGTTGAATGTGCATTATTATAACTAGTTAATAAACATTGAAGAAGGGGTCTCCTTTACTTATAGGATTTTGACAAATGTTTGTATGTTTACATGCAATTCTTTTTTGACAAAGTTTTAGTCTTATTAGTATTTTTTTTCCTTTTCAGTTATAGGTTGAATAAATTAATCTTAACTCTACGCTCTAATATCTGGGAGTGTCCAATTAATAATTTTAGTTAAGTTGTTTCTTTGAATAAGATTCCCTCAAGCTTGTATACAGTTGTTGGTTGAATCCGTAGATAAGTTAGTTGGTTTTTTAAGTTTTATGTTATTAGTTATTTTTAGTGTCAAGACATGAAATATTCAAGATGATTGAATATAATATGTGGAAAGATATTTTGTATTATTTCATGAGGGTATGTGTAGGATCATCATGGAAAAAGAAGGCCCTTAAGTGGCAAAAAAATAGAAAAATCAGAGTTAGGCAACTTGACGTAAAAAATTGAATAAGTTATTTATATTATTTCAAAAATATGTAAGAATAGAATTTGTAGCAAATCGAATGTAGTTTCTAAACTACTAGGTTTGTTTAAAATAAAAAAATCTAATTGGTGAAAATTTGAAATTTCAATGCAGTAGTACTTAAATTTTCGGGAAAAAATAAGTAGGTGTTTGTCTGACCACCCTAACCATAATAAAATGATAATATTTTTGATAATATTTTAGATATAAGTAGAGGACTCATGTCCCGATGTGATGCATATTTTTTTGTAATTTTTTTCGAAGTAAATAATTAATTATGAATTTTTTATTACAACTTTTAAAAAATATAAAAAAATTGTATGTCTGACCACCTTAACTCAGTCAAAACTTCATGAAATTCAATTTTCTTTTTTTAATCCTATAGTATGTGAAGCATAGAATGTGACACATGTTTTGGATTCAAAAAATGTGATACCATTTGAAAGCTATAGATGTTTTTCAATCAATCTATCAATCAGGACTTTAGTCATAATTTGAATAGAAAATGAATAATAATTACTTATTAAATTCAAAGTAAAGTAGAATTTATATTGGTAGAAAGCTGAGAATCTCCTTTAAAAACCCTTTTCATTTCATCAATTTTGGGTAAAAAAAATTCGTTAGCCACATACCCATCATATTGCCACTTTATGGCCCATCATGATCCTGCACATACCCATGATATGCAATGAATGGAGTTAATTTCATTGGGTGCATAGAATTTGTTAGTTAGATTTGGGTTCAGTTAAAGTGAGAACAACCACTTGAGTAGGCCACTCAAGGTACTACTTCTCACTTCACTTTCAATTATTTATTTATTTTTAATAGTTGTTTTCCATTTATCATTACTTCATGAACTATATGTAAGTTAACTAGAATCTCATATCTTGCTTATTATTAATGAATGCTTATGAATATGCAAGCAATGGTTAATCAATAGTACTCTAGACAATAATTTAGTTGAGTCATTATTTTTTTTCAATTTTGAGTTGTCACTGTATCATTTCATTAGCAATAGTTCAGTTATAGTCTAAGTTGTAGGTACCTGTAGCCACTAGTTCTGGTTATGTCTTTTACTATTTTGTAATTTTGTAAGTTTCTAGCAAGTATAATAACTTGAATAGGGTAAATTAAGTAGTTTTGAGTCTCTGAAGGAATATAATACTACACCATCAAAATTTTACAAACCTTGGGTTAACAATTTAATGTATTCTTAAGCAATGTTGAGTGGACTGTTCAATTAGATAAACCTCTAAATTGTGTAGGTTCTACCAAGTTTAAAATACATTAGTTTAGACTCTACATTTTTGGTTTCATTGTTGGGGATGGTGCTATATTCATAGAATTGTTTTTATAGCTTTCATAGTTAGCTTTTTTTTTAGCATTAGGACTGTTAGACTTAATCTTTTTCCAACACTAGAGATACACTAACACTGTGCAAGACCACGATGATATAAATATTATTTCATGTATGCGGAGGTAGAGAGATCCCTTGGGTAGATTCCTTCCCTCCACATGCCAAGAAGCTCTATTAGAAATTGGTGAATCCAATACTTAGAGCAAGGGTAACACTAAAGAAGAAATTTCCTTATCACCAACATCTAGCACACATACAGAAGGAACATACCACGCCATGGGAGATGCAATAGATGATGATATTGACTGACCAATATTCGAGTTCCCTATCACAAACTAGGAAAGGGATACAATACTAAAGAATATCCCTCCTTCAACCTTACCAGTCTTTTATGGGTTGACAACTGAGGACCCAGATACATTTTTGTTTGTTATATACTACTAATGCTCATAGGCTTAAACTATTCCTTGCAACTCTAAAGGATGCAACCCTAAGATGGTTCATGGGATTAGGAAGGGATGTTGTTCTTGATTGGGACACTATGAAAAAATTGTTCCTACAAAAGTATTGGGACTATTGTAGGGGACCTGATAGGAGGAAATATGACATTTTCAGAATGTCATAGAAAGATGATGATCCACTAGAAAATTATGCGGAGAGATTTCAGTTTGCTTTCAAAAAAACCCCACAAAAAAAGTTGTCAGAAGAATCCCTCAAGTTGGTATTTTTGAGGGGAGTCAATGATGATTACATGGATGCCTTGAACCTCATTGGACAAGGAGATATTTCTCATATACCATTTCAAGAAATTTGTAAGGTTTGTAGGAATTATTCTAGGACCTTCACTAAAAGGCCAAGAGGAGATAGGGCATCCACAATTGGTAAATCATCTACAAGGGTTTCAAAAATAGAACTAAGCAACTTGTTATCCAACATGAAGGAGGACATCATTAGCCACTTAGAAACTTAGTTGGATACTCTCCATAGTAAGAAGAATCATTGAGGAAGCTGAGGCTATGCTCACTAAATACTGCACAAGCTATAGGAAAAGAAAATCCAATTGTAAGTACAAGAGAGTGGCTAGTATCCAACAGGATAAAGTTAAGAAACCTAATTTTCAGCAAATTGAAGGAGATGATGGATATCTCTTCCATATAACAAAAAGGAGGCCATGGAAACAATGAAAAGGTATGCCACTAGACCCCCTCAGCTTTAATTCATCCTTTCCTATTGGGAATCAAAACTTTTCTACTTGGAACTCTCACCCCTAGCCAGCAACCCAAAACTAGTGGAAAAACCCTCAATAATGGCCACAAGCTCATCCAAATTGGGATGGACAACCAAACCCTTGGTGAATTTTTTTTTCAAGGTTCCAATTCTAATCCACAATGGCCAACCCAACAAAATCAGTTACAGCCTCAGTGGCAAAAAGGTCAATAGTGGCAGCAACAAAATATGAATTATCAACAACCTATGCTTCCACCTCCACAACAGCAGTAGGCCATTATGCCTCTGTCAAATCCTACATACCAACCACCCAAGAAACCATAAATACCTTCCTAACTTGCACCTAACCCTAACACTAAGCATGTTCAATAGGCTTATACTGATGAAGCTATGCAATACCCCACATATAGGGTAGAGATGAGTGATGTCCACCTTAGATCAGGAAAAAAAATTGTTGGATCTTCATCTCCTCAAATTACAGAGATGGAGGATGAGGAACTTGAAGTTGAAGCTTCAGAAAAATCACCTTTGGAACTTGAGTCAAATCAGGTACACTAAACTAGGTCTCAAGTCCAAAGCCACCTTTTCCTGAACACATAACTATTCAAAAGCTTCACACATAGGCTGAGTCAGACCTCTTAGGTCAATTAAAATATGTGAGCATCAAGATTCCACTTATCCAAGATGTCAAATACATTCCTATTTATACCAAAATTGTAAGGGATTTATGTCTTAAGAAATTAGGGAGGAAAAGAAAAGATCCTCAAATAGTCCATATCTTGGGAAACCTTGTTGATATCATGCTAGGGAAAATAACTATCCCTAAGTATTCAGATCCTGGTAACCCAGTAGAGGATGTTAAGATTAATGGGAACCTCATTAAGAATACTTTGATAGACTTGGGGGTAGCAATCAATGTTATGACAAAGGAAACAATGCAATTACTTTAGTTAGCCAACCTTAGGCCTACACAAACTATTTTATAGCTAGCTAATAGGTCAACAGTAAAGCCTGAAGGAATCATTGAAGACTTAGTCATTGTATTAGATTATTGGGAATATCCTGTTGATTTTATAGTTCTACAACCAAAGGTTAATCTTACAGGTTACCCACTCATCCTAGGCAGACCTTAGTTGGCTACAGTCGATGCATTTATAGGTTGTAGGTCAGATGGAAAAATGATAATATCTAATGGGATAGTCACCAAGAACTTGGTTCTCTCTCCTCTAGCCCAACCTTATGCTGACCTTGAGCACACTATTTGGACCACCTTGGATGAGGAAGATAACTATTATATGCATACATTGATGACTATAGAGCACAACCCTTTTTTGGATGAGCAAGATGAAGATGAGCTCATTGCTCACATAATCCAAAATGACTATAGTGGGATCCCTCAACAACAAGATTGCCATATATTCCTACAAGACCCCTTGAAAAGTATTATACCCACAAATTCTACATGTGCCATAGAAAAAAGGGTCTCTTGCTGGACATGGGAATAATTCATAATAAATCAAACTTAATGAGGCCTTGATTCAGATGTTGTGAGGCATTTTATGGATCCGCACTAGGTCTTGGACCCTTGAAAATCAAATAGCATGCTTTTAATGATGTCTTGTAAAGGTGTTGTAAAGTGTTGTAAGATGCTTTCACACTTTTCTAGACTTAATGAACTCATTTCTTTCTAATTCAACATTATAAAATGTGTTTAAAAACATTATCACAACAATCTAGAGGGCTTTTACCTTAAACCTAATGTTAAACTAGTGTTGTAATGTGTCTTGCACATTAACATTAGTTAGTGTGCCTTCCTAAGCTATGTGGACCTCATTTTAGTGTTGTAAAGTGTATTAATCACACTTTCACATTGATTTTTGTGTCCCAAGCCCTATTTGACATTCACATCATCACTAATAGTCCCCTATTAACCCATATTGCGCATCCCGAGGCTTAAATTGATAAAATAACCAACAAGGTTGCAATTTAAACTTTATTTCCTTATCTCCTAGCATCTTAGCTATCAAAATGGCCCCTGTGGGACCCATTCACTATGCATGGCGAATCAATCCCATTTGGCCCAATTTTGACCTTCGAGCAGGAAAAAAATGAAATTTAAGTTTAATATTACTTCATGTCAGCATATGATGAGGTATTTACGAGTAAAATAGATGAATTTTCTATAAATATAAGTCTTTTAACTCATTTTTAGATCTCTCTCTTATCTCTAAACTCATTATACAACTCATTCATCATTCATCTTCTCAAGCAAGCTAGGGTTTCATCATTACAAGTCATTCAAAATCAATTTTTCAGACATTCAAGGGCAGATCCTTCATGTTTTATTGCAAAAATTCAAGATCAATCATCGTGGAAAGGTAATCAACTCCATTATTACATGTTTCATTCCATTCTTTCATCATTTTAGTTTAATTTCCTAAAAGGGGTTTGACCAAGGAAAACCCCCATGCCTTAACATTCAACATCTCTCTCTCTCTTGTCTTGTGTGCTTATAGATTTAGGACTCTTGGAAGATTGGAAATCATTGAATATCAAGTTGCAAGGTTGCTAAGGTCTTCTCTTCATTCAACAAGTCAAAATATCAACAAAAACTTATTTTCAGACCCGTAAATCAAAATTTCAGAAACAGACACCTGTAGGAAGTGAAAGTACAGATTGGAAGCTCGAGATTCCACTTTTGAAAATTCAAAAATTCAAAAGTTGACTCATTATCCATGGGTGGTGAGTGAGTTCCACCCCAAGGTCATTTTTGAGTTTTCTGCATTTTTAGATACCCTTTTGTCTAAAATGGGTTATGGCTTAGTTTTGCAGAACTGGGACTGATTCACCCAGAATGGAAAATGAGTCCCACCAGGCCTAAAAATCAGCATCAAAAACATTCTAGAATCCATTTCTAGTCTTCATCCATGTTCCAAGTGCACACTTTCAGTTTGGTTCATTTTTGTTAAGTTTTGCATTCATTTCTAGTTCATTGTCACATTACACAATGTGTTTACAAACAAGTCACATTTCTTAGGTTTTGCATACTTAATCAATCAATATTATCAATTATTTTCACTTATATCATCTCATTTATTCATATAAACATCATACAATCATTTATTTGAGTGAACCACCTAGATTTTGGGTGTGGGATCTATCTCTTTTCATTAGGTGAAAGACCCTAATTGAACAAAAGAGACCTAGCATTCCTATCCCCAAAAATTGACGGTTCATTTTGGTGAACCTGATTTTTGAATGCTTTCTTGACTGATTTGGAGTCCTTCATCATAATAGATCTAGCTTGCATTGATTTAGAATTAGGTTTTGCATTTCATTTGCATGCTAGGTTTCAAATTTTGCATTTATAAAAAGTGCATTTAGGTTGCATTTTTGCATTTAACTTCATGTAATTTTTCATTTTTCATCTAGTTCTGCATCATAGCACTCGAAAAACATTAAAATCCATCAAAAATTTCTAAAAATTCTGAAAAAGTCCATACTAGGACTCGTTCGCCACCCTAGGCGAATCAGTGCCTTCTAACCCCTAAAACAACCCTTTACAAAGCTAAAAACCCTATTTTTATGCTTTTGTTTGCTATCATCAGTTACCTATATCAGTTGGCTAACTTTCTATAACATGGATTTCATTAGATTTAGCTTACATTAGCTCATTTCATGCATGGTTTCAATTTCAAGTTTGCATTCTCATATTGTTACATAGCATAATCAATCAATTATCATCTAAACATTACATTACATTTCAACCTTTTACATTACATTTTGAGTTATCATAGATTTTTCTTTCAAAATGTTAGTTTCAATATTCTCCAAATTTGCAAAGAAAAAGTTAGTCAATAAGCATGATCATCATTCATTCAATGCATGTCCTAGTTATGAGTCTCTTAGCACAAGAGAGTAAAAATGAAAATGTTAACCTTAAACTCCCACCCTCTTCTATCTCCCCTATTTGTGTGGATAATGTGATAGAAGAGCATACAAAAATAGATACTTATGATGATGATAATTGTTCTTCTCCTAATACCTCTTCTTTTAGTGATGAAGGTATCTTGATGAAAGAAGACACAATCATTGAGACTCATGAAGATCTTTTTTTTTCCTTATCCTTATCCCCTTTGGGAGGATATTTTAGCACAAGAAAATGAAATAATAGAAACATTCTTAAACATCACCTTACCTAATTTCCATTGTACGGATAATTTTGAGGAAGATGAGATTATAAATGATGAGGATATGATGGTCTACAACAACCCTCTTTATGATCCTTCCCCTACCTCTCCTATTTTGGAAGACATTAGGGAATAAAGGAATGAAGTACTGAATGATCATGATAATCACATTTTTTCTTCTCCTAGTATCTCTCCTAGTTGTGAAGAAGATACTTCATTGTTAGAAAACACAACCAATGAGAGTCATAAGAATCTTAGTTCTCCCATTTCACCTAAGAAAAACCTTATTGAGCAAGCCAATTCAACCATTGATCATCCTCATACTTGTGATGAAGTCCTTCTAGGAGATCCAACCTTAGATTGTCAAAATAAATTGGTTTGTGATTCTCTTCAAAAATCTCCTCCTAGGAAGGATATCATAATGCAAGACAAGAACCACCATAATGATATGGACTCTCACTTGTTAAGGGATGTTAACATTATTTAACCTCAACTCATCCTCTATCCCCCTTCACATAAGCCTTCACCTAAACCCAAGTTTACTCTTCACCCACCTTCACACAAACAACAAACTCAAAATAAACCTAAACTCATCCTCTACCCACCTAAGAATAATGTATCGCAACAGCTGAGTCATAATACCGTTGCTCATACATATAACACTCAAGATAATCTGTAACTGTTGCAACCAACCCCACCCTCCTTACCTTTACCCAATCCACCTAGTGCTCCTCGTTACCTCCCACACACAAAGGAGTATGATCTTGTTGAACAATTAAAGAATACTCCTGCAAAGATTTCCCTTTGGGATTTACTTCAGAACTCACCAAATTACGATATTATTCTTCAAAGAGCCTTAAAAAAAATTGCAGTTCCTCCTGGTACAACTTCAAATGATGTGGCACCTTTAATCCATAGAAGGGATCAAACTAATCTAGACATTACTTTCCATCAACACGATCTCCCTCCTTTATAGTTACGAAAACAAAATGACGCTTTCATGATCATTACTCAATAAAATTGGATAGGGATAAAGTGAACCCTTATTGATAATGGTTCTACCCTTAATGTGTGTAGTGTGAATCTCCTTGATATATTGTGTGTTCACAAGTCACAAATAATACCTGATTCCATATCTATTCGAGGATTTGATAATACAACAAAGCAACTACTCAGTGTAATTACTTTTCCTATTATAGTTGGGGTGGCTACTTTGCAAACTCCTACTCATGTCATGCCTTATGATATTTCTTATACTCTTCTTTTAGATAGACCATGGATTCATGAGATGAATGTAGTGCCTTAGACCCTTCATCATATAATGAAATATGTCTATAAAAATAACATTTATCAAGTTGAAATAGACCCCGAGCCTAAAAGTTGCTTGCACGTTGAAAAAGGAGCTACAAGTCCACTGAAAAAATTAATTCCAACATCCAACATAGATCCTCTTGAAATTGAACACAACGATGAGGAATCACCATCTAAATTATTTGGTGATGATTGGGGATCCTTAGAATTCACACCATAATTTATGGGTGAATACATAATTACACAAAAGAAAGATGAGAAATAAGGAAAACCAACCATCATGACAACTCAAAATTCATCGCAATCTTCTCAACCATCTACGCAAGAAAATCCAACATACACAACAACCTTTGATGAACACAATAACGAACCATCGCCCAATCCAAAAGAAATGAAGACACTTTATGGAAAAGGTTATGACCTCATGAAACAACTTGGGTATAGTGGAAAAGGATGTGGTGCTTAAGAACAAGGTATGCACAACCCTATCGATCCTATCACACAACAAACAACTCATGGTCTTGGCTATTTTCATGTGATAAAGATCGCCAAACCCTCACTCAACATCAACAACCCCACACAACATACTCCTAAATCAACCTTCACCATCATCCATCCTGAACTCCTCACCACTAGTAGTCCTAAACCTCATTGTTTACCAAACATAACACAAACAAGTACACCTTTGCTTAATGTCAATGTCATCTCACAAAATGTACATGATTTAAATTTGTTAGATGGAGAAAATAAAATCTCACAATCTAAAGATTCTTGCAAAGATATACTAAGCAAGATGTATCTTTGTCACATACCACAAGACCACCTTCTACCATTGATATAGAGGGTATCTTGTTGAGACTCCTCCAAGATCACTTGATCACCCTCCCTTCCAAAAATTGAAAGAAATGTTATTACAAGACTTCATTATGTGCATATCATAGATTTCATGGTCACTCCACTAATGAATGTAAAGCTTTGAGTCGTAAAATCCAACATCTTAAGGAGATTGGCATGCTTCCCTATGTGGGGGCACCTGCTTCCTCTAATTTATATTGATTTTACCTCTAGCATGCATTTCATAAATCATTTCGGCTCACCTTTTCCTTACACTCAGTGGGGGCAAGGGGTCTAGTAGCCTTGTCCTTGTATGTCACGTGTCATTTCCTATTTTGGCTAGTCATCAACCTTTCATGAATACATAAGAGCAAGCTTGGGATGTAGATGACATGCCTTAAGTTGGCTCGCATGTGACATACTTCCCTTATTCATGACGTAGCTTATCAGAAACATATGACTTGGCATAAGTCTTTCTGAGTAAGCTCTCATGTATTCTTCTCTCTTCTTCTACTTTAAAGCAATTGCTCATAGTACTGGTGTTCGCAACTACTTTAAAGTGGGGGCATACATCACCACTCACATTTCATTTTGTGATTTTCTTTTTCTTGCAATTTCCTCTCTTGGAAGCATTAGGTACAATGTTGCCCAGGATGAGACCTTGCACTTGTTCTCTCTTGGAAACAAGATGAGATTGTTTGCACTTACCCTCTTTGGAGTTCCTTAAGATGAGACCTTTCACGAATTAAGAAAAATCCCTTTGAACAATCCTTACACTATTCTGCATTAACAATGTCTATGAGTGTCAAGCATATGAAGTTTTGCTTACCTCATAGAGCTCAAAAATCATTTTCCTTTGTGGCACCTTGTTAAAGTTATTAGGAGGTATAACTTTGATATGGTTGAGTGGGAATCCCATTCAGCGGCATGACTTTCCCCATATCCACCTATGTGTTTTTTGAGTGCATACCAACTAGCGTATGTTTCTCACCCTTTGGCCTTCTCACCCAGCAAAAAAACAAGAAGTTTGATCTGCCCAGAGTGAGTATACATTTATGTTTCCAAAAAAACAACCTAGATCTAATCCACAACTAGTTGGAAAAATGATTGAAGCTTGATCCATTCTTTTCATTTTCATCTTTCTCATTCTTGCCATTGCATGATTATGTATCTTGATGGTTTGACTTAGGATCTTGGATCCTAGGGGATTACGTGACCTCCTTGATCTTTTTCATTCTTTTTCATCTACATCTATACACTTGGATCTCTCTTGAATGTCTACTTTATTGTGAGTTTGAAGCAAGTTCATCCTCTCACTAAAGTGGAGGCTAAATGTGCCATAGAAAAAAGGGTCTCTTGCTTGACATGTGAATAATTCATGATAAATCGGACATAATGATGCCTTGATTTAGGTGTTGTGAGGCATTTTATGCATCTGCACTAGGTCTTGGACCCTTGCAAATCAAATAACATGCTTTTAATGATGTCTTGTAAGGGTGTTGTAAATGTTGTAAGATGCTTTCACGCTTTTCTAGACTTAGTGAACCCATTTCTTCCTAATTCAACATTATAAAAAGTGTTTAAAAACATTATCACATCAATCTAGAAGGCTTTTAACTTAAACCTAATATTAAACTAGTGTTGTAATGTGTCTTGCACATTCACATTGGTTCTTGTGCCTTCCTAGGCTATGTGGACCTCATTTTAGTGTTGTAAAGTCTATTTAATCACACTTTCACATTGATTTATGTGCCCCAAGCCCTATTTGACATTCACATAATCACTAATAGTCCCCTATTAACCCATATTGTGCATCCCAAGGCTTAAATTGATAAAATAACTAACAAGGTTGCAATTTAAACCTTATTTCCTTATCTCCTAGCATCTTAGCTGTCAAAATGGCCCCTGTGGGACCCATTCACCATGCATGGTGAATTAGTACCATCCAAGTGGAACCCATTCACCATGTGTGGCAAATGAGTCCCATTTGGCCCAATTTTGACCTTTGAGCGGGAAAAAGGAGAAATTTGAATATAATATTACTTTCTATCGGCCTATGATGAGGTATTAACGGGTAAAATAGATGAATTTACTATAAATATAAATCTTTTAACTCATTTTCAGATCTCTCTCTTATCTCTCAACTCATTTTACAACACATTCATCATTCATCTTCTCGAGCAAGCTAGGGTTTCATCATTACAAGTCATTCAAGATCAATTTTCAAACATTCAAGGGTAGATCCTTCATGTTTTTCTACAAAAATTCTAGATCAATCATCATGACAAGGTAATCAACTCCATTATTACATGTTTCATTTCATTCTTTCATCATTTTAGTTTAATTACCTAAAAGGGGTTTGAACAAGGAAAACCCCCATGCCTTAACATTCAACATCTCTCTCTTGTCTTGTGTGTTTGTAGATTTAGGACTCTTGGAAGCTTGGAAATCATTGAAGATCAATTTTCAAGGTTGTTAAAGTTTTCTCTTCATTCAACAAGTCAAAATATCAACAAAAACTCATTTTTAAACTCGTAAATTAGAGTTTCAGAAGCTAACACTTGTAGGAAGTCAAAGTGCAAATCAGAAGCTTCAAATTCCACTTTTGAAAATTCAAAAATTCAAAAGTAGACTCATTCCCCATGGGTGGTGAATGAGTCCCACCCCATGGTCAATTTTGAGTTTTCTGCATTTTTAGATACCCTTTTTTTTCTAAAGTAGGTTTTTGCTCAGTTTTGCAGAATTGGGATTTATTCGCCCAAAATGGCGAATGAGTCCCACCAGGCCTGAAAATCAACATCAAGAGCATTCTAGAAGCCATTTATAGTCTTCATCCACATTCCAGGTCACACTTTCAGTTCAGTTCATTTCTGTTAAGTTTTGCATTCATTTCTAGTTCATTGTCGCATTACACAATGTGTTCACAAACAAGTCACATTTTTTAGGTTTTGCATACTTAATCAATCAATCTTATCAATTAGTTGCACTTATATCATATCATTTAGTCATATAAACATCATACAATCCTTTATTTGAGTGAACCACCTAGATTTTGGGTGTGGGATCTATCTCTTTTCGTTAGGTGAAAGACCCTAATTGAACAAAAAAGACCTAACATTCCTAGCCCCAAAAATTGACAGTTCACTACAAAAGAAATATATTGAAGATATTTCACTCATTACTACCTCAACAATTTCTACCCATCATACCAATTATTGACCTCTCATATATCCAAGAATCATCCAAGGAATTGGAAATTATGCTTGAAAAAATGTTAAACATAGATAATGCCTTGATAGAAGAGCAGAAGAATTCTTTGCACATAGTGCCACAGGCACACTCAACCACATATGCATGGGATTACCATGATATGAAAGGCATAGATCTTGATTTATATATGCACAGGATTTATATCAATGATGGTTATAGACCCATTCAACAACCTTAGAGATGTATGAATCCTACCTTGAGGGAGATAGTGAAAGTTGAACTAAAAAAGCTCCTTGATGCAATTTTTATCTATCTAATATTAGAAAGTGAATGGGTCTCACCTTTGGTAATTGTTCCCAAGAAAGGTGGAAAATGGAGAGTTTGTGTAGACAATAAGGAAATAAATACAACAAATAGGAAGGACCACTTTCCTTTTCCCTTCATAGATCAAGTACATGCTTCTCTAGTTGGGAAAAAGTACTTCTCATTTCTAGATGGTTTCAGTGGCTACAACTAGATTAAACTTGCTTTAGAGGATCAAGAAAAAAGCACATTCACATGTCCTTGGGGAACTTATGCTTACTCTATTTTATCATTTGGCTTATGCAATGCTTCATCTACCTTTCAAAGATCAGTACTCAACATATTTTTTAATTATGCACATGATTGTATGGAGATATACATGGATGATTTCATTACCTATGGTGAAACTTATGAGGAAGCTCTCAATAATCTAGAAAAATGTATTGAAAATGTGTAAAGAACACAACCTGTCACTCAACAATGAGAAGTGTTTCATGATGATGATACAAGGAATTGTATTGGGATGCTTTATATCTAGTGCAATAATTTAGGTTGATCCACACAAGATAGAAATAATATCTGGGTAAACCCACAAAAGTGGTTTACAATTTGAGTGAGGAATGAAAACTCACAAAAAATGAACCCATGGAAAAAAAATTGATTTTAGGGGTTTGTACAAACCTACTGGTTCGAGCGAACCCATTCAATTCTTTCCCGCCCAAAAACCAAACAAAATGCATTATGGATGGGTGGTTCGCTCGAACCCCAGGGGTTCGTTTGAACCCCCCTTATCCCTCATTCTCCCCCTTAGACACAAAAAAAATCTAAATTTTTTCACTTCAAAGCTCTGGTTGAAGACAAAAATGGTGGAGACTTCACAAACCCAACTGGAATCAGGTAGTCCTTGGAACGAGCTATCCAATGAATATAATTTTAATATGTTTTGGTTTTATTATGTATTTGTTTTTTTAGTTTTATTAAACATAGATTTTTCACTGAAAATAAAGCTCTCTATTTTGCATGTGAAAAAATAGCAGATTATCAAAAAAAAAAAATTAAAATATGAGTGCACCAAATATTGAAGTCCTTGATCCAACAAAAAATAAATTGAATTTCGATACATACAAAAAAAGTTACGCGTTATAAAGTCGCGCTATGTCTAAATTGTAATTGGTTTGACTTTGAAACTTGATTGAAGAAAAAATATTCAATAAAAAAGTATCTAAACAAGTGGAAGCACTAGATATCGGAGTTACAAATCTAAATTCGAAAGAATTATAATTTTATCCTTCATGGAAAATAATTTATGTGTTATACGGTGAGCATCAATTTCTAAATATGTTGTTTTCTGAAAAAAAACTAGTTTTCGAGGGAGATGGAAAAAGAAGTGCAAACTAATTCCAAATATTTTGAAAAAAAAGAAAATTAGAATCTATAATTTTTTTTTATGAAACTCTAGTTTGCATCATCTTCAAATTCCTCACACTTTAGCCGCTATAGGTGCCCGAAAGTGAAGATTTAGTTAAAAAAAATTATTTCAGTGTCCAATTTGGCCAAAAATTGTAAACCACTATTGTGGGATCACCCATCTACATTACCTGTTCCACAAAAGCAAAGATCTATTAGGATTTTTCTTGGACATGTACGCTACTATAGGCAGTTTATTAAATATTTTAGTAAGATTGTTGTACCGTTATTTCTTTTGTTGAGTAAGGACATTGAATTTGAATGGACATCAGAGTGTCAACGCTCCTTTGAAGAACTGAAGAAAGCCTTGACTCAAGCACCTATTTTGAGAGGTCCTAATTGGACTCTACCCTTTTATATAGATATAGATGCTTCAAATTTTGTCATTGGAGAAGTTTTAGGTCAGAAGGAAGGAAACAAAAGTATTAATTTACTATATCAGTAAGAATATTCAAGGAGCAGAGTTGAACTATATTGTAACTGAAAAAGAGATGCTTGTTGTAGAATATGCTATTAATAAATTCAGACACTATATTACTGGCTATTCAGTCTTTTTCCATATAGACCACACAACAATCAAGTATTTGATGAACAAGCCAGTACTTGGGGGTAGATTGGTAAGATGGTTGCTTCTTTTATAGGAATTTAACATTACCATAATGGAAAAACCTGGTAAAGAAAATGTAGTGGCCCATTTCCTATCAATATTTCCAACACAATCAACTAAAGGAGTGGTGGATGATTCATTTCCAAATGAACACTTATTTTCTCTTCAAGTTTAGGTACCCTGGTATGTAGATATTGTCAATTATTTGGTCACACAATAGATTCCACCACACTTTTCTCCAAAGGGAAAGAGACAGTTGGTTCACAAATATTACCCATACTCTTGGGTATCTGGTTATCTATTTTATACTGGCCTTGATAACATTATGAGAAGGTGTATCAGGGAGGATGAGATCTTTGACATCATGAAGGCATTCCATGATGAGCCATGTGGAGGTAATTTTGCAGTAAAAAGAACAACCCTTAAGATCCTCACAACTGGCTATTATTAACCTACTTTGCATAAAGATTTTGTTAAATACATAAGGAGCTGTGATAGATGTCAAAGGATGTGAGGACCAACACGGAGTGATGGGATGCCATTACAACCTCAGTTAACATTGACACCTTTTAACAAATGGGGTTTAGACTTCATTGGACCAATCTCACCTACATCCAACAACAAGGAATACATTCTTGTTTGCACTGATTACTTGACTAAATGGGTGGAAGTAAAGGCCTTACAATTTGCTAGATATGGAAAAGTGGCTAAGTTCTTATATGGAGACATCTTTACTAGGTATGGAGTACCTAGAGAAAGTCATTGATCAAGGACCATAATTCACCTCTGACCTCATCACAAAATTGGTTGAAGAATACTAAATTAGACACAAGAAATCAACACCCTACCACCCTCAGGATAATGGTCAGTTGGAAGTCACTAATAGGGAGATTGAAAGTATTCACACCAAAATAGTGCAACTTTATAGGAAATATTGGGTTGCAAGGTTACCTGAAGTAGTATGGGCATACAGAAAAACTTGGAAAACCACCATTGGTTTTACACCTTATGAGTTAGTCTATGGTAAGACAACAATCCTTCCTATTGAATTTGAATATAAAACACTAAGGATGGAAGTAGAAATGGAAATGGATTTAATAGAAGCTCAGAAGGAAAGACTACATACTTTAAATGGAGTAGATGAGATAAGAATGGAAGAAATACATCATATTGAGGTAGTACAACAACAAATAATGAAGTGGCATGATCAATACATTAAAACAAAGGATTTTTTATTGTGGGGGACTAGGCACTATTATATGATTCATGGTATAAAGACTTCAAAGGAAAATTCCAATCTAGATGGTTGGACCCCTATGAAATTAGTCAAGTTTATCCTAATGGGGCAGTCTAGTTACACACCATTGATGTAGTCAGATTTTCACTTCTTGTAAATGACCATGATTGAAGTTACACAAGAAGCCATTACAAAAAGATGATTTCATATTTTCCCTATTTCAACAATATGGTACTCGCAATGAACCAAATACAAAATCTAACACACAAAGTGATACTTTAACAACACATGATCTACTAAGCACTTCTAATGACCTAGAGATTGAGCTACACAACTCAATCCTTGAGCTCACTCGGAATTAATTTCTCATTTTCTCTCATAAGCACACATTGCACATTATAATAATGTTCAAAATATCTTCAAAGGGACCTATATTTTAACATTCCAAAAGGGTCTTGATGTCGTAGGGACTTGTAGCTTAATAGTTGTCAACATTCAAAATGGTCCCTAACACTACAAGTACTCGTAGCATCGTCTGGTAGTCGAAAAGAAAATTAAAATTAGTTGGCGCCATATTCACTACAAGATCATGCACATTCATTTCACAATATCCACATGTAATATCTGTAGACACTTAAAAATGACCTAGGCCTGCAAGCTCTATTTTTACCACTTTCATCTTAGCATAATTATGACATTTAATTATGTCCTTGGTCTACATTCAACTATTAATTAAATAATACATTATTATTTAATTAATTCATGTCCTTTTATAATTCATGATTATTAAATAAATAAATTTTATTTATTTATTAAATACGTCATTAATTGTCTAAGTGTTCCCCTAATTAAATAAATTTCTAAATTTATTTAATTACCTTTCTTCATTTATTTCTTCCTGATTATTAAAATAAATAAATTTTATTTATTTATTTAATATGTCACTAATTCTCATAATTAAATGAATTTATTATTTTATTTAATTATTAAATCATATCTTCTAAATTAAATAATTATTTTTAATTATTTAATTGTCAAAATTAACATTTCTCTCATTTTAAATAAGTTAATTATTTAAAATGATATCACATTCTTGACTGACAGTTCATTTTAGTAAATAATCTGAAAATCAATTATTTATTATCTCACAAAATCCATATTCTGAATTAATTTAATTCAAAATGGTAACTAATCTTCTAAAAATCAAGTAATCGAGCAGATTCTTGATTTTCCAAATCCGATCTTCAGTTCAACTCTTATCTTCTTGATTTTCAAAAATCTTTATTTTTGAATTAATTATCTCATTTATTCTCCACTGCTGATTCGATCTTCTTAGATGACATATCGACCACTCGCTTAATGATTTTGCCCTAAACCTAATTAGGGATTATCAAATTTAATCTGGGCCTTTGATTTTAGGTCTCTGTCAAAAGTCAATCTCATCCGTCCATTCAAAATGGCATTTTCTATAAAATGCTATTTTTCTCTCATTTTTAGATTATGCACTAACATACTTAGATATTTCATAGAGATTGTTGCGTTATTGTCATATTTCATTAATTTTTAATCATATTGCCATAGGCTTAGTCATTTTAGAAGAAAATTCTTCAAAGCTTGTGTAGGACTTCGTCAAGGATTGCTCGCACGTTCGATCTGAGAGCAACACAAATCAACAAGTTAGAAGGTGTAATGGAGATCAGCCATGGAGAATGAAAACATTGGGTGAGATTGTTCTATTTTATGTGTTTTCATTTATTGTTCCTTTGCACTTCATTATTTCTTTGGGTTTATGCTTTCAATTCATTTGATAAACTAAACTTGAAAATAACCCTTAGATACATTGGTGAACCTGACTTTGTTTCTTTTTATTTTTTCCATACGGTTTTGTGCGTTTTCTATCATTTTTGCAGGTACAGGTACGGAGTGATGTAGTAGTTTTTTTTTAAATCGTGATGCATTTGATGCATCATGACACATTCCCAGACCCAAACACTGCAATCGCTCTGCCGTGCCGCAATCATAGTCTGGAAAGCTGCAGTTGAATTCCCAAGCTGCATTTGACACACATAGTGATGCATTCACTCTGTCGTGACGCATTTGATTGGTAACGTTTTTTGTTGATTTGCATTCGGGTTTTTGTTGTTTTCTTTGTTCTTTTTATTCTGGTTTTTTTGCATTCTTCCTAGTTAGGTTTTCGTGGTACTAATTTTTATTTGTAGCATTTGGCAGTTACTTTTCGTGGGTCAAAGGAAAAAATTCAAACTTCTAACTCGTGGTCTTGCAAGTTCGAATGTCGAAGAATAAACACTAAAACATTGTGTCTGTATTTTTCTTAGATTAGTACACACTTACTTTCAGTGCAATTAAAAAGAACAATGTCTTCTAATTTGCATGACTGTGTTTGCAAAATGGTGAGTATTCTCCCACCTTATGAAAACTCGGTGATCAGAAAACCAGACCCGTTTTTATATGTTATTACCCTCATGATTTAGTAATCGAAGTATCCTCTCCCCTTGTGCTTTCGAGCGATCCTGGGTGTAAGAGAAATAGTTACTAACTCTAGAACTTAGGCCTATTCTGGTGGGAAGAAGTACTCACCCCAGGACGACTCAGACCGGTAGCACCCTGACACCAAGGGACTTCTAGCCGGTATATAAAAGTGGATTCTTAGGGAAAGTCCAAGAATCACGCATGTGGTTCTGACAAGATGGATCCGAAAGGGGACTCGCATCACATGGATCATGCCCTACGAACGGAATGCCTGTATTAAAAACCTTTTGTCTTAGTGTCCAACCGTTCTGTGGCCGTTGCCTGATATAGTGCAGGGTACAATATCATGCCCGAAGACACTCACTACTAATCCCCTTGAGTAGAGATAGCAATTCTTGGGAAGTCATTACCAAAAGAATCCAAATTTGGTGTGCTCGAATGACGTTAATGAGCCGTGGAGGGGAGCCAATGCCACCAAAATTCTAAGCTATCCGCTCTCGAGAAGGAAAGGTGTTTATCACCAATCTGGGGTATAAAGGTGGGCTGTATCAAGTATACAAACCCTTGGCCTATTGGCCTTTAGGATTGTACTTGTCTTATATGTGCTTGCTTACATTCAAAATATTGTGCTTGTCAAGTGCTTTCTGGATTCATCACATTTACATTTCTGAACAAAACATTCACCATTAGATAGATCAAATTTGCCATCAAAATGACAAGAAACTCAATTTTCATAAACTGTGCCGCATCTATTGAACCGCATTCGAGTTTCTGAGATGCAATCACTCTGATAAACCGCATTTGACATTTTAAACACCACATCTGTCTGCGTTGCAACGCATATGAAACTTACAGAGCCACATCTGCCAAACTGAGTCACATTTGTCAGTCCCTGAGCCGCATTTGCTCAAACTGAAATGCATTCGCAAAACCATGACGCATTCGCGGCATCAAATGACGCATTCGCCTGTCACAAGTAAAAACTTCATACAAAGTCAAATATGAAGTCTACACCTTGTCAATCATTTGTCAAACACTATTTCCAAGGAACTTCTATCAGAAACCAATTTTGGAATTGCTCAAATTTTTGACCATTAGTTTGCATTCTTGACCATAGGTTTCATCCTTCACTTTTGTTAGCTGCATACATTAGGCATTAGTTTGTCCCTAGGTTTTACATCTCGCATAATTTGGATTAGGAAAATCTTGGCACAATTTGCAACGTCATTTCTTTCAAAACTAGGTTCTCTTGGACTAAGTTATCAATCCCTTTTTCAGTCATTGTCCCTTTTGTGAGATTTTCCAACTCAACAGCCTATTTGGGAAAAATCACTAGTCATTTAGACCTTGTCATCTTGTCCTTTTCAACAAAGTCCTTTAGTAACCAAAATTGAAAACAAAGACTGAGCTTAGAAGTGCTTAGGTATCCTTGTCTTAAATTGCATTATAAGTTTAGACATTGCATATTTTATTCCCAAAAAATCCAAAAATATTATTCATCTTGTTCGGCATTTTGAACTTAGACTTTGCATAGTGTCATCCTTGCATTTAGTTGTCATTTTCATTTGAGAAATCCCATTTTATGGTGGAAACTAGACTCCAAAAACAACAACGACAAATGGAAAACTTTCGACAAGATCCCACTTCCACTATCAACAATCCCACATATGACCCAAACTGGACTTTTGATTATCCATTTGGAAATACAAACAATCAACCTCTCACAACAATACCATCCTCATCAAACAGTCCATTTGAACCATTCTTACATAAGGATGAATATGGTCAAATACTTGCAGAAAATCTAGAGGTAGCGGCACAAGATCCAGAGGCCTCTCAATTCATCAAAAAAATTGTCCTATACAATAGAGATAGATACTTAGCCATACTCTTAAGTCAAGGAGCTAAGTTACCACATGGATTCAACATCAACACGTTGAGATCAACATCTGCTGACCCTAATGACAACAACATGCATAATATGTCGCATAGTGGTCAGCCTCCAAACACTACGAGCAATACCTTCTTTGATGCTACAACAACTATGCATGCTACCTCCAACATCCCACACACCCCCAATACAATAAATGCTACATCCATTGGAGGATCACAATCTGCCACAGTGCCCACAATATGCACAACACTGTCACAATCAGCTGGAACCACCTTTGGCTCCGCAGCAATGTGGGCAAGTCACTCCAATCCCCTTTTTACCAATACGGTAAATGCGACGGGGGCATCATCAAGTCACAACAATCACCCCTTGATAGCTACATCTATTACAATGAGCACACCTTCAACATATCCGCTCGTTGGTATATCACAAAATCCTTTGGGAGGAGGAAAAAGATGTATCTTTATCCAAGGACAATAACAAAATGTTAACACGCCAACACAGTCAAATGTCATTGCCTCCCCAGGACCAAATACAAACATTCCCCTTGCACAAACCCAACAATTTGCACAAGGTGGCCAAATAACCCAACCCATTGCATCATTAGTACATCACAATGTTCATAGTCACCATATTCCCCAAATAATGACACAAATGGTTGGGGGACACATCCCACATTCATACTCACCAACATACCCCCAACCCTAACTTTCAGTACCAACAACATGCCAATATGAACACATCATACATGTCACAACAATCCATACCACCACAATACACCAATATCCATGCACAACAAATGGGGACCTATGGTACAATGTATGCGACCACAAACGACCTTGTAATAGAGGCCTTACAAGGAAAAATGATGGGTCTAAGAAAACTATCCAAAACATACACATATCAGGCAAGAAATCAGAAATATCATATGATCTAAACATATACCCATTCGACATGAGCTTATACATGCCACCATTTCCTCTAGGATATGTGTCACCCAATTTTACAAAATACAGAGGCAAGACAAACCCATGGCATCATTAGTACATCACAATGTTCATAGTCACCATATTCCCCAAATAACGACATAAATGGTTGGGGGACACATCCCACATTCATACTCACCAACATACCCCCAACCCTAACTTTCAGTACCAAAAACACGCCAATACGAACACATCCTACATGTCACAACAATCCATACCACCACAATACACCAATATCCACGCACAACAAATGGGGACCTATGGTACAATGTATGCGACCACAAACGACCCTGTAATAGAGGCCTTACAAGCAAAAATGATGGGTCTAGAGAAAACTATCCAAAACATACACATATCAGGAAAGAAATCAGAAATATCATATGATCTAAACATATACCCATTTGAAATGAGCTTATACATGCCACCATTTCCTCTAGGATATGTGTCACCCAATTTTACAAAATACAGAGGCAAGACAAACCCCATTGAACATGTTCGCGAATTTGCAACCAATTGTATGGACATCGCCTATGAACAAACATACTTGATGAGAATTTTTTCAAAAAGTCTGGCGGGTGCTGCCCTTGAATGGTTTTCCACTCAAAAGGATATCCAAACATGGGATGAGCTTAAACAAAAAATCATAAAAAATTGTGTACAACATTGACATGGATACCTCTATCACTAGCTTGTGCAATCTCACGCAAGAGGATGCTGGTGAGACATTCATCCCATTCTTTCAAAAATGG
This sequence comes from Sequoia sempervirens, assembly GCA_007258455.2. NCBI lineage: Eukaryota > Viridiplantae > Streptophyta > Pinopsida > Cupressales > Cupressaceae > Sequoia > Sequoia sempervirens. Next base: position 67,446,114 of record VDFB02000015.1, read on the forward strand.
AGAAGTCTAGCTAGTCGGTGTCACATTGACATACCTGAAAGGGAAAAGGTTGACATGTTTGTTCAAACACTTCTGGGTCCCCTAAAATATGCATTGCAAGTGCATTGTTGCACAACTTTCACGGACCTAGTCAAAAAAGGGGTCCAGATTGAGAAAGCCCTTATCGCAAAGGGAGAGCTAAGGTATGGTCCCAAAATGCAAATGCAAATCCACCCGCCGACAAGAATAAATACTAGGTCAAAAATAAACACGTTACAAATGACGATGTTGTTGACGCCAAGACTGCAAACATTGTGGGTCCTGTACTGGCCCTAAAATGGGTTCAACAGCAAAACAAACCAACAATGACATTGACACCCCCTACCAATGTCCCTTCAAATAACCAGAGCAACCAAAATAATCAGGGACAATACCGTCAGATGAGACAATTTCCTAGAGGTCGTACATACACTTCTTTGGGTGAACCCATTGAAGAAGTCCTCAAGAAATGCCTCCAGAATGGGGTCATCACACTTCAAGAACCAAAACCATATGACCCAGGACAATTCAAACCCGCATGGTGGAAGGATAATGCATTTTGCGAGTACCATTGGGAAAAAGGACATAAAACCTCTAACTGTCGACAACTGAAAAACATAGTACAAGATCTTATCGAAAGTCATATCATTGAAGTAGGTGGATCACAATTTGCCTCCAATTCAGATCATACTATCCATAAGAATCCACTGTAGGACCATGGTTCTCATAATGCTTCCACCTCAGGTCCACAGATGAATAATAATCAAGCTAACTTCGCTCGAGCCAAGTATGACTATTCTGGTGGACCTATTATAAATAATTTCCAAACTGACGACAAATACATCAATACCATTATGGTCAAGAGAGAACCCCAATGTAATGCTACTACTCGCAGTGGCAAGGTCACCATAGCTGGTCCGCCTACCGCTAGGCAACCCAAAATTACCATACCTGGCCCATTTGCTAAACAACCAAAACTTGTCTTGACCACAAAGCAGTGGCAACCCAAAATTCAGTTCAACCTTATCGACCAGCTGGGCAAGACTCCCGCGCAAATCTCTATACTTGAGCTGCTTCGTATCTCTCCTGCGCATAAGGATATACTAGATAAAACCCTGCAAGAGTCATCAGTCCCCAAGGACATTGATGTCAATCAGTTTGAGACCATGGTGGGATACCTCACTGCGCCTCACCATGTCACCTTCTCAGATCAAGACTACTCATCACCTAAGACCAACCACAATGATGCATTGCACATAGAAACTTTTGTCCACAAGCACAAAGTTAGATGGATTTTAGTAGATGGTGGAGCAAGATTGAACATATGCTCCCTCAAACTGGTTAAGGCTCTAGGATTCTCTGATGCATGTGTGGACTTGACAAAGAGTATAGTGATCAAAGCTTATGATGACGAAGAACGCTCTTCACGTGGCGTTATCTCTCTCCCTATTAGAGTGGGACTAGTCATTATGGACACAACCTGCTAGGTCCTAGATTTGGAATTACCATATAACATCTTGCTCGGCCATCCATGGATTCATGCCTTAAAAGTCGTTCCATCCACATATCACAAATGCCTAAAGTTTCCATTTGACGGCATAGAAATAACCATATATGGAGACCCCAACCCTTTCCAATATTGTACCAACCTAAGGGGTATTTTTGAAAACCGAGTGCCTATTAACTGAGAAGCACCTAGCTCCTCATCATCCAAATACATTGACCCATCCACACTCACATCATCTTCCACATCCACTCCATCCACGTCTTACACCACACCACCACCTTCCGCAAAATCTAAGGTTGAATCCACTATCAAGATCCATGACCTCGGCTGTGGGGAATTCAAACTGCACACAACATATAGCATCACAACGATACCCAAGTCTCCGAAGGTCTATGGTCGGCCATGTTTTAGAATGGAACCCAAAGAAATTTTCAAAGTTCCACCAAAAATAGTTTTCATCAAATGGGGAGACATGAGTAATGAGGACCTTGCTGATATCATAGGATGGATCTATAAGGATACTGTCACACTACCCCCATTACCAGCTCAAAAATATGGCAAGGGTTATGACATAATGAAGGCTAAGGGATACGATGGTACTAGTGGCTTAGGCAGAAATAAAGCTGGATGAAGAGAGCCCATAGAACCTTTCCAAATTCCAAAGTATCTTGGATTAGGGTTTGGATCACCCGACAATGATGATCGATGTACCATTGGACTTTCAAGTGAGTGAGTACATGCTTCGAAAAGTGTCAAGACCACTAAGGAAACCCTCACCGAAACTAACTGAGTGGGAATTTGGCTTAGAACGATCCTTAAGTGACTGTTGCCTCGATGATTTGTTTGTCGAAACAAGGGAACTGGCCTCTGAACAAAGATTTTGGAAAACATTTAAAATTGATCATGCACCAAATAGTCAAAGTCCCATTACCACTCCCCATGACATACAAGACCCACCATCTGAATCCCTTCAGTCCAATCCATCTGAAGTACAAGACGACACTGACAACCATGACTCTAAGTCCTTCACCGCTTACTTTGACAACAAATATGAGACTAGTGAAGGGGAATATTGGATAGAGTCCGATGTGGAGTTGGATGATGATAATCTCATCTACAACATCACTGAATCCGTCTGCATGCTTTCTACATCCTCCCCTTAATTCACCAACACTGATGATGGCATTTCCTTAGTTTATCCTTAGTTAGTCAATTGGGACCAACAAGGCCCGCTAGTCTTGGATACATTTTAGAATGATGAGGCAATTGCAGAATTTATGGGATTATGTGAGAGCATACCCAGTGGTGATCAAAATTCAATATTTTCCATTGATTTAGATTGCATGACATACTTCGGCGAGACTGCTCAGTCCTCTAGTCACAAAATTAAAAGTAAAAATAAAATAAAAAATGAAACGTCTTTAGGTGAAAACCTAAAGGCACCTTCTGACGACAAAAAAGTAAAAAAAAAGGACGTATCTGTGGGTGAAAACCTCTCTGAGGCACCCAAATATGGAGGACTGGACTTTCTTCCCGTACAACAAGAGAAATCGACTATGCTTATAGAAGACACCATAGAGGATAACATATCAACTGCAGAAGATCCCAAAATGGTTCTCTTTGTTGCATCCCTGACTAAAGAAGAGAGATCAGAATTTCATAAATTTTTTGCAGAACATAAAATCAACTTCGCATGGTCCTATGCTGACATGCCAGGATTAGACCCAAAATTGGTTTTGCACCATCTGCCACTATTGCCTAATGCCAAACCAGTCAAGCAGAAGTTACACAAAATGCACCCTCAAGTTGCTCTATTGGTCAAGGCTGAGTTGAAGAAACTTCTAGATGCTGGATTCATACAGTCTATTAACTATGCAAAATGGATATCTAACTTGGTGCTAGTAACAAAGCCAAATGGGCTGATCCATGTCTATACAGATTTTATAGACCTAAATAAAGCATGCCAAAAAGATGACTTTCCTTTACCGAATATTGATATCATAGTTGACCTCACAACAGGATATGAGATGTTGTCCCTCATGGATGGTTTCTCCAACTATAATCAGATTTGCATTGCCCCCAAAGACCAGCACAAAATGACATTTACTTGCCCATGGGGTACATACTGTTGGAATGTCAGGCCATTCGGTCTCAAAAATGTAGGCGCCACATATCAAAGGGATATGACCACAGTCTTCCATGAAATGATGCATAAAATAATGGAAGATTATGTAGATGACCTATTGGCTAAATCAGTAACAAGGAAAGATCATCTGAAGGTGTTGGACACAATTTTCAAGAGACTGGAAGAATACAAAGTCCGGCTAAATCCTAAGAAATGTGTCTTTGGTGTCACATCGGGTAAACTCTTGGGATACATAGTTTCTAGAAGAGGCATTGAGGTCAATCCAGCAAAAGTCAAAGCCATCATATAGATGCCTCCACCCAGAGGAATCAGTGAACTTAGAACTCTACAAGGTAGGGTACAATCTATTTGGCACTTCATAGCCCAATTGGCTGAAAAATGCCATCCATTCCAATATATGTTGTGCAAGGGTATCCCCTTTGTGTGGATAGATAAATGTAAATGAGCCTTTCATAAAATCAAAGATTACCTACTGTCAATGCCATTCCTCATGCCTCCCATTCACGGAAAGCCATTGATCCTATACATCTTGACAACTAATTCAACACTGGGGGCATTACTAGCATAGAACGACCAAGAAGAAAAAGAAAGAGCTATATATTACATCAGTCGGACATTGGTCCGATATGAACTGAACTACACACCAATTGAACGAGCTTGTCTAGCCATAGTCTTTGCAGCACAAAAGCTAAGACATTATATGTTAAGCCTGTTATCTCCTAGAAATTGCACCCTTTGCAAAGTTATGAAAACTGAGCTTTCTAGGGAAACATGGGATCATTTCAAGGATGTGGGTCACCTAAAGTTGAAATGAACCTCCGGAGAAGGCCGGTTTCCTTCGTGGTATCACCTAAACTACTGATTCTTTGAAGGGAAAGGGAGAAGGAGAATGCATTAAAATGAAGATTAAATCCTAAGGTGATACACCGAATGTTACTTGGATTTGAAACCGAACTTCATACACTTGCTTGCAATGACTAAAGATAAATTTGCACAACTCACTTCCGCATATATTTTTGCAAAACTATTTCACAAACAGGTCTTGGTGCTAAGATTCCTAGAAGGAAAGTTAATTTCACATCTAGAATTCATTGCATCTTTTGACACAATTTGTGATCTGAAAAAACATGCTTTCTGCATAAAGGTCCTAAAATCTGAGACAAAGCTCGAAGGAAATAAAAATTTACCTCACTAAAATCTTGATCAATCAACTGACTGAACACAAAAATGCAAAGAGAGAGTAGGAAAGAGCTTCAAATCAACCACAATCAAGGTCTTTACTGAATTTCATCTCCAAAATTGAGTTACAAAAGTTTGCTAATCTGAGAGAGGACTGGAAAAGTCATAGACTTTAGAAAAAGCATCTGGAGAACTCCTTTACAAAGAGGCAAAAATGCCTTATATACCAAAGAGTGTGTCAGCCCCTCTGGGCTTACAAAAAATATCTAGCTCCTTCAGAAAAAATCTCCCATAGATCTTTTCATGTAGTTAATGTTGTGTTCGATTGAATCCTTGTTGTCCATGGTGTGAAAGATCGCCCCAAGAATTGCCTCCTTGATCTTTTGCAGCTACCGCCTTCACTTCTGGTACTTGTGTCCACCTTTGAATCCCCTGGTGAGCTACCTTGAATGCTCCTGTGCTCATAATAGATACACGTTGCCTTTCATTCTGTTAATCCTCTTGGTGCCAGTCAAGCTGCCAACGGTCCGCCTGTAGCTCCCCCAGATTGGTTGAACAGATGCCACACAAGCTGCTTCAAGTGGTCAAAGCTCTTCATCAGAATCACATCTCGGTGAGTCACTAGAAGTGTCTCGCCAATGCGATTACGCCCCTCTGCAGCTATCGGCATAGAAAACAACTGTCGCTGAGAGTTCATAGCGAGCCCAAAAGTCATACCGATATTGCCTCTGTGGTCACCAAGACAATTTCTATCGGGAAGACCTCATGGCGAACCTCTAGGAGTCATACAGATATCTCTTTCATCATTGATACCTCGACCCTTTGCCAAGACCTTTTACCGAGCACATTCCGCTCTCCCCGATCTCCATTCATTCCATTCGATGAGACTCCCCATCAGTCCGTGAGACATTACACCGAGGTCTTCATTATTTCGTTATGCCCCGCCTCCTTTATCTTTCGGTGAGACACTAATCCATCGGCGAGAAATCACGACGACTTAACCTTCCTTAGGCAAGACCCCCGACTTTCGGCGAGACATTACTTGGTCACCGAGACCTCATGGCGAGCCCCCTTTGTTGTCGATGAGACATTGGCCTATCGGCCAGACCTCGTGGCGATGAAAACTTGCTTTGCCGATGTTGTTTCATTCATTGAGACTCTGATGGATCGGCAAGACTTATGCCGATATTACCTCATGTCGGTGAGACCTTTTCGGTCAGTGAGACCTTCCACCAACTGAAGCCTTCCTTTGCCGAGCCCTGAGCACTTCGGGAGCCCAACAGTCATCGGTGAGACATCTCACTGAGTTCATTTCATTTCAGGTAGACTTTATCTCCTCGTCATGACATCACATCGAATCCCTTGACCTCTCGGCGAGACACCATGCTTATCGGCCAGACCTCCTGCTGAAGGAAAAATTATCACTAAACGGAAACTTTGGTGGGGCCTTCTTCTTTTAGGAAGACCTATGGCGATATCTCTTATGTGTCGCCAAGACTCTAGCACGTCGGCTAGACTTTATGCTGAAGGCATAACCTTTTGCCAATATTTTCACTTTGGGGAGACCTCTCCATAGTCACGCCGATATGTATTCCTATGTTCATATGCATCGCTGTAACATCCTCTTGTTGGGGAGACATCCTATAGATACCCTACGTCTCACCGAAACCTTTATATGTTCACTTTTGGTCACCAGGACAATCTATTTCTCTCCCTAATGAAGCAACATGTCGGTGTGACTATCACTAGTCGGTGAGACTTCAAGACCTCATACCGATAGAACCCTTTTGTGCTTTGTCGGTGAGACCAAATGCATTCGCCAAGACATCTCTCTGCCACAAAGTTTCTCACTGAGATGCATATCTTTTTGTCGCTGGGACGATGATCGATGTCTTGCCGATAGGAACCTGTAGGTGAAGCATTCAGACTTGATGGAACCCTTGCTAGTCAGCAAGACAACTGGAAGGTCTTGCCGACTTTCTCCTTAAAGGAAAATTATGTCAAACTTGACTAAGGCCGACCTTTATACTGAACTCCTTGTGAAATGTCATCTGATGCATGACCTAACCCTCACTGCAAATGTCCTATTTGGCCCTTGTGAACATTTGAAACATAATTCATCTTGCCCGATTGAGCCCGTAGGTGAAAATTGGGTAACAAAGCCATCAGATGCAACTAGTAGCAAAGATCGACCCCCTCAAATATTTGTTAAGTCGAGCAGTATTAACAGGACGTCTGGAAAAATGGGTCATGATTCTGAGCGAATATGACATTCAATATGTATAAATAAAGGCAATAAAAGGACAAGTCATAGCGGACCAACTGGAGGACGCATGTTTGCAAAGTGATCACACACAAATCATGGCTTGGGGGCAAGAATCTTGTTCATCACCCCTCAAGGAGACTCCATTCCTAAGTCTTTCCGCATTTCCTTCCCATGCACAAACAATGTGGCAGAATACGAGGCACTAGTTATAGGACTAAGAATGGCAATAAAATGGAAAATCAGAGCACTACATGTCTATGGGGATTCTCAACTCGTCATCAACCAGGTTAATGATGACTATGACACAAAAGATGAGAAGCTAATGCCCTACAAATGGATGGTTGACAGTTTCCAAATGTACTTTTATATGGTAACTTTTGAACAAGTTCTGAGAGCACATAACAAAGCGGTGGATGCCATGGCTACAATAGGCTCTCTCTTTGACATACCAAGAAATCTACCATAGCTGGAATTCCTAATAGAGCAATTGCTAGTTCCTTCCTATGGCATTCTAGAGTCAGAGATGGTCTGTGAACTTGTCGGTCCTGATTCTCCTTGGTACCAGGATATTTATGACTACCTTAAGTCTCAAACCCTTCCACCTAACCTATCTAATAACTAGAGGAAGTCCTTCATCCGAAAATCCGAAAGGTATGCCATCGTCAGTGACACCCTTTACCGCCGTAGCTTTGACGACACCCTCCTTAGATGTCTCGACACCAACGAAGCACATACAACCTTACGTGAGGTACATGATGGTATATGCGGGTCTCATTCGAGTGGTCCTACTCTAGCCAATAAAGTAATGAGACTTGGGTACTATTGGCCAACCATTGAAAAAGATGTAATCGAATATGTCAGGACTTGTTGCAAATGCCAGATTCACAGTGATTTGATCCATGCTCCAACATAGGAACTTCGGCCGATCACCTCTCCTTGGCCCTTCGCTCAATGGGGACTCAACCTCATGGGTAAGATCCATCTGACCTCATCCAATGGCCACAAATTCATCATCACCACCACTGAGTATTTTACGAAGTGGATCAAAGCCATCCCTCTAACATACATAACCGGCAAGAAAATATTCAAGTTCATTCTTAACTACATCATTTTCCGGTATGGCCTTTTGCAATCCATCATCACTGACAACAGACGTCCATTCAAAAACCAATACATTCATGAGTTATGTGAGCGATTTCACATCCAACACCATTTTTCATCTCCGTATTACCCACAAGGAAATGGTCAAGCTGAGGCGTCAAATAAAACCATTGTTAAAATCCTCAAAAAGACTGTCAATGACGTTGGCCGTGATTGGCATATACAACTCAACCCTACTCTGTGGGCTTACTGCACTAGCATTTGTACACCTATAGAAGCCACTCAATTTTCCCTGGTCTTTGGCGCTGAGGCCATCTTTCCCATTGAGGTTGAAATTCCTTCGTTACGAGTCTCCCTGAAGGGTTTAACTGATGACGAGGAGTATAGACAATCACGCCTGAATGAGCTAGAGATGCTAGAGGAAAGAAGGAAAAATTCCCTGAACCATCTACAAGCATATCAAAACCGTCTTTGTCGCAGTTACAACAAGAAGGTTATGGTTAGGAAATTTTACATTGGCGACCTAGTTCTCATGTAGAACCCTAAGAACCAGGCTGATAGAGAAAAGCCAGGAAATTTTGAACCAAACTGGTTGGGTCCCTACATCATTGTATCTTCTTTTGGTTCTGGAGCCTATTAGCTGGCAACTCCAGATGGGGAACAACTGACAGAGCCTATCAATAGTTTACATCTACGAAGGTTCTACGCATAGCATCAGGAAATCGAGCTGAAAACCGTAAAATACAAAAAAATTGAAAAATGATAAAAAAATCATTCCTTGATGAAAACCTAGCAAACAGGCATCTTTGTAACACCAAAAAAATAAGAAAAATGAAAAAAATAGTAAAGAAAAATGATTCATCCAACAGTGAAAACTTGGCAAACAGGCGCTTTGGATAAGTACCATGGTGAAAACCTAGCAAACAGGCGCCATGTGTAATCAATCATTGCTCTGCCATATATTGTCACTTTGTCTGTTGTGGCCTAGGATGAAATACATTTTCTATCACCACCACATTATACCCTTCCTGTCATGGTTGATAAACGGTTGACATCAAGTCTTGACGACTGTCCATCTGGTACACCAGCAACATCTCTTTCATGTCCCTTAAAATAGGCTAAGTCTTGGACCAGATTGGGGGAAATTTTTTTATCATGGAACTGCAGTGGATGTCACACATGGTTTCAGAAATTGGCAAGAATTCCTCAAAAAAGACAAAAACATGGCAAAAAGTCCTAAAAAAAGACCAAAAACATCGGAAAATGTCCTGAAGAAAGACCTAAAAATTGAAAAAAGTCCTAAAGAAAACCACCACAAGATGTGAAACTACTCGAAGAACGCAAACACAAAATCATCTCTTCTCAAATCTATCATGACAATCAGTCAAGTCTTTGTCATTTTTCTGAACTACATTGTCTCTGTGCATTTTCTACATAGGCAAGACTCATACTTGAGTCCCCAAGACATTAGGTCAGTCCTTTTAGGTTTGTCAAAATAAAATCATGGCACAATCTGTGGTCATCATGACAAAGTCATTGGTCCTGTTGAACTACGAGGTCTCTGAGTGCATGACATAGGCAAGGCCATCTGTCGATGAACCCCCGAGGCCACACTAGGTCAGTCCATTAGGGTTCATGGCACTACATTGGCACACACGTCAAAAGGTCTTCAAGACAAAGCAAATCATTCCCAAATGGATAAAACTCATAAAGAAAATTATGGCAATCATTTATTTAGCATGACAATCTCATCAGCACATATCATCATGACAATATCGACATATGGTCAACACAAGTCAAACTCAGTCAAGGAAAGTCAAATAATCATAACCTGTCAAATAGTCAACTCTTAGTTAGCCTTCATATGTGTCCTTCTGAAAGATAACCTCTGCCATTCATGCCTTAGGATGTGTCCTTCCTAGGCATCGTCACTGTCATTTGACATTTTGAGGGATCCTCTTGACATCTATGGATCACTCTTCTTGACATCAGTATTCTTCAGATGTGTCCTTCTGAAGAACAAACTCTGTCATTTATGCCTTAGGATGTGTCCTTCCTAGGCATTGTCATCATTTCGAGGGACCCCTTTCAACTTTTAGGGATCAAATCCTCTCGACGTCAACATTATTCAGGATGTGTCCTTCCTGAATTCAGAAATTTTTGACATTTGTCATTTGGGCATCATCAAAACTTTGACACTCTGGAATCTCATCATCATCAAACCTGACATTTTGACATTAAAACAATGGACATCTAGACGCACTTGGCAAACATTTGGCACTTGTCTTTTGGATTTTTATCATGTTATTAGTTTTTTAGCGAGATCCCAATAACATAATTTAGAGAAGCAGCGACGTATCATGACGATTGACATGCATGATTACTAGTTTCTCAACGATGTCCTGCTTCTAGGATTTAGAAAAATAGCGACGTATCATGATAAGGGCTCTATTTTTGTATTATGGCAATCATGTTGCTAGTTTCTCAAGGATTTCCTGGAAATAGGATTTAGAGAAGCAACAACGTTTCATGAATTGTCCTTGTCCTTTTGCACTTGTGGTTGATTATGACAAAAAGACTGGGGCAATCACGCTCTTAGTTTGAGTCATGATCATCCTTGTTTGTGACTGCTTGTCTTATGTGATGGTACGACCTTGAACACCTTGATCTATGTCATATCATGGTGTTTGTTGGCCATTACAACAGTTTGCCTAATGATGATTAAGAGCAATAAATATTAAAGTCCTATTGTAAAGTTTTGAAGGATTTGGTCTAGGAACTAACATGCATCTCCTTCGGTCTGGTCATCTTCTCTCCTCAGTCTGGTCATCTTCTCTTGTCCATCTCACGATGATATCTTGTGACATCCAAAAATATAAGTGCATACATGATCATATAAACATTGCATTAGGTCCATACATACCTCATCCATAGCATTAAATCATATACATGTCATTGCATATTGCATTAACATAATCATAAACATTGCATTAACGTAATCACAAACATTGCATTAACATAATCATCAACATTACATCCATTTAATAAATACATTATGCATATCATTATCATCATCATCACATATAAGTAAGCATTGCATAATCATGGCATCATAATCATAATTAAGCATCATAGGAAATACATGATACATCATAAATCAACATCATACATCACATATATCATAACACATAAATTAAATAACATCGCATAACATACATGTAGGCCACATCAAAACTGCATCATCATAAAATCTTGAAAATGTACAATGTCATAGGATAAAGTCAAGAGATATCCCAAAAATGGAGCTCGCAGGCTCAATAGTCTATACATAATGTGTCATAGTAACAAATATGCCCCTAGGGTAGACTCTCATCATCCTCTCATGGTGAGGAGTGTGGTGGCTGGAGCTCTATGACTGGCATTGAAATGATGGGCAAACCTGTAGCAGCCTCTGCATGTGCAACCAATGGAACTAACACTGACGACATCATCTCCACAGTCATAGACACCTGTGATATCACTGCGGCCTGACTTTGAGAGGTAGAAGGATCTGGCACTGGAGACTGCCTCTGTACTAACCTCTACATTGGACCAGTAGACCTGTGACTATGACTCGAATGGTGACTCGAGGCATGCCTGTGTGAGTGGTGGGACCTGTGCCTTGATGTGTGCCCTGAGGAGGTGGATTCTCCTACACTAGTGTCACTCTGGCTGCCACTGGCACTCCCTGATATGTGTCCACTACATGTCCTCATCTGTGAGCATGATAGTGTAGGATCTCGTTGCTCAGGATAAAGTCAAGAGATATCCAAAAAATGGAGCTCGCAGACTCAATAGTCTATACATAATGTGTCATAGTAACAAATATGCCCCTAGGGTAGACTCTCATCATCCTCTCATGGCGAGGAGTGTGGTGGCTGGAGCTCTATGACTGGCATTGAAATGATGGGCGAACCTGTACCAGCCTCTTCCTGTGCAACCAATGGAACTGACACTGACGACATCATCTCCACAGTCATAGACACCTGTGATATCACTGCGCCCTGACTTTGAGAGGTAGAAGGATCTGGCACTGGAGACTGCCTCTGTACTAACCTCTGCATTGGACCAGTAGACCTATGACTATGACTCGAATAGTGACTTGAGGCATGCCTATGTGAGTGGTGGGACCTGTGCCCTGATGTGTGCCCTGAGGAGGTGGATTCTCCTACACTAGTGTCACTCTGGCTGCCACTGGCACTCCCTGATATGTGTCCACTACATGTCCTCATCTGTGAGCATGACAGTGTAGGATCTCGTTGCTCAGGAGGCACCTCTTGCTCATATAAAGTCATGTATGTCCCAACCTCATGCTCACCCTAGCCAACTCACGAGCAATATCCCCAAAGGGCCCTGTGCATAATGCTACAAAATCGACACACCACTGAGCTGAGTCCTACTACCGGATCACTACTTGATCTCGCTCTACTCAAGCCACCTCTAGCTCTAACTACAGTGCTCTGACCTATGCCATGCTCTCATCCAGTCTCCTCTGTAAATCAGCCACCCTCTGATCTGTCATGGCATCCTGGGGAAATATCGAGGAGGACAGTATCTCAACCTCTCCCTCCACCATCTACCATCTGAGAAGTCTCTCGGCCTCATCCATGGCATCATCCTCATCATCGTCATCATCGGCCACATCCTCTCCACCGACTCCCTCATCTTGAGGTGCATCCTCCTCCTGTCTGGCCTCTGCCACCTCCACATCCTCCTCCTGTCTCCTCTCCACCTCCACCTCCGCCTCGGCCACATCCTCCTCTCTCTCTCTATTCTCAGCCACCTCAGGGATAGCATTTAGTGCTACCCTTTCCATACATGGGTGCACCCTCCAGCCCTATCCCCGACCATCTCTCCTTCGCCTCTAGCCATCTCCTCCATCATCTCTATCATCTCTGTCATCTCCACCTTGGCCTCTATCTTTGCCCCCATCCCTGCCTCTGTCTCGGCCTCCATCTCTCCCCCTGCCTCTATCCCTACCTCCATCCCTGCCTCCATCCCTCCCCTAGCCTCTGCCTCTATTACCATCCCTGCCTCCTCGCCTGGCTCTCGACACATGAGGTATCACTGACTGTCTGTCCATAGGTGTTGGCCCATCAGGATCTGTCAATGGCACCGGTATATGTGTCTGCCACCATAGATCGTAGTCTTTTGTGGTCCCAAGATCAACAATCCCACCTCTCCATCCCCATGGCTGGGCTCCTAGCCCATCGATCTGCTACTCAGTGAAGGCTACTAGAATGGCTAGCCCCCAAGCATACTCTTTGGACGATCAGGTGTACTCGGTTGTCCTTGCAGGTACACCCTACTGCTCTCTGAACTGTCTAAGAACACGTTGTGGCAAATACATCTTTATGATCAGTGAGCTCTACACTGTCCTGTCGATCAAGTAGCCGTACTATCTGCATAATCTCAGGTGGTCATCCTCATCGTCCCACTGCTCGCAGTCTCTGTATGGTCGCCAGATAAAGGACACCATTGTGTCAATCTGATGCCACCACCAACCTGTCTCACCCATCTAGGTTTGCTGTAAAGCAATGGCATAATAATAGCTATAGGGCATCCCCTCGACTAGTTGTGGTCTCTGAATGGGTGGGTGAAATATGGCTATGTGCTCTCAAGCTCAAATCATCATTAAGGTGGTCCTGCAGGAGATACTCTCTGCCCTCCGGTAAACAACCTCGTGCAACTAGTGGTAGAATGTGCCCAATAAACATAGACCCTAGGCATAAACTGTCCTATCCCACCTCATCCCAACAAGGACGTCTCCCCAACCAATAGGGAACCCATGTTTCCGACAGTCAGGAATCAAAATACTGCCAATAAGTGTCGCCAAGAAAGCATCAAAATGAGCATAGTGCTCCACCATGAACTCCCATTGGATCTCATATCTCTAGATGCCAAGTCCTGCACCCTCATCTTGGTAGTATGCCCAGAAATTCTGCTCACCATGGTGAGGGTCGTAGATGATCCACTCTCCTCGGATCGGCACTCGTAGAATGCGATACACATCCTCCAATGTGATGGTAGCCTCACCTATCGGCAGGTGGAAGGAACAGGTCTCAAAATGCTAACGCTTGCACAATGCAGTCAGCAGTCCACTATTTGCCTGAATAGTAGGCATATAGGTGACATAGAACAATCCCAGTGACAACAATCATCGCCGCTCTTGTGGGCTCAACTGATCAGCAAACCTGAAGGTCATCGATCTGCTCTCTCATGTGTATATTGGGGCAAGCTTCCTCTGCACAAAGCCAAACAATGTGTCAGTGCCTTTTGCACAACTTTCAACATTATCAAAAGTATTTAAGGTTTCACAAAGATCAAAATCAGCCCTAGTCAAGGTCAAAGTCAAATGTGTCGCGTTGATTGCAAATGTGTCACAAAACATCGAATGCGTCATTTCTTACTTCAAATGCATCGCAACATAACAATTACGTCGTTTGGTTGCTCAAATGCGTCGCAACAGAGTATTTCTGTCACGAAATTTGATACTTGCGTCATTCTGAGCAAATGTGTCACTTAAACAGGCAATTGCATTGCAAGATGACGAATGCGGCATTCCAGCCTTCAAATGCGACTCAAAAAGGTGAATGCATCACAATTTTTGGCAAATGTGGCGCAAAACCTTGACCTCCCCTAATTTACCATGGCAGTTGCATCGCGACGCACCAAATGCATCAAACACAAAGGCGAATGCGGTTTACGCGAACGCATATGCGTTGCGGCGCATTCGTTGTTCCCCCTAGAAACCTAGTTTTGGCACTCAAAACAAAAAAATTACAAAGGAGGATGGGGGTACATACTGTTGGCTCTGAGCCCTCTGGCTGCTTGAAAGTCCGCACGATCTCACCGCAATGCTCTGTCACTGGAATCACCATCCTCACTGCACTCCTTTTTGCTCTAAGCTCTCAAAATTTGCAATGTAAATAGTAAGAATGAATTGACTTTTACCCCTTTGTCAACCTATTTATAAGGTCAAAATGACATTTGTGAACCAGTTTATTACTGGAGGCTCATTTGACCAGCTTTGACCATCCCGTTGGTTGCCTTAAACATGTCAGAATCCAAAACCAACTGCGCCATTATTTTTCTAGTCATCAAATTGACTTATCGAGACCCTTTCCAAATTTTTCTGCCACCGACCCAAAATTTGCAAAATGTCCCGAGGGGGCATTGATACTCTACACCGTCACTGAAGCATAGCTTTGATTTATTTTCTTTGTCACAATGCGACATGCTACATTATGACAAATAGGGGCAAAATGTAGACACTTAAAAATGACCTAGGCCTGCAAGCTCTATTTTTACCACTTTCATCCTAACATAATTATGACATTTAATTATGTCCTTGGTCTACATTCAGCTATTAATTAAATAATACATTATTATTTAATTAATTTATGTCCTTTTATTCTTCATGATTATTAAATAAATAAATTTTATTTATTTATTAAATACACCATTAATTGTCTAAGTCTTCCCCTAATTAAATAAATTTCTAAATTTATTTAACTACCTTTCTTCATTTATTTCTTCCTGATTATTAAAATAAATAAATTTTATTTATTTATTTAATATGTCACTAATTCTCATAATTAAATGAATTTATTATTTTATTTAATTATTAAATCATATCTTCTAAATTAAATAATTATTTAATTGTCAAAATTAACATTTCTCTCATTTTAAATAAGTTAATTATTTAAAATGATATCACATTCTTGACTGACAGTTCATTTTAGTAAATAATCTGAAAATTGATTATTTATTATCTCACAAAATCCATATTCTAAATTAATTTAATTCAAAATGGTAACTAATCTTCTAAAAATCAAGTAATCGGGTAGATTCTTGATTTTCCAAATCTGATCTTCAGTTCAACTCTTATCTTCTTGATTTTTGAAAATCTTTATTTTCGAATTAATTATCTCATTTGTTCTCCATTGCCGATTCGATCTTCTTAGATGACATCTTGACCACTCGCTTAATGATTTTTCTCTAACCCTAATTAGGGATTATCAAATTTAATCTGGGCCTCTGATTTTAGGTCTCTGTCAAAAGTCAATCTCGTCCGTCCATTCAAAATGGCATTTTCTATAAAATGTTATTTTGCTCTCATTTTTAGATTACACACTAACATACTTAGATATTTCATAGAGATTGTTGTGTTATTGTCATATTTCATTAAGTTTTAATCATATTGTCATAGGCTTAGTCATTTTAGAAGAAAATCCTTCAAAGCTTGCGTAGGACTTCGTCAAGGATTGCTCGCACGTTCGATCTGAGGGCAACACAAATAAGCAAGTTAGAAGGTGTAATGGAGATCAACCATGGAGAATGAAAACATTGGGTGACATTGTTCTATTTTATGTGTTTTCATTTATTGTTCCTTTGCACTTCATTATTTCTTTGGGTTTATGCTTTCAATCCATTTGATAAACTAAACTTAAAAATAAACCTTAGATACAATATCCATCACTTCACAATAAGTACCTACATTTCAAATACTTGAGATGTCACATCAACAACTCATATCCGTAATACCCATCCCATCATTTGCACCCTCCACCCCACTATTCATTACATTGAAATTATTATTTTTCAAATCAAATCAACAAACAAATAAAATCTTTTTAGTTTACACATGCAGTGCATAGTTATCTCAATTGGCCGGTACTTAAGGTATGCTATCATGATTAATATAGTCTTCTTTAAAATTTCATTATATTTTTCATATTATTTTATGCATGTGAACTATTTATATCATTCATTTCCATCATTTTATATTTTAAACAACCTTCCAATTAGAACGTGAAGTGAGGTCACTTCACCAATTAAGTTGGGGGGAGGGTACAGCCTAGTCAGTCTTTTAAAAAAATTCCACCTAAATTAAAATCAATGGATAGAAATGACATGCAAAACCCTCTAAGTTATCTCATTTTTTCTTACATTTCCAATTGCTAAATTTTACACCTTGAGAACTTGAGCTTAAGTCAAAACCAAAGTCGAGAGTTGAACTTAGAACCTATTCATGAGCTTGAATTAAGTTGGTACTGAGAAGGTAAATTTGCAATATTGTATGCCAGTAAAGATATATGAGGAAATAGAAGGAAAGTGAAGGGTTTTGAAGGTGGTAGAGAAGAATGAGCCAAATTTCCAAGCTGAATTGAGTACATTTAGTAGAGAAAGTAAGCCAGAATGGGAGGTGATGTCATAATAAGGGAGCCAATAGCTCATCAACAAATTCTAGAGGATGCAACAGTTTTACCCATTTTTACTAGGGTTGGCTAGCTTGACTACATCTTGAAGTTAATAGAATTCAATGATGATATGACAAGAAGGTTTACATCTAATCTTGAATATGATGAAGCTATGGTAAAATTAATTTTAGTAGATGCATCCAAAACTACCATTGCACAAGTCGTTGGGTTACCAAGAACAGGGTAGAATCTCCAACATGAGTTGACGCAATTGCAGCCAGGGAAGAATTATGTATACAAGGAGAGGAATTAGAGGAGAGGAATTAGACTCTTGATCATAAGGTACAAAGAGACTTTCCCTCCCTTGGTTATGGGAAAATTGTGCTTCTTACATTATCATATACATCACCTATGATGGTAAGCATAACCTTTTGTATACAATTCATTTCAAATTACTCAATCACCTTAGGCATAATAAGTTAGTGAATGTACCAAAATTTCTATACAATTTATTGAAACAAATGGCCTCAAAATACCAAAGAAAACAAAGTGATGCTTCTTTGTCTCATCACTATTTAATTGCTTTATTGATAAAGAGAATTTTAAGGATTCAATACCCAGAAGTGAACTGGGAAGACTTCAAGGAATGTACAAACATTTATAGTTTTTTAGATGCACCCATAGTACCTAAGGATGTAAAGCCCCAAAATGAACCTATAGAGAAAAACCCTCATGTCTCACCTATGGCTTCACCTGCTTGTAGCAAAGGTGAGCATGAGGAACCTGAAGAACTAGAATCTAGTCCACCTATAATTGAAGAAATACCTTCTTCTTCAAGATCACATAAATCTAAGAGTTGGAGAGGTGGTGCATTCACCTCCTCTACACCCTCTAAACTAGAAGAAAGGAAGGATACTCCAAAGAAAAAGAGGGATATTCAAAAGAAGAAAGAGGATGTTCCAAAGAAGAAGAAGAGTGTTCAAAAGGAAAAGAATAAAATTGAGAAAGAAATACTCACACCCAGATGCTTTGGAAAATTAAGGAAACAAGGTGCCATGAAGGAAAATATAGAAGAACTAGAGGAAGAAGAAAAGAGCAAGGAAGAACAACAAGAAGATGTCCTGATTATGGAAACATATTATGAGGAAAAGAGGGATGCCCCTGGTAATGTGAATATGCCATCAAAAATGAAAAGATATTTACTAAAAACTTTTGATTTAGAATCAGAAGATATATTTACTGTGAATAATTATTCATGCACCGCTCTTTTCCTTCATGGTTTTTCTTTGTCAGTGGCTTTTCTTTTGAATAACGCTCATAGCTTTCTGGCTGCCGACATGTGTCATCATATTAGAGCTTTCCTTCGGGACGCTTCCTTTTCTTTGTGTTGGGCTCCAACTGTGTGACATGTCGCCTTAGTTTGCTTTCCGTTCAGCTGGGACCTGCATCACAACTTCCTCTACCAGGAGCTTTCCATGTGGTTTTAGTTCGGGCACTAGTTCTTTTTGTTGGATGATTGTTGCAATGACTTCCATTTTTCCGCCATGTGTTCTTTCCTTTTTACTACTGCATGGCTCGTATCTCCCCGGAATGTTCCTGCTGGCGTGTTGTTCTTCCATCCTTTCTGTTGGTGCCGATGTTGGAGAATATTTTTGTTATTGCTTTCACTAAGGAATCTTTATTGTTGATGGCTTCACTGGGGTATCCTTTCTGTTGAAACCTCCAGGTGGTGGGCTGGCTAATTTAAGTAGCCATTTATTCATCAATTGGTTGTTGTTAGATGAGCAAAAAAAAATTCTTGAGCATTAGGAATTAGCCTCTGTAGTGTTTTATTGTTAAAGTTGGACTTACAGATTGTGCCATTATCTCTCTGCCTCTTTGTTTTCAAGTATTTTTATAGAACATTATATTGTGCTAGTATTTTATGAGATATATGGACATCTATTTCAAGCTTCTGTAATCTTTATATATAGCTTAGCGTAATACAAATCATGTCTCTTCTCTTTTGTGTTATTCTCATGCTATAAGGATTATATTATGCAAATGTTTTGATGTTCTTATGTTTGTGGTGCAGGGAATCATTCATTTGATATACGCTTATAATTGTTTGAGCCTCTATTCCCGCAATGTGCTTGTTTATTTCATCACTGATCTGGCGCATCGCCTTAGTGTAGATTTGTTTGTTTTATGTTAATTTCTTGTTCCCTTTTCGCCCCCCCATTAAAAAAATGAAGAGCCAGCTTTGAAAAAATCTTGGAGGTCACTTAGCTGTGTGCATACGTCCCCCAACAGCTAAGTTTCCCATAAGGCTGCTACCCTGCAATTTTTTTGTCAACAGTTCTTTTTCTACAAAGCCCGGTGGGACGAACTAAAATGTTAGTAAGTCAAAAGAGTGTATGAGCTATAGGCCCATCACTAGATCTCAAACTGCAAGAACCCCTAGTTTTCTTGTACCATTGCTAGTTTGAATCGGAACATGAGGTCAACAAGCTAACACATCACTTCCATCACCTCCTACCTCCCCTCTGCCCCTTGCGTAGATGGCGCAGACACCTAGAAATTTTGTATCCATGGATGTTGGTAGCCCTTTGATAGCCCCTGTACCACCCACAGTTTGGGCTCCAATCCTAGCTTCTACTTTAAAGGCTATCCCAAAATTCACTGGGGACGATGCAAAAACCCCAGCGGAGCACTTGCAAGATGTGGTTGACGTATGCCTAGTTCATGGAATTACTAAGAAAAATGTGGCTTTGTGGTTGCTTGCCACCTCTTTCAAAGGAAAGGTGTTAGACTGGTATCACACTCTTTAGGCTAATACAATTGCAAATTGGAATTAGCTCAGGAATCCTTTCTATGAGCACTTCTCAAATAATGGTGACAAATCTTCGCTATATCACCAAATGGCTACTATAAAGCGGGCTCCTCATGAAGCTTTGGCTGATTTCAATGCTCGATTTCATTCGACTTGGTAGATGGTCCTTGTCGGTAGTCGGCCACCTTTAGATCTAGAGTTCATGTTCTATCTAAAGTCTATAAATCCTGATATCTCTGTGATGCTGCAATCTCTCGGTGGGAATACCTTACCCAGTGCATATAGCCTTGCCGTCACCACGAAGAAAAATCTTATCACCATTGGAAAGTTGGCACCATGACCTATCATGCCAGTATTCCTGGAGTCAACCGCAATAGAATAAGAGGTAGCCTCGACTAGGACTCTAGTGCCCCCCGGTCTATGTATGTGTACCTGGGAACAATGCTGAGTGTGGCTCCAGTGCCTAACCCCTTGGCAGCTGAGATGAATGACATGAGAGAGTTGTTGCAAATCATGACAAATGAGTTAACTAGTATGAAGTGGCAACAATATTCCTACTAGAAGCCTACTTACCAAAACTACCAAGGTGAGAAACCTCCTTTTCAGTAGAATCAATGGCAAGATAAATCACACAGCAATAACCAAGCCCAACAGAGCTCTTAGATGGTACCCATGACTATGTCGATGTAGATTGTCTATCCGAGTATGAGTAAAGAGTTGAAAGTGGGATAGAATAATCTTTCTGAGGAGATTAACCTATGGTTCTTCCCTTGCAATGACACACACATGCCACGAAATTTCCTGCGGGGGAATTTACAATAGAAGATAACAGAGCAATGTAGTCAAGGCATTATGCCTGACTTTGGAAGTCATCCCTACGCTTCTCAGCAGATGGAGAATGCAGTTCTCCCTGCTCAAATGAAAGGAATGTCTATAGACCAAGAGCTAGATATAGCACCGGACCAAGCACTCTTTTCTTGCATGGAAGAAGAGGAGTCAACATTCTCAAATGACATTTCTCTGACCCAGGCACCGCAAGTTCAGTTAGATTATGACACTCATTCCAAGCGGAGGCTCACTAAAGAATTCACAACCTCGCAAACTAAAGGGGCACCTAATCCAATTCCCAGTCCATTAGAAAGTGTGTCATTAGTTCCACAGCCACTTGTAGTCATTGTTCCAGGTGCTAAGAACCCACCTGGACTCCGAAAGTGAAATATCCTCTAGCCACCCCGATAGTTGCCAAATAGTTGTATGTTCCAGCTGCAAGACAAAAGGAGCCAACTACCATAGCTCATCAGCCACAAATTCCATTCAACATGGAGGAATAGCTTAAGAAATCTTCTGCCAATGTCTCCTTGTGGGATATCTTGGCCATACCAAAGCAAAAAATTCTATTAGAGAAGGCATTATCAGGAGAAGAGAGTGTGAAGATGCTTGACCCACCCTCAAAAGACAAGACAACCAACCCAGGTCCAGACAGAGTTTTGTCGAATCAACCAGCAAAGAATCTAGTCAGAAAAAAGGGTAAGCCTAAACCCAAGCCTTTCTATATAACGCTTATTATTGGTAAAAAGCTACTGCACAATTTTTTGGTTGAATCTGGTGCTAGCACCACCATCATGCCCAAGCAAGTAGCTGAAGCTTTGGGACTTGAATATGAGCCCCTTAAGAAGGGAGTTGTGCAACTTGATGGGAACAAGGTTGAAACCGTTAGGTTAATCAAAGGATTTCCTATGACATTGTTTATGTGCCCCAACATTACTATGAACCAAGACATTATGCTTATCGATTTCCCTCCTATGTTCGGGATATGTCTGTCCCAAGAATTCACTACTAATATTGGAGGCTACATCTCATTGGACTGGGTGCACGTAATATTAAGAACCAAACATGGAGCTAAGATGAAGATATTGGTGGAACCTTTGCATTTCGAGCATGTAGCCGATGAAGCCATGATCAATTTTGAGGCAACACATACCTCCATTACCCCAGAAGAAATGTCCCATGTTGAACTTCTAGAAGATGAGGAAGCAAGTAGCTCCTAGACTGAGAATGAAGAAGCTCTCTTGAAGGATTTTATAAGTTCATATCCTTTTGGAAACTATCATGCAACCAGGCTAGGGACATACGTCATACATGAGGAGGATTAGCTTATGCCCAAGGTGACTAAGGAGTCTGAAAGTGAAGGGGCCTCAGAGTTATGGAACTTGCACTTTGATGGAGCAAGATGCAAAATAGGAGCCAGGGCTAGAATATGTTTGGTATTTCCATCCAAAGAAAAAACCTTAAAGTCATACCATTTCTAGTTTGCGTGCTCGAACAAGGAGGCAGGGTATGAGGGCCTTGCCCATGGCTTGAGTTTAACTGAATGAATGGGTGCAAAGTAAGTACAGGTGTTCATAGATTCAGAGCTAGTGGTTAACCAAGTTTGAAGGCTATCAACTGCCAAGAATGTCCATATGTGATCATACCTACACAGGATCTAGGACCTGATTGAAGGCTTTGAGGCATTCAACATTCAAGTTGTACCTAGAGAGAAAAAATTCGAAGCAAACCGAATGGCAACTATCGGATCCCAATTTGAGCTAGCTTCCAAATTAATTGATAACAAGAATTTAGTGCGAGTGGTTGTGTGGCCTGCAGTCCTAGATAATGTTCAAAACTAGCAGGTGTTTGATAGTGATGCTCATATTGCATCATTTCTCTAGTTGTCCAGAGAGTTTCCTGACCAATTACAACAAAAGATCGCTGAGGCCTATGAAGATCAAGTGGTTCAGCTTAAGTCTAACAAGCTCCTGAGAGGTTTGGTTACTCTTAAGAATTTGTTTGATTCTGATGATGTAAGAAAAGACAAGAGAAAGCTTGTAGTTGATCAAGGTGATTATGTCGATCTGTGCATTGGAGAGGATAAGAAGCTTAAGGTCGGAAAAGGAGTCTCGCAAAAGAACAAAGAAAGGTTGAAAGGTTTTTGTGAGAAGTATTTGAATGTGGTAGCATGGTCATATGATGATCTTAGGGGATATGATCCCAAGATCATCCAACACACCATTAAACTACTAGAGGGGGCAAAACCCGTGTAGCAAAAGTAGAGGCCAATAAATGCAAAGATCGAATCTTTAATGGCTCAAGAATTATAGAAGTTGATCGAACCTCGGATAGTGTTCTCGATCAAACACAATACTTTGGTTTCCAACATGTTATTGGTCTGGAAGAAGAATGGTGATATACGACTGTGAGTTGATTTTTGATACCTAAATAGGGTGTCTCTAAAGGACCACTACCCTCTACCTTCCATGGAGGCGATTCTGCAAACAATTGCTTATTTTGAAATGTTTTCAATGCTAGATGGTTTCTTCGAATATAATCATATTCAAGTGAAAGAGGAGGACCAACACAAAATGAAGTTTACCACCAAGTGGGGAACGTATGCTTATGCTAAAATTCCCTTCGGGATTTCAAATGTTGGAGCCACATCTCAACGAGCTATGGACATTGCTTTCAGGGACTTGATACATAAGATCATTCTTATTTATCTAGATGACCTGATGGTTTTCTAAAAATATGTTGAAGATCATTTTAATCATCTCGAGCTTGTCTTCCAGAAGTGTCAGGAGTTCAAAATTTCTTTGAACCCAAAGAAATGTGTGTTTGGGGTTCCACAGGGGAAGCTGTTGGGTTATGTCATCTCAAAAGAAGGAATTTCCATTGACCCATAAAGAGTTAATGCGATCAAGGAACTCCCTCTACCTATCAACAAAAATGGAGTTCAATCCTTCTTAGGCAAGGTTAACTTCATCAGTTGGTTCATATTGGACTTCACGGGAATTGTTCGACCCATCACATTGATGTTGAAAAAGGACCAAGTTTTCAAATGGACAAAGAAAGTTAGAAAAGCTTTCAAACAAATTAAAGAAGCCATCTCTTCAGCTCCCGTGTTGGTTAATCCATATTTTTCCAAAGACTTCCTCATGTATGTATTTGGTGGTAGCACTAGTATCGCTACTGTCCTGATGCAGAAAGATGATGAAGATAAGAAAGAACTGCCCATTGCTTTCTATTCACACACCCTAAAATATTATGAGGTGAAGTACAACTTTGTGGAGAAGCAAGCTTTTGATATTGTTAAGGGTCTGAAGAAGTTTTGGCACCTCATATCATGTAACAAGGTGATTGTTTATGTGTCATACCCTAGTGTGCGTGAATATATATTGGAAGGAAAAATCACTAAGAAGCGAGCTAACTGGATAACCGAGATCTTGGAATATGATGTTGAAATCAAGCTTGTCAAAACTGTTAAAGGGAAAGGACTGTGTAAATATCTGGCTGGAAAAAATGAAGCAATGACTGAGGTTGAAGTCCTCGAACCTGTGCTACTGAATGACGAAAATTTTGGAGATGACTGGCTAGATGAAAAAATTAATTTCATGCAAACGGGAAGGTACCTAGCTGGCCTTCCCTCTTTTAAAAGATGTTTTTATTGACTACAGAGTAATGGCTATGTACTCTTGGAGGGAGTTATTTTCAAGAGGAATTTCAATGGCATTTTGCTAAGGTGTGTGACACAAGAACAAGCAAGAAAGATACTGGAGCAGTATCACAGTGGCCTGGCCGGAGGACATTTTTTGAAAAAAACTACTGCAATCAAGATCATGCGTGCTGGCTATTTTTGGCCGACATTATTCAAGGAATCATATTCATTAGTAAGATCTTGCAACAAGTGCCAGTTTTTTGTTGAAAAAAAGAAAAATGCTGCCATGGCACTCCAACCAATTGTGGTGGAAGAACCTTTTACTTAATTGGGTCTCAACTTCATTGGCATGATCAACCCGATTTCATCCATTGGACATAAATGGATCCTGATAGCAATGGACTACTTCACTAGGTGGATTGAAGCTTTATCTTTGAAGAACACAACTGAAGAGGAAATTGTAAACTTCCTAGAAGAATTGGTAGCCAGGTTTGGCCCACCAAAAATAATTATATCAGACAATGCCAGAGCCTTTCTCGACTCCAATATCAGTCAATTTGCACTAAAATATGTGGTCTTCCTAAAGACATCTTCTAACTACTATCCACAAGGGAATGGCCTTACCAAATCTAAAAACAAGAATCTTATCTGACTGATCAAGAGGATAGGTTCAGAACACCAAAGGGAGTGGCATTGACACCTTTGTACAACTCTATGGGTAGATCACATCACACCTAAGAAAATATTGAAAAACATCTCCTTATGAGATAGTTTATGAGAAGGAAGCATTGTTACTCATTTCTATGGAGATCCCTGCAATCCAATTGCTCAAGTCCCTTGAAATTGAGCAAAACGGAGCAATGGAGGTGTGGCTGGTAGAATTACTGGAGGTTCAGGAGAAACAAGAGCATGCTCTCGAGGCAATGACTAACTGGCAACAGGTGGTAAAGAAATGGTTCAACAAGAAAATTCCTAACCAGGGTTTACAATGTGGAGACTTGGTGCTAAAATTTAATGAGCGTGGAGTGAAACCCAGTCAACATGGCAAGTTTGACAGTCTCTAGGAAGGACCATTCAAGATCACTCAGTGCAAGAAGCACAATTCATTTGAATTGGAAACAATGGAGGGTGAAGCTCTAGGTATTCCAGTGAATGGAATACACCTCAAAAAATTCAACTAATTCAACTTTTGTTGTGGGTATGTAAATATGTATATGTTTTCCCTTCTTTGTTAGTTTTGGGCCATTCTTAGTGATTTATTAGAAAAACAACCACAATAACACATGAAATGACATAAAATGAAGAAAAGAGCCAGGTTATAGAAAATATACGTATTATATTGATTATATAGATGTTTACATCTATATACATATTAGTGCTATGGGGCCCATGGCCATGTTCCAAAAATACATATATTATCACCGATAAGTGTTACAGAAAGTGCTTCATATACAAAAAGAGAAAAAGGGGTCTTCAGGACATTTCTTCATGCATTTGAAGGACCAGCAGTAGTAGCAGGTGGCACACAATGAGGGAACATCATTCTTTCAAAATTCTCATACCACTACACCTGGTTGAAGGGCTCGATGTTGTGCATCCTCATCAAAAAGTGGCAAGTGGAACAGACCTTATGGCGGTGTTCCTCATGGGTTTCAAGCTCAAATCCATGTAGAAAGGGCTTTGTTAGCACAGGTCCTCCTTCCTCATCAAGCATGCACAAGTTGCGAGTAGACGGAATCCCATGACCAATCTCAATAGCTACTACAATGACCTCCAACCCCCCCAGATAGCATTTGGGGAACACCTGCTTGGTTAGCCTCAAAACCTTCCTGTTGGAGATGCCGATGTCCAGCAGGGAAGCTACAAAGTGAGAGGTAATGGTGGTGTTTACCCTATATTGGTCCTCATACTCCACTCAGTCTTTCCCAAGAACCCACTTAATAGCTTTCACATACAAAAGATTTTTCATGCTGGTCATGTGTTTTAAATGCCTACACCTAATTTTTCCAAAAAAGGAAGATTGAGTCTTTTTACATGTAAGCCTAATGGGAGTCTCCATAACCACTACTACGTTTGCTAAATAATGAAGCTACTTACTTTGTCCTAAGGGTAGTTGCTAAGAAATTGCTAAGTGCAAATGTGAATTCCCATAATGCCAAAGGGTCTATTTATAGATGAGAAGAAGATCCTCTAATCAGGCAAGGTGTTCTTACGTCAGAAGCAAGTGGCATGAGAGAGAGTCCTGACAAGTTGTATTGTAGCGTGTGAAATATTGAATATAAGAAAATGCAATTTCAAGTTGTTCAAATTAAGCCTTTTTAGAGGAGAAAAAAGGAACCAGTTGTCGCCACAAGAATACTTTTGTCTTGGTAGATCAAAGCAAATTTCTTTTGGTTAAGTTGTTGGTTGATGTGCCCCATCACAACCAAGTGATCTTTAAATGTAAAGGCTTGCAAAAAGATATGTTGTTGCCGATCTGGTACCTTTTCCAAGGAAAAACTAGAGTTGTCGTACATGCGGTCACATCCCTTGTTATGTGGAATCCTTTGGTGAGTTGTTGGCCTCTTCGCACGAGTGACAAGGTTAGTGGTGCATGGCATAATTAATGTGAAAGATAGAGTAATACTTGCTAATTCAGTATTTTTGAAAATAAAAAAGGCAGTTAAGAGCATATTGCGGAAGGAATTAATCTTGCAAGGTTGGTAAAGCATGTAACTACCTCAATCATTTGTAGAGAGAAGGAATTTCAAAAAATCAAGTAGCAAAATATAGGAAAAAATGGTTGAGATTGAAAAAAGCTCAACCCAGGGCGTGGTCGCCGGCAACATTGAAGGAAGAATAATGTAGGTGCCTTGTGTGGACATTTATGAGCGGATTTCTTATTCAACCCCAGACATTCTGGCTAAGCCTTTGTGGCCTCATACTCAGCCAGCAAACGAAAAATTGTTAAACGCAATTTTTCCTAGGAACCAAGTTTTAGTTGCAGAGGATTGGGATAATGTTTGGGATCTAGAGCTATCCCACAATCCTAAGAGTCTAAGAGAAGCCGCGTGTGAACAAATGAATAATCTCAGTGATCCTTTTCATGAGTGGCTATGGAATTGTGGTCTTCCTCAATATATGGTTCCTTTGGTACACTATTGTCCAGAAATCGTGGCTACCTGTGCCAAATTTTTTTATGTTGATTTAGGATTTGTGAACGGCTATAATTTTAGAGTGGTGATCAGTCATCAGGCTCTCCAAGACATGTTGTGTGTCCCTCTTAATGGTCTCAAGGGTGTTGAATATTTCAATATTTCCAAATTACAAAGGGCCTAGGGAGGGTTTAGAATGATGCAACAATTTTTCAACGTCGAGACTAATAATCCAACAGATTACTTAGTTCCACCTAGCTTTCCTCTTAAGCTAGCTACTTTCAAAGTAGGTATGGCTTTTGTTTTCTCCATGTTGGCATTGATATGTGGGTTAGATACAAAAAATGAAGTCTCATATTTCCAAATTATTGTAGGCTTCATGCTAAAATGGAATAAAGTGGCTCCATTGATGGACTTTGCAAAAGACATTGTAGAAGGAATGTGCCAACAGTTGAAGGGGTTCAAGCTAGGCTCTAGGTTCAAGTATCCATCTTTCTTGGCCTATATTATTTTGTTTCAGAACCCTGATTATTTCCAGCAGTTTATGCCCCTAGCAATATTTGGTGAGAATGGTGCTAGAAGGCCAGTTTCGACCTAGGCTCTGGTTCTTTCAAAAACCTTTGATTATTGCATGTTTTTAGACGCATTCCTAGCTCTGACTTTGAGAGCTTTGGAGCAAATGGGAGGTCAAGGGTCTAGGCGCTTGACACAAAATCAAATATCAAGGATGAGGGGCCTGGTGCCACCTTATGATTGATTTTTTAGTTTAGAATTTACAATGCTTCGTATGTAGGATTTCATCCGGGATCCTTTTTGGCTCCCGCATTTTGTTTCCGATAGGGTGCTAGCCTTGGAAGTCCTCAAGCAGTTGTGCAACATTGAAAATGATTACTGGGGGGTAAGCATTTGACTTCCCACCTGGTGCTGCCAATTTCGTTTGGTTCTATAACCTTGGTTAAGAAAAAGAGTTCAAAGGTTAATAGTTTTGAAGTATTTTTTTCCAAATTGGGCCACCTCAGAATGGTGCTTATCAATGATACTTGGTGATATAATCAGTGGGTAATTTAGTGGAGGTAGGCATTAAAATCCCTCACCAGCCTCAGCGATTTTGGGATCCTCAGAGGAATGCAAATGAAGGAGATGAAAAATTATACATCAGCCTTGAGCACTTACCTTCCAGCATGGGCCAACCTCCTTGGCTAAATTTCTATCATATATTGGCCAAGCGTAACCCTAATCATGTAATAAATCAGTTCCTTTATAGCCAATTGGCAAGAGTTGGATGGAAACCTAAGAAGATTAAAGCTTTCTGGATCTATAGGCAGGAGATTAAAACAACTAATGGGCTCTATCAAGAGGTGGGCTTGGATGATCGGTTTGATGAAGTCTAGAACTATGAACACTCGGAAAGTGATGATTCTCCAAATCCTTCAGAGTCTGAGAGGTATTGTGAAGTAGAAAGCATTGCCCCGAGGCATGGAGAAGAAGTAGCCCAAAAGGCTCTGATAATTGAAGAAGGCCTTGTGCATGAAAAGGCAATTAATGGAAAATAGTTGCCGCATGAGGAATCCTCAAATACACAACTGTCAGAGCCAACTAGCTCCTCAAGATCGAGCAAGAAAAGATCAGGCTCTGCTAGGTTCCATAAAAAGGTTATTCTAGACTTAGATGATCCCCCACCAGAGAAGAGACCTTAGACAGAGGAGGTAGGAAAAGGAGAGGAAGAATAGCATGAGGAGGTAGTCGCGTTTGCCACCAATCTTCAAGGAACTCAGGTACATTTCTCCCCTTCTTCTCTCTCTTCTATGTCTCTAGTTTCCTCCGCACCTGCTTCTACCATGCCGCTTGTGTCAAATGTTCCTCTCACTGGTCACCCAGGGCAGGTCAGCCTTGGTTCTCCTAGAGATCCCAGTTTGCCTCCTCCCATGTCCACCACTCATGAGGTGCAAATAATAGCAACACATTCTAGCCCGTGGAGTTAGCAGTTTGTATCTCTGATGCCTTAGCGTCAAGTGGCCACTTCTCTAGCCTTTTTCCTTGCTATACTTTCATCATCTCAGAGCAGTCATTTTATCTTGCCTTTTTCCCCTGTAACTATTACGATACCTAGAAAATCCACTAATACTATAAGCATGCTGTCATTCCCATTGGCAGTTACCCCTGGAGTATCCTTTTGCTGGTGGATTAGGTATTTCACCCCAAGAGTATTTCTCATAGGTGGACATTTCCAAAAGTTCCCAGGCTAACCAAATTCAAAAAAGAAGGGCGAGGAATGCAAGCAAACTTGCGGAGCCCCATATGCAGACTGTGTTCAACGAGGGTCAAATTTTTTTGATGTTCATGAATCTGACACCCAACATCATTAGGTCGTTCAGAGAGATGCAACCAACTGATTATTTTGTCAATGTTGTTTAGCTTGATTTGTAGCAAGCTCATCTGTAGGACAAAGTAGAATTGATGGAGGAAACCCAAAGGGTGGTGATGATTGATTTCCTTAAGCTCAGCTACTAGATGAAAAAGAAAGATGAAGAAATAAGTGACCTGAAGGGGAAGGTGATCCTTTGGTCAAATAAGTATAAAGCTCAAGAAATTGAACTCAATTGACTTTGGGATGAGAGAACTTCCTTTGAAGGAAAGGCCATTGAACTTCAGACTCTAAGTGTGGAGGTTGTTCCAACCTTGCGGAAGGAGATCGAGCAACTCCAGGCAACCGAGACATCCCTCCGAGATGAATTAAAGCAAACAAATCATGGTCTAAAAGAGCTTCGACAGAGTGCTAATGATGAAGTAAATGAGATGAATGTCGCATTGGATTAGGAAATTGAAAAGCTGAAGCAGACCGAGTTGGCCCTGAAAGAGAGGGAAGAAGAAAATGTTGCTTTGAAGAATCAAATTTTGGTCCTGGAAGGAAGCATCATAGAGTTGAAAATGAAACTAAGCAACAAAATTGCAGAAATGGACATTTTGAGATCTCGGCCTCCTGTATCTCAAATAAACTTGCTGGAATTAGAAAAAGAACTACATGCATCATACTAGGATAAGGTCAAGTCATTATGCCTTACCTTACAGCCCACACTCAAATTTATGGCATAGGCTATCAATTTGTGCGGATTGGTTGGAAAATCAATGCAACGAGCACATGAGATGATTTTTGATAGGGTTCCAGAGGCTAGACAACTACTAAGAAAATTGTATACAGCCTCCGATGAAGCATTGAGCAGTATGGAAGTCAAAGATCGGACAACAACAACCATGAGCGTGAACATCCTCATTTCCATGCATGAGGCCATTCAGCATGCCGATGAGTGCAAAGTGAGGCTAACTCAAATTACCAATGATATGCGAGCTCAATTTTCTCGACTGACTCAGCAAGGACTTTTGTCACCTTTCCTAGCTGACCAAATAGTAGCAAGAATTGAACACATTATTGAGAAGATTGAAGAGAAGAAGCAATAATTATCTGTGTTCCATTCTTTTGATCAACCTCTGACTATCGCTAATATTGAGAACATGGTCCATCAATTGGCACAACTCCTTTTCCAGCTCGAGTCCAAGGTGAAAGTATCTAGCGGATTTCCTTTTAAGGCAATTATTGATTTGAATATGGTGCATGAGAGCTTACACAATCTCACTGCACCATCAAACAAAGTTTGGACATCCCTTCAGGCTTCTCTCTCCAATTTTTGAGGCCATGATTTGGAGGTTCTCATTTTGTAGGCGAAATGACCCTACGAGTTGCCAGGCTGTGAATAATTATTCACAGACCACTCTTTTCCTTTGTTGTTTTTCTTTTTCTATGGCTTCACTTTTGAATAATGCTCATAGCTTTCCAGCTGCCAACATGTGTCATCATATTGGAACTTTCCTTCAGGATGGTTCATTTTCTTTTTGTCAGGCTCCAACTGTGTGACACGTCACCTCAGTTTTTTTTTGTTTGGTTGGGACCCGCATCACAACTTCCTCTACTGGGATATTTTCACGTGGCATTAGTTCAGGCATCGGTTCTTTTTGTTCGATGATTGTTGCAACGGCTTCCATTTTTCCACCATGTGTCCTTTCCTTTTTACTGTTGCGTGGCCCGTATCTCCCCAGAATGTTCCTACTAGCGTGTTGTTCTTCCATCCTTTCTATTGGTGCCGATGTTGGAGAATATTTCTATTATTGCTTGCGCCAAGGAATATTTTTGATGGCTTCACTAGGGTATCTTTTCCATTGAAACCTCCAGGCGGTGGGCTCGCTAATTTAAGCAACCATTTCTTCATTTGTTGGTTGTTGTTAGATGAGTGAAAAAAATTTCTTGAGCATTAGGAATTAGCCTCTGTAGTGTTTTAGACTTACAAACTGTGCCATTATCTGTTGGCCTCTATTTTTTCAAGTGTTTGATAGAACATTAGACCGTGCTAGTATTTTCTGAGATATATGGACATCTATTTCAAGCTTCTATAATCTTTATATATAGCTTAGCATAATACAAATCATGTTACTACTCTTTTGTGTTATTCTTATGCTGTAAGGATTATATTATGCAAATATTTTGATGTTCTTATGTTTGTGGTGCAGGGAATTATTCATTTGATATACGCTTATAATTTTTTGAGCCTTTGTTCCCACAATGTGCTTTTTTATTTCATTACTAATCTAGCGCATTGCCTTAGTTTAGATTTGTTTATTTTATGTTAATTTCTTGTTCCCTTTTCTCCCCCTGGTGTAGGAGCACCTATTTGATCACATGCCTCCATGAGGCCATATTGAGTAATTTGTTCCATTTTTATGTTTTGAGATTTTAATAAGCCCAAGAGGCCACCTTTGTGGTGTTATAGGTCCTAGGATGTTGTTCATTTCTCATATATTGTAAAAATTGTCAAAAGTGCAAAATTAGGTAGATGAAATGTCATTAAGGTGTTTTGTCAACACACTAATCAAAAGGTGGTTGTAAATAGTTTGTTTGGGTTGAAAATGTATAAATAAACCCTCCAAAACTCGAATTGGGGGTTGGAGACATCATTTTTGAAGTTTGATAAATGGAAACCTCAAATTTTGTGCATTTCCTGATTTTTACATTGTTACCAGATTGAAGTTGTGCTTTGTATGGCCTGGAATGGACTCAAATAATGGATTATCATATATGGATGGAAAGATCTCTATTTCTAGTTTCCAATTATTTTTTTCTCATTGAATTTTATCAAGTTTTGTGGAAGATATGATTATTTTGGTGAGACTGCCTATTCTAACAATATTGTGCAAATTTACAGTCTAAAGAAGTGTGATGGTACGGAATATAAAGTCTATATTTTGGATCTAAAATAAATTGGATTTTTTTTCCATGTGAATCTACTTTCATTTTCTTCAACTCTCATCAAAATTCATTAAGAATTGAATAAGTTATGAACATTTTTGTGAGGGTAGGTCTGAACCCTACCTAGGGTTTGCAGTTTTGGTAAAAATATAATAACTTTCATTTCAACCGTTGGATCCTTATAAGAATTGGGAGAGAAGTGTATCACTATGTTTTCTTCAATATCACCAGAGGGATTGGCTTCATTATTTCTTTTTTAGAAGTTATTAATGACTGTTAATTACATTAAATTATGGGCTGCCATGGCTATGTTTTCAATGTGATATAGAATGACTAAGAACATGTGTCATATAATTATTGTTTTGGATTATTATTGAAGGTTTGTGAGATGTTTTGTGAATCCTCCTAGCTCTACATCACCCCCCCATTAAAAAAATGAAGAGCCGACTTTGAAAAAAATTTGAAGGTCACTTATATGTGTGCATACGCCCCCCAACAGCTAAGTTTCCCATAAGGCTATTGCCCTGCAATTTTTGCATCAACATTTACTACTAAGAAATTACGGAAAGAAACCCTAGATAGTCCCATTCATGGAGACTATGAAGAGGGTTTTGAGTAATTTGTAGATACAAAGGAAGTATACATAGAAGAAAGGGTTGTAAGGAAAGAACTTCAAGAGGCATTAGATAGGATTAAACACTTGGAGGAGTTAGTACAAAATTATAAACAAAAGGACAAGAGAAGAAAAAATGCAAGAGATGGAGGAGAAATTGTAGTTGTATGGACATGGTACTAAACTTGATTTGTTGGAACAAATAGCCATGAATAAAATAGAGGATAGAGAACTAGAAATGCCAGATTAGAAACCTCCTTTGCTTAGAACTCCTGATTATCACACAACCTTGTCACTTGGCTATCAATTGTGGAAAGTGACTAATGAGCTTGCACATGAAAACAATAAATTGAAGAAAGAAAAGGAAGAATATATAAATGAAATGGAAAAGAGTGAGATGGATTTGAACATGTTAAAAGGTGGAGGAAAACTAAGAGGGGGGGTGAATCAGTTGTCGCCAAATTCAAACACAAAATTCCAAACACTTATCAACTTCACAACCACACTATTCTATTATTGAGTATGAGCATGAAATTAAGATAATAGAAAGAAAAATAAACACAATGAACACCAGATTTTACATGGAAAACCCAATAAGGGAAAAATTGCGGTGAGGATTAACTCACAATATAAAGTAATAGAAAAACTGAATATATAAGGCTCACTACCAAAGGGCTCACTCCTTAGAGTAGGACTCACTGTCTGGATACAAAAGCTCAATGCTTACACAAGGAGGCTCACTTCCTACAAGAGGATTACAAAAAAAAATTGGCTTCACAACCGAAATGAACTAATGAGAGTACACCTAACAAGTGTTGATATAGTTCCAGTGATGCTCAATAGATTGACTTAACACACTTCATCATTTTTGCACTTCTTCACATTCACATCAATGTCATTCCTCACTCTCTTCCATACTTCAATCTTAAAAACTATTTGACATATATATTTGACCTATTCATAAGCATCAATTAGGTCATCCTAATTAGATGTAACCCTTATTTATCAAAAATATCAATTGTCAGCTTCAAGCATTCAAAAAATCTTCCAAAAACAATTCAAACACTCAACATGCTACATCATGTCAGCATGGACCTAAGATAGGTCACACATATATCCAAATATCAAAATTAATTCACCATACCACCAATTATCCATGAGATTAGCCAGAGATGGGCTTAATAGAAAAATGCAATCAACAGAATAATGCCGATACACCATATGAGCACCTAAGCATGAGATATTATGAACATCCATGCATTCATAATCCATAAACTAATTCCAAAATCTGCAAGAAACAACTATCAACCATGGAGGATTACAGATCAAAATACCAGAGGATGTAAACTGTATACCGGTTCAGATACCAGACCAAAATACTAGATCAAACAAAAACTTATTCTTGCAGTCACAACCCATATAACATGGTGACATCAATGACAACACAAAACTATATAGTTATCCATTCTTCTTCATTCTTCCAACAATCTCCCCCTTTGTCATTGATGGAAACATGTGCCACAATATTCTCTCCCCCTATCACTAGTATTCTTCACATGACTCTCTCCCCCTTTGACATTAATTGCAAAGGGCGACCAAAAAGTAGGATGTAAACATATGTACATGATAAAATTGTATATACAAAGGAATGACAACTCCCCATTTCAAACATTCAAGTGAAAATGACACTTTTAACATGAAATATTTTCTTGTACCTATCTCTTATGATCAAAAGAATCCTTTTCCAAGAAAGCACAACTGAATTAATCATTTCACTCATATCATCCAATAAAGACAACTGCGTAAAAGAGGATGTTTGGTCCATAGACAAACATTATTGTTCAAAATCTTCTACATCAAAGAGTATTCCAAAGAGATGATCCAACCGGACCTCAACAATTTCTTTAACCAACTAGAAGGTTTTAACCAAGTCTTCTCTTTTCCTTTGAGCAATTAGCAGTTCCACTTGAAATTCACCAACTCTTATTCTTTATTTTCCATTCTTGTCTTTGAAGAAATCAAAACTATTTCCAATACAATTCATCTCAGATTCAATGGCTTCAATTTTGATTCTAAAATTGTCAATAGCTATCGTTCACCAGAGACAATACATGTAGATGTCAGATGTTTCTTTGATGCATTCTCTTGTCTCATTAATGTGTTTAGATAACACTTTTTTTTCTTTTACACATCTTCTTTCAATCATAGCTTTGAACTTATGACCTTTGGGTCCTTCCAACAACGTTCTTTCTTCAATAACCTCTACTAGATCATCCGATAATGAGTCAGATATATTTGAAACATAAATACCCCTATTGAGAAAATAATCAACCAGTACATCATCAATTTTAAGTCTTTTGATTGGAGAGCATGCACTCCACATTTCACCAATTTTCTTCATATCACCTTTATTTAGCATCATCTGTATATCCTTTAGATCAAAGAAATTAGATCCAGTTAGAAATTCCTCTTCATTCTTCTCTTCTTCCAAGATAGTGATAACATATTTGGTGATAGTTTTTCTCCTTTTAGGTTTCAAAGAGGATTCACCAATGATAACTTCCAATTCTTTCTTACCGGGGGAGGAGCCCGCTTCAAACTGACTAGGAACTCACATACCAGAGCATGGATTCACCTTCAGGGATGTGAAATAGGTTCTACAAACACTTACATTTTCCTTTGTCAATTCCAAATACCTATAAACTTTTTTACTAACAGGAATACCAGATTCCCATTCAACATTCTCTATTCCTAGTAGCGAGCTCAAAAAGTAAAATATCAAACATATGAGCAAAGACCCAAAATGAAAAGGGTAGCTCTCGACCAAGGACATATTGAAATTCTCAATTAAATTTTCTAGTAATAGGAAACACAACTCAAAATGCTTGTTTTCCATAACCATCATTTGTGCAAGAGATACAACAATAGCTAAAGTTGAACCTTCACGATTTCTAAAATAGATTTTATAAGAGATTTTGTACACAACATACCTTACAATAGAATCATCAATAGTATTTATTAATAGATCTCGAGGGTCTTTTTCAATACCAATAAGTTCCTCCACATCTCTGTATTTCACTATTTTCTTCCTAGGGAGGTCCCCGACACTGCATAAACTAGTAATCACCTCGATTTCCTCCTTCGTGATCAGGTAGGGTTTTTCCAACATAATGTTTCCATTATTGAATCGACTTAACAAGAAAAAGATAGATTCTTTATCTGCAAACTAGGAAAATTCTCCCCATAAATCCATACCTAGGGTTTCTACACTCTGCAGTTCATTTGTCTTTAGTCCTAGTTCCATTTCCTTCATCTTCCTGTGATTAAATTCTTCCAAGTCAACACCCTTTAGTTTCAGTGGAATATTTCCACTCGATCCTCTATCCATCATTGTGCTTATCTTTCTTGAATTTTTTATTGTTCAATCAAAACTTCTTCCTTTTCCCTTCTTCCCCTTTGTAAACTAGAAATAAATCCTAATTATTTGTAATAATTCCTTCAAATTGCCTTAGAATTGCTACAAATCACTTCAAGATTGCTTCAGGATTTCTCCAAGTCAATTTTCAAACTCTTCAAGTGCGCAAGTGATCAAGAAGATTTATGAATTTTACTTTATACGCCATTGGTGTCCCCTAATTTGCATTAAATGTGGCAAACTTCAAAAAGTTGATAAAACCCTTATTTCATTGCATTGTAAACTCTAAATCGATCCACAAAATATCATGCTTGCAATTTTTCTTCCGATTTCTTTTTCACAACCTTTGTTTACTCATTCTTTACAATATATCCTCGTGCCAACACCTAACACACCATCCATCTAGGCGTTTGTACAATTTTCTATTAAAGCTCCACCTAAGACCATGCTAGGTCTAATTCTTGGAGGAGTTATCTATACTAGATGAGGGCACATATGCATTTGTTGTCTCTAGTTCATCTTCTTTCTTTCTCCATGTCTTATTTATCTCTTGCTTCACCTCATCTTTGTCAATTTTATTCACTGGCTCATTCTTCTCTTCTAGAGCAGACTACTTTCCTTTCTTACTTCTGCAAATTTTTGAGATATGTCTGAGTTTGTTGCAATTATAGCAAACAACACTTTTTTTATTAGATTGTCCTCCATTAACCCTTGATCTACATTTATTTTCTTTGTGTCCAAATTTTTTACAAGTATAGCAGTAGCCATTAAAGGATTGGTTCATTTTTCCTCCATTAAACCTATTCACCATCATTTGACTAATCATTCTCACCCGAGATCTACATTCAGCGGCTTTATGTCCAAATTTCTTGCATGAAAAACAATGTCCAAAAATTTGATTCATTTTACTTATGCACTCAATTTCCCTATGACCAAATTTGTTACATGAAAAGTAGACACCATTGAAAGATGGATACCTTTGAGCATTAGGCTATCTCACAGGCAGTCTTCTAGCAAAGTTTCTTGGATTTCTTTCCTACTTCCCTTTGTCTTGACTCTTTTTATTATCCTTTGAACTTTTACCTGTTTCATTTCCCAAGCCACCTTTGTCTTTACTTGGTTTTTGTCCTGCAATCAACTCATCAAGCTTTTCAGAGCTAGATTTGAAATTGTTCTCACAGAGTTTTGCTTTCTCCAGTTCAAATTTCAAGTTCACCACCTCTTGTTCAAGCCTAGTGCATTCATCAGTCTTTCTCTGCACCATTGTATTTAGACATTCTTCAATTGTCTTCTTTTCTTCTATTAGTACTTTCAATCCGATGATCTCTTGTTTTAGTTGCTCACTCACTTCTCTATCTTTCTTTGAATTTCTTCAACTACTCTTTTAATTTTTGGACACATTCATTTGCATCTTCAATATTTTCTTTCAAATCTCTATTTTCATTTCAGCTTTATCAAGATCTTCAAGTGCAGCTTGGAGGTATTCTTTATAATCCATTTGACCAACCTTTAGGATCTTCATCAAGTGGTTAAGTTCTTCACCAAGGAACCAAAGCTTTGATACCAATTGTTAAAAGGCGCAGGACAACTGAGAGGGGGGGTGAATCAGTTGTCACTAGATTCAAACACAAAATTCCAAAAACTTATCAACTTCACAACCACACTATTATGTTATTGAGTATGAACATGAAATGTAGATATCAAAAAGAAAAATCAACACAATGAACACCAAATTTTACGTGGGAAACCCAATAAGGGAAAAACCATGGTGAGGATTAACTCACAATATAAAGTAATAGAAAAACTAAATATATAAGGCTTATTGCCCAGAGTAGGACTCACTGTCTAAATACAAGAGCTCACTACTTACACAAGGAGGCTCACTACCTACAAGAGAATTACAAAAAAAATTGGCTTCACATCCAAAATGAATTTATGAGAGTTCACCTAACAAGTGTTGATATAGTTCCAGTGATACTCAATAGAATGACTTAACACACTTCATCATTTTTTCACTTCTTCACATTCACATCAATGTCATTCCTCACTCTCTTCCATACTTCAATCTATAAAAATGTTCAACATATATATTTGACCTATTCATAAGCATCAATTAGGTTGGCCTAATTAGATGCAACCCTTATTTATCAAAAATATCAACTGTCAACTTCAAGCATTCACAAAATATTCCAAAGATAATTCAAATTCTTAGCATGTTATGTCATGTCAGCATGGACCTAAGATAGGTTACACATATATCTGCATAATAAAATTAATTCACCATACCACCAATTATCCATGAAGTTGGCCAGAGATGGGGTTAATAGCAAAATACAATCAACAAAATAATGTTGATGCACCATACAAGCACCTGAGCATGAGAGATTCTGAACATACATGCATTCATTATCTATAAACTAATTCCAAAAACTACAAGCAACAACTATCAACCACGAAGGATTCTAAACCAAAATACCGAAGGATGTAAATTTTATACCAGTTTAGATACTAGACCAAAATATTGGATTAAAAAAAAACTTAGTCTTGTAGTCACAACCCGTATAACATGGTGACATCAATGACAACACAAAACTATATAGTTATCCATTCTTCTTCATTCTTCCAATAGAACAAATCAGTAGTTTGGTTGGAGGAAGTAGCATATAAGGTTGCACAAAGTGTCAGATGTAGACCTCCACCGAGAACATATGCATTATTTTTACAGGAAAGGTTTCTATGATTTTAGTTTAGTAGATTAATTAACAAAAATTTTATTGGTATGAGTAGAACTTCTTGCTTCTTGAAATTTTTGTTGCTTCTACACTTGAAGAATAGGATCAGTTGTGTGAGTTTTATTTGCACAACTATGTACTACCAAATGAAATAGAACGAAACCCTCTAATTTTTGTAGATCTTTAGATGAGATCACTTGCATCCTACTATAGGAATGAGTAGCTTAGGGGTGAGATAATGGAGGAGTATGAAGAGAAAGAAAAATAAATTGCACTTCCAATAAGAAAAGAGGCTAAGAACCTAGATGCAATCATTAATGAATGGATGAAACTTATTAACCATAAAGGTGTGGGAAAGAAAATCATGAAACTTAGGAAAGAAGATTATGAAAGAATGCAGATGTTAGCTATGGGATTAGGACAATAGTGCTGCAAGTATGTATATAATAGATGGAATAGTTTAACCCCTGAGTTACAGAGGAAGGAACCACATTCTATGTATAATTTCACTTCTATGCTTCAAAGGGTACACAAGTATATTGCAATCGGTACTAACAAGGGATTTTACTGGGTACCGCTCATCTTCCATCCACCTATCCTCCTCTATCCAATTCCAGATTAGACTAGGGAGAAAGGTGAAGAATGTGAGAAAGAAAGAATGATTAGGATGAGATAGTTTGCAACATATCAAGGTTTCTATTTGAAACAATTTTAGGGGGTTAATACAGTTATGGACCTGAAATAGATTACTTTGTAGTACAATCAGTATCCCTAGTTTTTTTTCTTGGGGACAAGCAAAAGGCTAGCTGGGGGAAGATGATAGGTCTAGATAATAGCTCATTTTCCATTGTTTTCATACATATTTTGAGATACTTTTAGATACACTTTCCATACAATGCTCCTATATTATACGATCCTTTCATATCTATTATGCAAACTTGAACCTAAAATATAATGATAGAAATATGGTTATAATATACTAGTATTGTATGGTTTATATGAAGATATGTATGAAATGTTGATGGAATTCTATGTTTTGATTGTGATAGTTAGTATTGTGTACAATACTTTGTAGAATTAACCTTTTTGTAGACAATAAGGAAATATGGCATGCAACAGTTACAAGATGAACCCACATCAAAAGGATTTTGGGATAACAAAATAGGGGAGTTCTAGATTAAGCTGAATGTGGTGATTGTTGATTAAAGGCACTTGATGAAGGTTGAACATGCATCACTATAACTAGTTAATAAACGTTGAAGAAGAGGTCTCCTTTACTTATAAGATTTTTACAAATGTTTGTATGTTTACATGCAATTCTATTTTGATAGAGTTTTAGTCCTATTGGGATTCTTTTTCCCTTTTCAGTTATAGGTTGAATAAATTAGTCTTAACTCTATGATCTAATATCTAGGAGTGGAGTTAATGATTTCAGTTAGGTTGTTGCTTTGAATAAGATTCTCTCAAGCTTGTATATAGATGTTGGTTGAATCTATAGATAAGTTAGTTGGTTTTTTTTAGTTTTATGTTATCAGTTATTTTCAATTTCAAGACATGAAATATTCAGAATGATTGAATACAATTTGTGGAAAGATCTTTAGTAATCTTTTATGATATGCAATGAATAGAGTTAATTTCATGGGATGCATAGAATATGTTAGTTATATTTGGGTTCAATTAAAGTGAGAACAACCACTTGAGCAGGCCAATCAAGGTATTGTTCCTCACTTCATTTTCATTTATTTATTTTTGTTTAATAGCTATTTTTCATTTATCATTACTTCATGAACTATATGCAAGTTGACTAGAATCTCATATCTTGCTTATTGTTAATGAATTCTTATGAATATGCAAGAAATGGCTAATCAATAGTATTCAGGAGGCTAATTTAGTCGATTCATTAGTTTTTATTAGTTTTGATTTGTCATAGTATCATTTCATTAGCAACAGTTCAGTTACAATCTAACCTGTAGGTACCTATAACCACTAGTTCTAGTTATGTCTTTTAATGTTTTATAATTCTATGAGTTTCTATCAAGTAGAATAACTTGAATAGGGTAAATTAATTAGTTTTGAGTCTCTGAAGGCATCTATATTGGTGCACCATCACAGGCTTACAAACCCTAGGTTGACAATTTAATGTAGTCTTAAGCAATGTTGAGTGGACTATTCAATCAGATAAACCTCTGAATTATGTAGGTTCTACCAAGTTTATAATACATTAGTTTTGACTCTACAATTATCTTCATGTGGTTGAAGATGTTTGCATCTTGGTTAGCCATTGGGGAAACTTGAAGAGTAGTTGAGGTGTTGGTTTATGAACTACCAATTTTGATAGATGATCCTTGGTTGAGAGGATGGCTTAGTATTGTTCCATGGTGGACTCTTGATTGTAAATTAGAGTATTGGTATGATATAGTTATATCATTATATCACAATTTTTTCATGATTCTAAAATTTGAGCTTTGATAGTGATTTGGATAGTTATCGTGGTATTAATACATCATTCATGTACTTGGGAGATTCATGAGTGTGGTGTTTTATTTGGACCTTAACATGGATTTATCAAGTATATGTTCTAATGGATACTTAGACACTTGGGTGGGGTCAAAG
This sequence comes from Sequoia sempervirens, assembly GCA_007258455.2. NCBI lineage: Eukaryota > Viridiplantae > Streptophyta > Pinopsida > Cupressales > Cupressaceae > Sequoia > Sequoia sempervirens. The sequence goes on from VDFB02000015.1 coordinate 67,488,659, forward strand.
TTCTCTTGAGTTTATAATTTTTTTTTATATAGTTACACTTTGGAGGTTTCAATAAAAAATAGGAACCTTTCACTTGAATATGGACTTGGATAATGGACCTATAAAGGATATTTTTCTTGGAGAGATTAATTATAGCTTGGTGTATCCTTGAGGATAAATCACATTCACTACTCTTAGTCTTCTTAGTGGATAATCACATGAAAGGTGTTACCCATATTATTTTTAATACGTATTTTTTTAATGCATTTTATTCTCATGGATATGGATCTTGAACTATGCTTGTTAGTTCTAGGGGGATCATTTGAGGAGTGTTTGGAATTTTAATATTCTTGTGCATACGAGTTTTATTTATGATGTCATTTATGAGGATTTTAGGAGATGTTATTGGGAAAATTCCTAGTTATGGTAATGGAACCTAGTTAAATATATTCCTTGGTTAGAGAGGCCTACATCCATGTTAGATATATGAGATACACATATACTTTTTTATCTATGGTATTGAATAGTTAGGTGTTGTTATGGAGTCTTAGTTAGGGTTGTGAAGGAGATCTTACTTGACATATATTATCACTTTTTAGGTGTTGGTAGAAGGACATGTTATGTGATATGGTTTTAAATATGTTCTTTTTTCTATGGCTACTTCCTAGAGGTTTGTGTTTGAACATGGTTTGTTGTGATGCACTTGGGAGAGTTATGATTAATTGTTGTGAGAGTATGTAATATTTTTTTTTCATGCATGGATCATTGTGATTTCTCTTTGTTACTACATGGTTTTTATTATGAGCGACACCTTGGTTTGAGTGCTAAGTGGTATACTTCATATCCCTTGTAAACTATTTTGATATTTGACATTACTCATTCTTGGTGGGAGTTCTTAGATATGTATATTCTTAATTAACATATTTTAGACATGGAGCTTGTGATTATGGTTTTTTGTTTTAATATGTTGTTCGAATAAGTTCTATTGATCTTTGGATACCTTTGTAAGTATGGATGATTAGATTTATTAGCAATTTTTTTTTTGTTTCCATTCATATGGTTTTTATTCTTTGGATAGTAGCATGGATCCTTTGTTATTACTTGGATTTGGCCCTTTTGTTCTTTACATTGCTTCATCTTGATATTGGCTTGTAGCTTTTATTCCATAGGTAGAATCTTGGAGGATGAGAGGAGTTATTTATTGATATGGTGGTCACATATGATGTTACTATAGATATCTTGATAGAGAATGAGATCATGCTAGAGATTCTTGTGGTTTCATGGATTGCATATGAGGAGGTATCTTATTGATTCTCTTATGCAATTCATACAACAAGTGGCATAATGTTAGGAAATGAGTGTTGTACACCATGCATAGGAAAATACTTATTTTAACTATGTAAAATAAATATTAATGTGAGTCTAATTTTTAAGTTGTATGTAATGTTGGTTATATATTTTACATGTTGGTTGCACATTGAAAATATATATAATATTAAGAAAAAATAGTACCAAAGAGTAAATGTTTTGGTCAATCATTTTGTATACTCATTGTTTTGAGGCACATGGCTTCATCTTAGAACTTTTTTGTTTTGTGTGAGGTTGAATATATAAAAGTAAGCACATGTTTAATGGTTGAGGTTGACTAATTGGCTTGCTAGTTGTTCATCTTAGCTATCATTTGTATTGATCTCTCTTGTTGATTTCATATGTGAAGCATGGCATGGGATATGTGGTTAATTTTTTGGACACACAAAGGATGCATTAAAGAGGAGATTGATATTTCAAAATTATTCATGGAAACTCTATAAGTGTACTATAATGTTTCATTGTTGAATGATACATTGAGTGTGGATGCTTTTGGGGGTTGGATTTTCCCTTCTCATTCTCTTCCCATGGTATATCTTGTGTAATATGTTGGTATCATATTTATCTTTACATTATGGTTACTCTATAAGATTTTATGCATTATTTTCTCTAATGGGATTATGTAAGAAATGGCTTGACCAACCTAGAAATTTCCTAACAATTTTTTTCTTTTCTATCTTAAGGTTTTTTAGGATTTTATGAATATAAGTTTCCTAAACACAAGTATGTCACACTAGCATCCTATGACAAGCAATCACTAAGTGACCATTTCTAAATGTTTCTACCACCCCTTTTGCATGTTTGATTTTTTATGTCTTTATCATAAGACCAAATGATTCTTTGGTAAGTGCAAAAATATGGGGGCCCAAAAAGGGGTCTTAAGTGGCCACTTTTTGTTTTCTAAAATTAGGAAATACTGACCTTGGATGTGAAATTGAGAGTAGCTACACTCAAAATTTTGAGATGCAACAAAAACAAGGACTTTAGTGCTTCGAGTCTACTTTCTAAAATACTATTTTTTCTTTGGAAAATGGTAGAGATTAAGCAGTTCAAAAGAGGGGGCCCACAAAAATTAGTGTTGTTTTCATCAAAAAAACATAACAAAGCAACTTTTATGGCTCCCTCAAAAGGTTAACTTTTTTTTTAATATTTTTAAAATTTCTTTGGTGAGAAATTAGCTAATAGTATGTAATTTATACCCAATTTTTCTAATATTTTTTTAATGAATATTTTATTTTTTACTAATTTTCAAAGTGGAAACTTCCTAAAAAATAAAATTTTGGCCATGTACCCCTATAAATTTTGAAAACTAATTGAAAATATTTTTTTAATATGTGTAGAATGGAGTCTAGTTTCTAAAAATGTAATTTATTTGAAATTTTGATGAATGGTTAATTTATAACGAAAAAAACACCAAACATTGGTTTTTGCCAAAAAATAGACACAAACAAAAGAAAAAAAAGATCAAAGGCTTAAGATTGTCAAAATGTGAAAAAAAATACATTTTTAGATAGCTAAGAGAGAGCCTAACATTACCTAGGTTTTTTATTTGTTTTAACTTGAAACATGTGCAAACGTAATGCTTAGCATGAACACGATTATGTGAAATATTGTAGAATTTGCAAAAAAAAATCTTTGGATGTGTGGAAGGCACTCCAAGCCTTTGGGTTGGTATTCCAAAGTAAATACAAAGCCCAAGGCTTGGGGATTCCTAAAGCAAGAAATAATGTGAACACATTATAATGCACTCACGTTAGTTCATAGTTTTGACATGCATTTTGCATTTGTACCCAAGACTTTCCTAGCAAGAGATAATGCGAGTGCATTATAATGTGCTTGCATTATGTCTTGCTTTGTGTTAAATTATAGTCTATTAAATTTATTTATATATATGTATGGTTGTATGTATGTATGTATGCTTGTATGTATGTATGTACTCTTGTATGTATGTATGTATGCATGTATGTATGTATTAGTGTATTTATGTATGTATGTATGTCTTTAGAGGGAGGGAGAATTTGAAGAGAGAGAGAGTTGTCTAGGTAGGGCATGAGGGAGAGAGGGAGGGAGAAACTAGAGAGAGAGAGGTAGAGAGGTATTGAGAGAGATACTTGAGAGAGGGAGAGGGAGTGGAAGGGAGAGACCTGAGAGAGAGGGAGAGAGAGAGGGGGTGGGAGAGACAGACCTAAGAGAGAGGGAGAGAGAGAGGGGAGAGAGAGAGAGAGAGGGAGATAAAGAGAGAGTTATGTAGGTAGGGTTATAGAGTGAGATACTTGAGAGTGTGAGGGGGTGTGAGTGGGAGATACTTGAGCAATAGGGAGAGAGGGAATGCAAGAGAGAGAGTGGGAGAGAGAGTGAGAGAGAGTGTGAGAGAGAGTTAGTGAGAGAGATAGAGAGAGACCTAAGAGAGGGAGAGGGTGTGGGAGGAAGTGACCTATGAGAGAGGGGAAGAGAGAGGAACTTATCTAGGTAGGGTGGGAGGGATAGATATAAAGGGGAGGGGAAAATAGAGAGATACCTAGGTAGGGTTCTAGAGGGAGATACTTGAGAGAGAGATGGGGGTGGGAGGGAGAGACCTGATAGATAGGGAGAGAGAGGGAGTGCGAGAGAGAGGGAGTGGGAGAGAGGGAGTGATGGAGATGGAGTGGGAGAGAGGGATTGATTGATCGAGAGGTACATAGAAAGAGGGAGATGGTAGATAGAGATAATTAGAGAGGGTAGGTGAGAGGGAGGGAGAGAGAGGTGAGATGGATAGATAGAGAGACAGGGATAGGGTTTGATGGTATAGGGTTGATGGATTAGGGTTGATGGATTAGGGTTTAGGTTCCAATGTATAGGGTAGAGGGTTAATGTATAGGTTAGAGGGTTGAGGGTTTAATCATTTAAGGGTTGAGGGATTAGAGTTGAGATTTGAGGGTATAGGGTTGATTATATAGGTTTTAGGGTATATGATTGAGGGATTATGGTTGAGGATCCAATGTATAGGGGAGATGGTTGAGAATTGAGAGTTCAAGGTTTAATGTATATTTTAGAGGGTAGAGGGTTGAGAGTTAAGGGTTTAAGGGTTGAGGTTTGAGGGTTTATAGTAGAGAGTTTAAGGGTTGAGGGTATAGGGTTGAGGGATTAGGGTTGAGGGTTTAGGGTATTAGGTTGAAGGTAGAGGGTAGAGGGTAGAGGGTTTAGGGTTCAATTTTTAATGGTTTAAGGGTTGAGGTTAGAGGGTTGAGGGATTAGAGTAGAGAGGGAGGGATGAAGGTAGAAGTGAGATAGAGAGGAGAGAAGAGAATGGAAGGATAGAGAGAGATGAGGGTTGAGGATCCAATGTATAGGGTAGAGGGTTGAGAATTGAGGGTATAGGGTTGAGAGTAGAGGGTATTGGGTAGAGGGTAGAGGGTAGAGGGTTTAAAGGTTGAGGGTTGAGGGTTTAGGGTTGAGGGTTGAGGATTGAGGGTATAAGTTTGAGGGTATAAGGTTGAGGGATTAAGGTTGAGGGTCCAATGTATAGGGTAGAGGGTATATGGGTTGATGGTTTAGGGTTTAAGGGTTGAGGGTTGAGTGATTAAGGGTTGAGGGTTGAAAATTGAGGGTTGAGGGTTTAATGTTAGGGTAGAGGGTAGAGGGTAGATGGTTGAGGATTTAAGTGTTGAAGTATTAGGGTTGAGGGTTGAGGGATTAGGGTAGAGATTTTAAGGATTTAAGGGTTGAGGGTATAGGGTTGATGGATTAGGGTTGAGGGTAGAGGGTATTGGGTTGAGGGTAGAGGGTAGAGGGTAGAGGGTTTAAGGTTGAGGGTAGATGGTTTGGGGCATAGGGTTGAGGGATTAGGGTTTAGGGTCCAATGTATAAGGTAGAGGGTATAGGAGTTGATGGTTTAAGGGTTTAGGGTTGAGGGATTAGGGTTGAGGGATCAAGGGTTTATGGTTTAGAGATTATGGATTGAGGGTTGAGGGTTTAGGGTAGAGGGTTTAAGGGCTTAAGGGTTGAGGGCTTACATTTGAGAGATTAGGGTTGAGGGTTTAGGGTATTGGGTAGAGGGTAGAGGGTTGAGGGTTTAAGGGTTTAAGGTATGAGGGCTTAGGTTTGAGGAATTAGGGTTGAGGGTTTAGGTTATTGGGTAGAGGATAGATGGTTGAGGGTTGAGGGTTAAGGGTTGAGTTTTTAAGGGTTTAAGAGTTTAGGGTATAGGTTTGAGGGATTAGGGTAGAGAGTTTAAAGGTTTAGGGAGGAAGAGCGAGGTGAGATAGATAGATAGAGAGAGAGGGATAAGAGTTGAGGGTATAAGGTTGAGGATTAGGTTTGAGGTTCCAATGTACAAGATAGATGTTTTAATTTATAGGGTAGAGGTTTGAGGGGTTAAGGGTTGATGGTTTAAGGGTTTAGAATTTGAGCGATTAGGTTTAGGGTTTAAGGGTTTAGGTTTGAAGGATTAAGGTCAAGGGTTGAAGGTACATGGTTGAGCATATAGGTTTTAGGGTATATGGTTGAGGGATTATGGTTGAGGATCCAATGTATAGGGTAGATGGTTGAGAATTGTCAGTTCAAGGTTTAATATATATTGTAGAGGGTAGAGGGTTGATGGTTTAAGGGTTGAGGGATTAGGGTTTAAGGGTTGAGGATTGAGGGATTATGGGTTAAGGGTTGAGGGTTGAGGGATTAGGGTTGAGGTACTAAGGGTTGAAAGTTGAGGGTTTAAGGATTGAGGGTTGAGGGATTAAGGGTTGAGGGTTTACGGTTTACGGGTTGAGGGATTAAGGGTTGAGTTTTGAGGGTTTAGGGTTGAGATTCTAAGGGTTGAGGGTATAGGATTGAGGAATTTGGATTGAGGGTTTAGTGTATTGGGATGAGGGTAAAGGGTAGATGTTTTAAGGGTTTAGGGTTTAAGGGTTGAGGGTTTAGGGTTTAGAGTTGAGTGTTTAATAGTTTAAGGGTTGAGGGTATAGGGTTGAGGGATTATGGTAGAGAGGGAGGGATGGAGGGATAAGTGAGATAGAGAGAAGGAGAGAAGAGGAGGGAAGGACAGAGAGAGATGATGGTTGACGATCCAATGTATAGGGTTGAGAATTGAGGGTATAGGGTTGAGGAACTATAGAGTTGATGGTTTAGGGTATTGGGTTGAGGGTATAGGGTTGAGGGATTAGGGTTGAGGGTAGAGGGTACATGGTTTAAGGGTTTAGGTTGAAGGGTTGAGGGTTGAGAGTTTAGGGTTGAAGGTAGAGGGTTGAGGGTGTAGGTTTGAGGTTATAGGGTTGAGGGATTAGGGTTGAAGTTCCAATGTATAGAGTAGAGGGTATATGGGTTGAGGGTTTAGGGTTTAAGGGTTGAGGGTTGGGGGATTAAGGGTTGAGGGTTGAGAATTGAGGTTTGAGGGATTAAGGGTTGAGGGTATAGGGTTGAGGGATTATAGTTGAGGGTAGAGGGTATTGGGTTGAGTGTAGAGGGTAGAGGGTTTAATGATTGAGGGTTGAGGGTTTAAGGTTGAGGGTAGAGGGTTGAGGGTATAGGGTTGATGGATTAGGGTTGAAGGTCCAATGTATAGGGTAGATGGTATATAGGGGTTGAGGGTTTAGGGTTTAAGGGTTGAGGGTTGATGGATTACGGTTGAGGGATTAAGGGTTTAGGGTTTAGGGTTGAAGGTTTGAGGGTTTAGGGATTAGGGTTGAGGGATTAAGGGTTGAGGTTTGAGGGCTTAGGGACAAGTGTTTAAGGGTTGAGGGATTAAGTTTTAGGGATTAGGGTTGAGGTTTTAGGGTACTGGGTCGAGGGTAGAGGGTAGAGGGTTTAATGTTTAAGGGTTTAATGGTTGAGGGCTTAGGTTTGAGAGATTAGAGTTCATGGTTTAGAGTATTTGGTAGAGGATACACATTTGAGGGTTAAGGGTTTAAAGGTTTAAAGGTTTAAGAGTTCAGGCTATAGGATTGAGGGATTAGGGTAGAGATTTTAAAGGATTAGGGAGGGAGAGCAAGGTGAGATAGATAGATAGAGAGAGAGGGATAGGGATTGAGGGTATAGGGTAGAAGTTTAATGGGTTAAGGGTTGAGGGTTTAAGGGTTTAAGATTGGGATGAGGTTTAGGGTTTAATGGTTTAGGGTTGAGGTATTAGGGTTGAGGATCCAATGTATAGGGTATATGGTTGAGAATTAAGGGTTTAGGGTTTAATGTATAGTGTAGAGGGTAGAGGGATGAGGGTTTAAGGGTTTAAGGGTTGAGATATTAGGGTTTAAGGGTTGATGATTGATGGATTAGGGTTTAAGGGTTGAGGGTTGAGGGATTAAGGGTTGACAATTGAGGGTTTAAGGGATTGAGGGTTTCAGGTAGAGATGGAGGGAGGGAGGGAGGGGG
>VDFB02000015.1:67496444-67529095 GCA_007258455.2 Sequoia sempervirens
TATCACTGATAAGCACCAGTCTGAGATGGCCCAATTTGGAAAACAATACCTCAACACTATTAACCTTCAAACTCTTTTTCTTAACCAAGGTTACAGGACTAAACAAAATTGGCAGCACTAGGTAGGAATTCAAATGCTTACCCCCCTTAGTAATCATTTTCAATGTTGCATAACTGCCTGAGGACTTCCAAGGCTAGCACCATGTCAAAAATAAAACACGAGAGCCAGAAAGGCTCCTGGACGAAACCCTACATACAAAGCATTGTAAATTCTAAACTAAAAAACTAATCACAAGGTGGCACTAGGCCCCTCATCCATGATATTTGATTTTGTGTCAAGCGCCTAGACCCTTGACCTCCTGTTTGATCCAAAGCTCTCAAATTTGGAGCTAGGAATGCATCTAAAAATGTGCAATAATCAAAGGTTTTTGAAAGGATCAGAGTCTAGGTCAAAACTAGTCTTCTAGCACCATTCTCATTAGATACTACCAAGGGCATAAACTGTTAGAAATAATCAGGGTTCTGAAACAAAATCATATAGGCCAAGAAAGATGGATACCTGAACGTGGAGCCTAGCTCGAACCCCTTCAACTGTTGGCACATTCCTTCTACAATGGCTTTTGCAAAGTCCATCAATGGAGGCACTTTATTCAATTTTAGCATGAATCCTACGCTCATTTGGAAATCTGAGACTTCCTTGTCCATATCTAACCCACATATCAATGCCAACATGGAGAAAATGAAAGCTGTACCTGCTTTGAAAGCAACTAGCTTAAGAGGAAAGCTAGGCGAAACTAAGTAATCTGCTAGCTTATTAGTCTTGGCATTGAAAAATTGTTGCGCCACTTTAAATCCTCCCCAGGCCCTCTGAAATCTAGCAATATTGAAATCTTCAACACCCTTGAGACCATTAAGAGGGACACACATGTCCTAGAGAGCCTGATGACTGATCACCACTCTGAAATCATAGCCATTCACAAATCCTGACTCAACATCAAAATTTTTGGCACAAGTAGCCATGATTTCTGGATAATAGTGTACCAAAGGAACCATATATTGAGGAAGACTGCAATTCCATAGCCACTCATGAAAAGGATCACTAAGATTCTTCATTTTTTCACAATCGGCTTCTCTTAGACTCTTAAGATTGTGGGATAGCTCTAGATCCCGAACATTATCCCAATCCTCTGCAACTAAAACTTGGTTCCTAGGAAAAATTGCATTTAACAATTTTTGGTCTGCTAGCTGAGTGTGAGGCCACAAAGACTTAGCCAGAATGCCCGGGGTTGCATAAGAAATCTGCTCATAAATGTCCACGCAAGGCACCTGCATTCTTATTTCTTCAATGCTGTCGGCGACGACGACCTGGGTTGAGCTTTCTGCAATCTCAGCCATTTTTTCCTGTATTTTGCTACTTGATTTTTTGAAAGTCCTTCTCTCTACAAATGGTTGAGGTAGTTACATGCTTTACCAACCTTGCAAGATTAATTCCTTCCGCAATACGCTCTTAAATTCCTTTTTTATTTTTGAAAATACTGAATTAGCAAGTATTACTCTATCTTTCACATTAATTATGCCATGCACCACTAACCTTGTCACTCGTGCAAAGAGGCTGCCAACTCACCAAAGGATTCCACATAACAAGGGATGTGACCCCATGTATGACAACTCTAGTTTTTCCTTGGAAAAGGTACCAGATCAACAATATCTTTTTGCAAGCCTTTACATTTAAAGATCACTTGGTTGTGATGGGGCACATCAACCAACAACTTAACCAAAAGAAATTTGCTTTGATCTACCAAGACAAAAGTATTCTTGTGGCGACAACTGGTTCCTTTTTTCTCCTCTAAAAAGGCTTAATTTGAACAACTTGAAATTGCATTTTCTTATATTCAATATTTCACACGCTACAATACAACTTGTCAGGACTCTCTCTCATGCCACTTGCTTCTGACGTAAGAACACCTTGCCTGATTAGAGGATCTTCTTCTCATCTATAAATAGACCCTTTGGCATTATGGGAATTCACATTTGCACTTAGCAATTTCTTAGCAACTACCCTTAGGACAAAGTAAGTAGCTTCATTATTTAGCAAACGTAGTAGTGGTTATGGAGACTCCCATTAGGCTTACATGTAAAAAGACTCAATCTTCCTTTTTTGGAAAAATTAGGTGTAGGCATTTAAAACACATGACCAGCATGAAAAATCTTTTGTATGTGAAAGCTATTAAGTGGGTTCTTGGGAAAGACTGAGTGGAGTATGAGGACCAATATAGGGTAAACACCACCATTACCTCTCACTTTGTAGCTTCCCTGCTGGACATCGGCATCTCCAACAGGAAGGTTTTGAGGCTAACCAAGCAGGTGTTCCCCAAATGCTATCTGGGGGGGTTGGAGGTCATTGTAGTAGCTATTGAGATTGGTCATGGGATTCCGTCTACTCGCAACTTGTGCATGCTTGATGAGGAAGGAGGACCTGTGCTAACAAAGCCCTTTCTACATGGATTTGAGCTTGAAACCCATGAGGAACACCGCCATAAGGTCTGTTCCACTTGCCACTTTTTGATGAGGATGCACAACATCGAGCCCTTCAACCAGGTGTAGTGGTATGAGAATTTTGAAAGAATGATGTTCCCTCATTGTGTGCCACCTGCTACTACTGCTGGTCCTTCAAATGCATGAAGAAATGTCCTGAAGACCCCTTTTTCTCTTTTTGTATATGAAGCACTTTCTGTAACACTTATCGGTGATAATATATGTATTTTTGGAACATGGCCATGGGCCCCATAGCACTAATATGTATATAGATGTAAACATCTATATAATCAATATAATACGTATATTTTCTATAACCTGGCTCTTTTCTTCATTTTATGTCATTTCATGTGTTAATGTGGTTGTTTTTCTAATAAAGCACTAAGAATGGCCCAAAACTAACAAAGAAGGGAAAACATATACATATTTACATACCCACAACAAAAGTTGAATTAGTTGAATTTTTTGAGGTGTATTCCATTCACTGGAATACCTAGAGCTTCACCCTCCATTGTTTCCAATTCAAATGAATTGTGCTTCTTGCACTGAGTGATCTTGAATGGTCCTTCCTAGAGACTGTCAAACTTGCCATGTTGACTGGGTTTCACTCCACGCTCATTAAATTTTAGCACCAAGTCTCCACATTGTAAACCCTGGTTAGGAATTTTCTTGTTGAACCATTTCTTTACCACCTGTTGCCAGTTAGTCATTGCCTCGAGAGCATGCTCTTGTTTCTCCTGAACCTCCAGTAATTCTACCAGCCACACCTCCATTGCTCCGTTTTGCTCAATTTCAAGGGACTTGAGCAATTGGATTGCAGGGATCTCCATAGAAATGAGTAACAATGCTTCCTTCTCATAAACTATCTCATAAGGAGATGTTTTTCAATATTTTCTTAGGTGTGATGTGATCTACCCATAGAGTTGTACAAAGGTGTCAATGCCACTCCCTTTGGTGTTCTGAACCTATCCTCTTGATCAGTCAGATAAGATTCTTGTTTTTAGATTTGGTAAGGCCATTCCCTTGTGGATAGTAGTTAGAAGATGTCTTTAGGAAGACCACATATTTTAGTGCAAATTGACTGATATTGGAGTCGAGAAAGGCTCTGGCATTGTCTGATATAATTATTTTTGGTGGGCCAAACCTGGCTACCAATTCTTCTAGGAAGTTTACAATTTCCTCTTCAGTTGTGTTCTTCAAAGATAAAGCTTCAATCCACCTAGTGAAGTAGTCCATTGCTATCAGGATCCATTTATGTCCAATGGATGAAATCGGGTTGATCATGCCAATGAAGTTGAGACCCAATTAAGTAAAAGGTTCTTCCACCACAATTGGTTGGAGTGCCATGGCAGCATTTTTCTTTTTTTCAACAAAAAACTGGCACTTGTTGCAAGATCTTACTAATGAATATGATTCCTTGAATAATGTCGGCCAAAAATAGCCAGCACGCATGATCTTGATTGCAGTAGTTTTTTTCAAAAAATGTCCTCCGGCCAGGCCACTGTGATACTGCTCCAGTATCTTTCTTGCTTGTTCTTGTGTCACACACCTTAGCAAAATGCCATTGAAATTCCTCTTGAAAATAACTCCCTCCAAGAGTACATAGCCATTACTCTGTAGTCAATAAAAACATCTTTTAAAAGAGGGAAGGCCAGCTAGGTACCTTCCCGTTTGCATGAAATTAATTTTTTCATCTAGCCAGTCATCTCCAAAATTTTCGTCATTCAGTAGCACAGGTTCGAGGACTTCAACCTCAGTCATTGCTTCATTTTTTCCAGCCAGATATTTACACAGTCCTTTCCCTTTAACAGTTTTGACAAGCTTGATTTCAACATCATATTCCAAGATCTCGGTTATCCAGTTAGCTCGCTTCTTAGTGATTTTTCCTTCCAATATATATTCACGCACACTAGGGTATGACACATAAACAATCACCTTGTTACATGATATGAGGTGCCAAAACTTCTTCAGACCCTTAACAATATCAAAAGCTTGCTTCTCCACAAAGTTGTACTTCACCTCATAATATTTTAGGGTGTGTGAATAGAAAGCAATGGGCAGTTCTTTCTTATCTTCATCATCTTTCTGCATCAGGACAGTAGCGATACTAGTGCTACCACCAAATACATACATGAGGAAGTCTTTGGAAAAATATGGATTAACCAACACGGGAGCTGAAGAGATGGCTTCTTTAATTTGTTTGAAAGCTTTTCTAACTTTCTTTGTCCATTTGAAAACTTGGTCCTTTTTCAACATCAATGTGATGGGTCGAACAATTCCCGTGAAGTCCAATATGAACCAACTGATGAAGTTAACCTTGCCTAAGAAGGATTGAACTCCATTTTTGTTGATAGGTAGAGGGAGTTCCTTGATCGCATTAACTCTTTATGGGTCAATGGAAATTCCTTCTTTTGAGATGACATAACCCAACAGCTTCCCCTGTGGAACCCCAAACACACATTTCTTTGGGTTCAAAGAAATTTTGAACTCCTGACACTTCTGGAAGACAAGCTCGAGATGATTAAAATGATCTTCAACATATTTTTAGAAAACCATCAGGTCATCTAGATAAATAAGAATGATCTTATGTATCAAGTCCCTGAAAGCAATGTCCATAGCTCGTTGAGATGTGGCTCCAACATTTGAAATCCCGAAGGGAATTTTAGCATAAGCATACGTTCCCCACTTGGTGGTAAACTTCATTTTGTGTTGGTCCTCCTCTTTCACTTGAATATGATTATATTCGAAGAAACCATCTAGCATTGAAAACATTTCAAAATAAGCAATTGTTTGCAGAATCGCCTCCATGGAAGGTAGAGGGTAGTGGTCCTTTAGAGACACCCTATTTAGGTATCAAAAATCAACTCACAGTCGTATATCACCATTCTTCTTCCAGACCAATAACATGTTGGAAACCAAAGTATTGTGTTTGATCGAGAACACTATCCGAGGTTCGATCAACTTCTATAATTCTTGAGCCATTAAAGATTCGATCTTTGCATTTATTGGCCTCTACTTTTGCTACACGGGTTTTGCCCCCTCTAGTAGTTTAATGGTGTGTTGGATGATCTTGGGATCATATCCCCTAAGATCATCATATGACCATGCTACCACATTCAAATACTTCTCACAAAAACCTTTCAACCTTTCTTTGTTCTTTTGCGAGACTCCTTTTCCGACCTTAAGCTTCTTATCCTCTCCAATGCACAGATCGACATAATCACCTTGATCAACTACAAGCTTTCTCTTGTCTTTTCTTACATCATCAGAATCAAACAAATTCTTAAGAGTAACCAAACCTCTCAGGAGCTTGTTAGACTTAAGCTGAACCACTTGATCTTCATAGGCCTCAGCGATCTTTTGTTGTAATTGGTCAGGAAACTCTCTGGACAACTAGAGAAATGATGCAATATGAGCATCACTATCAAACACCTGCTAGTTTTGAACATTATCTAGGACTGCAGGCCACACAACCACTCGCACTAAATTCTTGTTATCAATTAATTTGGAAGCTAGCTCAAATTGGGATCCGATAGTTGCCATTCGGTTTGCTTCGAATTTTTTCTCTCTAGGTACAACTTGAATGTTGAATGCCTCAAAGCCTTCAATCAGGTCCTAGATCCTGTGTAGGTATGATCACATATGGACATTCTTGGCAGTTGATAGCCTTCAAACTTGGTTAACCACTAGCTCTGAATCTATGAACACCTGTACTTACTTTGCACCCATTCATTCAGTTAAACTCAAGCCATGGGCAAGGCCCTCATACCCTGCCTCCTTGTTCGAGCACACAAACTAGAAATGGTATGACTTTAAGGTTTTTTCTTTGGATGGAAATACCAAACATATTCTAGCCCTGGCTCCTATTTTGCATCTTGCTCCATCAAAGTGCAAGTTCCATAACTCTGAGGCCCCTTCACTTTCAGACTCCTTAGTCACCTTGGGCATAAGCTAATCCTCCTCATGTATGACGTATGTCCCTAGCCTGGTTGCATGATAGTTTCCAAAAGGATATGAACTTATAAAATCCTTCAAGAGAGCTTCTTCATTCTCAGTCTAGGAGCTACTTGCTTCCTCATCTTCTAGAAGTTCAACATGGGACATTTCTTCTGGGGTAATGGAGGTATGTGTTGCCTCAAAATTGATCATGGCTTCATCGGCTACATGCTCGAAATGCAAAGGTTCCACCAATATCTTCATCTTAGCTCCATGTTTGGTTCTTAATATTACGTGCGCCCAGTCCAATGAGATGTAGCCTCCAATATTAGTAGTGAATTCTTGGGACAGACATATCCCGAACATAGGAGGGAAATCGATAAGCATAATGTCTTGGTTCATAGTAATGTTGGGGCACATAAACAATTTCATAGGAAATCCTTTGATTAACCTAACGGTTTCAACCTTGTTCCCATCAAGTTGCACAACTCCCTTCTTAAGGGGCTCATATTCAAGTCCCAAAGCTTCAGCTACTTGCTTGGGCATGATGGTGGTGCTAGCACTAGATTCAACCAAAAAATTGTGCAGTAGCTTTTTACCAATAATAAGCGTTATATAGAAAGGCTTGGGTTTAGGCTTACCCTTTTTTCTGACTAGATTCTTCGCTGGTTGATTCGACAAAACTCTGTCTGGACCTGGGTTGGTTGTCTTGTCTTTTGAGGGTGGCTCAAGCATCTTCACACTCTCTTCTCCTGATAATGCCTTCTCTAATAGAATTTTTTGCTTTGGTATGGCCAAGATATCCCACAAGGAGACATTGGAAGAAGATTTCTTAAGCTATTCCTCCATGTTGAATGGAATTTGTGGCTGATGAGCTATGGTAGTTGGCTCCTTTTGTCTTGCAGCTGGAACATACAACTATTTGACAACTATCGGGGTGGCTAGAGGAGATTTCACTTTCGGAGTCCAGGTGGGTTCTTAGCACCTGGAACAATGACTACAAGTGGCTGCGGAACTAATGACACACTTTCTAATGGACTGGGAATTGGATTAGGTGCCCCTTTAGTTTGCGAGGTTGTGAATTCTTTAGTGAGTCTCCGCTTGGAACGAGTGTCATAATCTAACTGAACTTGCGGTGCCTGGGTCAGAGAAATGTCATTTGAGAATGTTGACTCCTCTTCTTCCATGCAAGAAAAGAGTGCTTGGTCCGGTGCTATATCTAGCTCTTGGTCTATAGACATTCCTTTCATTTGAGCAGGGAGAACTGCATTCTCCATCTGCTGAGAAGCGTAGGGATGACTTCCAAAGTCAGGCATAATGCCTTGACTACATTGCTCTGTTATCTTCTATTGTAAATTCCCCCGCAGGAAATTTCGTGGCATGTGTGTGTCATTGCAAGGGAAGAACCATAGGTTAATCTCCTCAGAAAGATTATTCTATCCCACTTTCAACTCTTTACTCATACTCGGATAGACAATCTACATCGACATAGTCATGGGTACCATCTAAGAGCTCTGTTGGGCTTGGTTATTGCTGTGTGATTTATCTTGCCATTGATTCTACTGAAAAGGAGGTTTCTCACCTTGGTAGTTTTGGTAAGTAGGCTTCTAGTAGGAATATTGTTGCCACTTCATACTAGTTAACTCATTTGTCATGATTTGCAACAACTCTCTCATGTCATTCATCTCAGCTGCCAAGGGGTTAGGCACTGGAGCCACACTCAGCATTGTTCCCAGGTACACATACATAGACCGGGGGGCACTAGAGTCCTAGTCGAGGCTACCTCTTATTCTATTGCGGTTGACTCCAGGAATACTGGCATGATAGGTCATGGTGCCAACTTTCCAATGGTGATAAGATTTTTCTTCGTGGTGACGGCAAGGCTATATGCACTGGGTAAGGTATTCCCACCGAGAGATTGCAGCATCACAGAGATATCAGGATTTATAGACTTTAGATAGAACATGAACTCTAGATCTAAAGGTGGCCGACTACCGACAAGGACCATCTACCAAGTCGAATGAAATCGAGCATTGAAATCAGCCAAAGCTTCATGAGGAGCCCGCTTTATAGTAGCCATTTGGTGATATAGCGAAGATTTGTCACCATTATTTGAGAAGTGCTCATAGAAAGGATTCCTGAGCTAATTCCAATTTGCAATTGTATTAGCCTAAAGAGTGTGATACCAGTCTAACACCTTTCCTTTGAAAGAGGTGGCAAGCAACCACAAAGCCACATTTTTCTTAGTAATTCCATGAACTAGGCATACGTCAACCACATCTTGCAAGTGCTCCGCTGGGGTTTTTGCATCGTCCCCAGTGAATTTTGGGATAGCCTTTAAAGTAGAAGCTAGGATTGGAGCCCAAACTGTGGGTGGTACAGGGGCTATCAAAGGGCTACCAACATCCATGGATACAAAATTTCTAGGTGTCTGCGCCATCTACGCAAGGGGCAGAGGGGAGGTAGGAGGTGATGGAAGTGATGTGTTAGCTTGTTGACCTCATGTTCCGATTCAAACTAGCAATGGTACAAGAAAACTAGGGGTTCTTGCAGTTTGAGATCTAGTGATGGGCCTATAGCTCATACACTCTTTTGACTTACTAACATTTTAGTTCGTCCCACCGGGCTTTGTAGAAAAAGAACTGTTGACAAAAAAATTGCAGGGTAGCAGCCTTATGGGAAACTTAGCTGTTGGGGGACGTATGCACACAGCTAAGTGACCTCCAAGATTTTTTCAAAGCTGGCTCTTCATTTTTTTAATGGGGGGGCGAAAAGGGAACAAGAAATTAACATAAAACAAACAAATCTACACTAAGGCGATGCGCCAGATCAGTGATGAAATAAACAAGCACATTGCGGGAATAGAGGCTCAAACAATTATAAGCGTATATCAAATGAATGATTCCCTGCACCACAAACATAAGAACATAAAAACATTTGCATAATATAATCCTTATAGCATGAGAATAACACAAAAGAGAAGAGACATGATTTGTATTACGCTAAGCTATATATAAAGATTACAGAAGCTTGAAATAGATGTCCATATATCTCATAAAATACTAGCACAATATAATGTTCTATAAAAATACTTGAAAACAAAGAGGCAGAGAGATAATGGCACAATCTGTAAGTCCAACTTTAACAATAAAACACTACAGAGGCTAATTCCTAATGCTCAAGAATTTTTTTTTGCTCATCTAACAACAACCAATTGATGAATAAATGGCTACTTAAATTAGCCAGCCCACCACCTGGAGGTTTCAACAGAAAGGATACCCCAGTGAAGCCATCAACAATAAAGATTCCTCAGTGAAAGCAATAACAAAAAGATTCTCCAACATCGGCACCAACAGAAAGGATGGAAGAACAACACGCCAGCAGGAACATTCCGGGGAGATACGAGCCATGCAGTAGTAAAAAGGAAAGAACACATGGCGGAAAAATGGAAGTCATTGCAACAATCATCCAACAAAAAGAACTAGTGCCCGAACTAAAACCACATGGAAAGCTCCTGGTAGAGGAAGTTGTGATGCAGGTCCCAGCTGAACGGAAAGCAAACTAAGGCGACATGTCACACAGTTGGAGCCCAACACAAAGAAAAGGAAGCGTCCCGAAGGAAAGCTCTAATATGATGACACATGTCGGCAGCCAGAAAGCTATGAGCGTTATTCAAAAGAAAAGCCACTGACAAAGAAAAACCATGAAGGAAAAGAGCGGTGCATGAATAATTATTCACAGTAAATATATCTTCTGATTCTAAATCAAAAGTTTTTAGTAAATATCTTTTCATTTTTGATGGCATATTCACATTACCAGGGGCATCCCTCTTTTCCTCATAATATGTTTCCATAATCAGGACATCTTCTTGTTGTTCTTCCTTGCTCTTTTCTTCTTCCTCTAGTTCTTCTATATTTTCCTTCATGGCACCTTGTTTCCTTAATTTTCCAAAGCATCTGGGTGTGAGTATTTCTTTCTCAATTTTATTCTTTTCCTTTTGAACACTCTTCTTCTTCTTTGGAACATCCTCTTTCTTCTTTTGAATATCCCTCTTTTTCTTTGGAGTATCCTTCCTTTCTTCTAGTTTAGAGGGTGTAGAGGAGGTGAATGCACCACCTCTCCAACTCTTAGATTTATGTGATCTTGAAGAAGAAGGTATTTCTTCAATTATAGGTGGACTAGATTCTAGTTCTTCAGGTTCCTCATGCTCACCTTTGCTACAAGCAGGTGAAGCCATAGGTGAGACATGAGGGTTTTTCTCTATAGGTTCATTTTGGGGCTTTACATCCTTAGGTACTATGGGTGCATCTAAAAAACTATAAATGTTTGTACATTCCTTGAAGTCTTCCCAGTTCACTTCTGGGTATTGAATCCTTAAAATTCTCTTTATCAATAAAGCAATTAAATAGTGATGAGACAAAGAAGCATCACTTTGTTTTCTTTGGTATTTTGAGGCCATTTGTTTCAATAAATTGTATAGAAATTTTGGTACATTCACTAACTTATTATGCCTAAGGTGATTGAGTAATTTGAAATGAATTGTATACAAAAGGTTATGCTTACCATCATAGGTGATGTATATGATAATGTAAGAAGCACAATTTTCCCATAACCAAGGGAGGGAAAGTCTCTTTGTACCTTATGATCAAGAGTCTAATTCCTCTCCTCTAATTCCTCTCCTTGTATACATAATTCTTCCCTGGCTGCAATTGCGTCAACTCATGTTGGAAATTCTACCCTGTTCTTGGTAACCCAACGACTTGTGCAATGGTAGTTTTGGATGCATCTACTAAAATTAATTTTACCATAGCTTCATCATATTCAAGATTAGATGTAAACCTTCTTGTCATATCATCATTGAATTCTATTAACTTCAAGAAGTAGTCAAGCTAGCCAACCCTAGTAAAAATGGGTAAAACTGTTGCATCCTCTAGAATTTGTTGATGAGCTATTGGCTCCCTTATTATGACAGCACCTCCCATTCTAGCTTACTTTCTCTACTAAATGTACTCAATTCAGCTTGGAAATTTGGCTCAATCTTCTCTACCACCTTCAAAACCCTTCACTTTCCTTCTATTTCCTCATATATCTTTACTGGCATACAATATTGCAAATTTATCTTCTCAGTACCAACTTAATTCAAGCTCATGAATAGGTTCTAAGTTCAACTCTCGACTTTGGTTTTGACTTAAGCTCAAGTTCTCAAGGTGTAAAATTTAGCAATTGGAAATGTCAGAAAAAATGAGATAACTTAGAGGGTTTTGCATGTCATTTCTATCCATTGATTTTAATTTAGGTGGAATTTTTTTAAAAGACTGACTAGGCTGTACCCTCCCCCCAACTTAATTGGTGAAGTGACCTCACTTCACGTTCTGATTGGAAGGTTGTTTAAAATATAAAATGATGGAAATGAATGATATAAATAGTTCACATGCATAAAATAATATGAAAAATATAATGAAATTTTAAAGAAGACTATATTAATCATGATAGCATACCTTAAGTACCGGCCAATTGAGATAACTATGCACTGCATGTGTAAACTAAAAAGATTTTATTTGTTTGTTGATTTGATTTGAAAAATAATAATTTCAATGTAATGAATAGTGGGGTGGAGGGTGCAAATGATGGGATGGGTATTACGGATATGAGTTGTTGATGTGACATCTCAAGTATTTGAAATGCAGGTACTTATTGTGAAGTGATGGATATTACATGTGGATATTGTGAAATGAATGTGCATGATCTTGTAGTGAATATGGCGCCAACTAATTTTAATTTTCTTTTCGACTACCAGACGATGCTACGTACTTGTAGTGTTAGGGCCCATTTTGAATGTTGACAACTATTAAGCTACAAGTCCCTACGACATCAAGACCCTTTTGGAATGTTAAAATATAGGTCCCTTTGAAGATATTTTGAACATTATTATAATGTGCAATGTGTGCTTATGAGAGAAAATGAGAAATTAATTCCGAGTGAGCTCAAGGATTGAGTTGTGTAGCTCAATCTCTAGGTCATTAGAAGTGCTTAGTAGATCATGTGTTGTTAAAGTATCACTTTGTGTGTTAGATTTTGTATTTGGTTCATTGCGAGTACCATATTGTTGAAATAGGGAAAATATGAAATCATCTTTTTGTAATGGCTTCTTGTGTAACTTCAATCATGGTCATTTACAAGAAGTGAAAATCTGACTACATCAATGGTGTGTAACTAGACTGCCCCATTAGGATAAACTTGACTAATTTCATAGGGGTCCAACCATCTAGATTGGAATTTTCCTTTGAAGTCTTTATACCATGAATCATATAATAGTGCCTAGTCCCCCACAATAAAAAATCCTTTGTTTTAATGTATTGATCATGCCACTTCATTATTTGTTGTTGTACTACCTCAATATGATGTATTTCTTCCATTCTTATCTCATCTACTCCATTTAAAGTATGTAGTCTTTCCTTCTGAGCTTCTATTAAATCCATTTCCATTTCTACTTCCATCCTTAGTGTTTTATATTCAAATTCAATAGGAAGGATTGTTGTCTTACCATAGACTAACTCATAAGGTGTAAAACCAATGGTGGTTTTCCAAGTTTTTCTGTATGCCCATACTACTTCAGGTAACCTTGCAACCCAATATTTCCTATAAAGTTGCACTATTTTGGTGTGAATACTTTCAATCTCCCTATTAGTGACTTCCAACTGACCATTATCCTGAGGGTGGTAGGGTGTTGATTTCTTGTGTCTAATTTAGTATTCTTCAACCAATTTTGTGATGAGGTCAGAGGTGAATTATGGTCCTTGATCAATGACTTTCTCTAGGTACTCCATACCTAGTAAAGATGTCTCCATATAAGAACTTAGCCACTTTTCCATATCTAGCAAATTGTAAGGCCTTTACTTCCACCCATTTAGTCAAGTAATCAGTGCAAACAAGAATGTATTCCTTGTTGTTGGATGTAGGTGAGATTGGTCCAATGAAGTCTAAACCCCATTTGTTAAAAGGTGTCAATGTTAACTGAGGTTGTAATGGCATCCCATCACTCCGTGTTGGTCCTCACATCCTTTGACATCTATCATAGCTCCTTATGTATTTAACAAAATCTTTATGCAAAGTAGGCTAATAATAGCCAGTTGTGAGGATCTTAAGGGTTGTTCTTTTTACTGCAAAATTACCTCCACATGGCTCATCATGGAATGCCTTCATGATGTCAAAGATCTCATCCTCCCTGATACACCTTCTCATAATGTTATCAAGGCCAGTATAAAATAGATAACAAGATACCCAAGAGTATGGGTAATATTTGTGAACCAATTGTCTCTTTCCCTTTGGAGAAAAGTGTGGTGGAATCTATTGTGTGACCAAATAATTGACAATATCTACATACCAGGGTACCTAAACTTAAAGAGAAAATAAGTGTTCATTTGGAAATGAATCATCCACCACTCCTTTAGTTGATTGTGTTGGAAATATTGATAGGAAATGGGCCACTACATTTTCTTTACCAGGTTTTTCCATTATGGTAATGTTAAATTCCTATAAAAGAAGCAACCATCTTACCAATCTACCCCCAAGTACTGGCTTGTTCATCAAATACTTGATTGTTGTGTGGTCTATATGGAAAAAGACTGAATAGCCAGTAATATAGTGTCTGAATTTATTAATAGCATATTCTACAACAAGCATCTCTTTTTCAGTTACAATATAGTTCAACTCTGCTCCTTGAATATTCTTACTGATATAGTAAATTAATACTTTTGTTTCCTTCCTTCTGACCTAAAACTTCTCCAATGACAAAATTTGAAGCATCTATATCTATATAAAAGGGTAGAGTCCAATTAGGACCTCTCAAAATAGGTGCTTGAGTCAAGGCTTTCTTCAGTTCTTCAAAGGAGCGTTGACACTCTGATGTCCATTCAAATTCAATGTCCTTACTCAACAAAAGAAATAACGGTACAACAATCTTACTAAAATATTTAATAAACTGCCTATAGTAGCGTACATGTCCAAGAAAAATCCTAATAGATCTTTGCTTTTGTGGAACAGGTAATGTAGATGGGTGATCCCACAATAGTGGTTTACAATTTTTGGCCAAATTGGACACTGAAATAATTTTTTTTAACTAAATCTTCACTTTCGGGCACCTATAGCGGCTAAAGTGTGAGGAATTTGAAGATGATGCAAACTAGAGTTTCATAAAAAAAAATTATAGATTCTAATTTTCTTTTTTTTCAAAATATTTGGAATTAGTTTGCACTTCTTTTTCCATCTCCCTCGAAAACTAGTTTTTTTTCAGAAAACAACATATTTAGAAATTGATGCTCACCGTATAACACATAAATTATTTTCCATGAAGGATAAAATTATAATTCTTTCGAATTTAGATTTGTAACTCCGATATCTAGTGCTTCCACTTGTTTAGATACTTTTTTATTGAATATTTTTTCTTCAATCAAGTTTCAAAGTCAAACCAATTACAATTTAGACATAGCGCGACTTTATAACGCGTAACTTTTTTTGTATGTATCGAAATTCAATTTATTTTTTGTTGGATCAAGGACTTCAATATTTGGTGCACTCATATTTTAATTTTTTTTTTTTGATAATCTGCTATTTTTTCACATGCAAAATAGAGAGCTTTATTTTCAGTGAAAAATCTATGTTTAATAAAACTAAAAAAACAAATACATAATAAAACCAAAACATATTAAAATTATATTCATTGGATAGCTCGTTCCAAGGACTACCTGATTCCAGTTGGGTTTGTGAAGTCTCCACCATTTTTGTCTTCAACCAGAGCTTTGAAGTGAAAAAATTTAGATTTTTTTTGTGTCTAAGGGGGAGAATGAGGGATAAGGGGGGTTCAAACGAACCCCTGGGGTTCGAGCGAACCACCCATCCATAATGCATTTTGTTTGGTTTTTGGGCGGGAAAGAATTGAATGGGTTCGCTCGAACCAGTAGGTTTGTACAAACCCCTAAAATCAATTTTTTTTCCATGGGTTCATTTTTTGTGAGTTTTCATTCCTCACTCAAATTGTAAACCACTTTTGTGGGTTTACCCAGATATTATTTCTATCTTGTGTGGATCAACCTAAATTATTGCACTAGATATAAAGCATCCCAATACAATTCCTTGTATCATCATCATGAAACACTTCTCATTGTTGAGTGACAGGTTGTGTTCTTTACACATTTTCAATACATTTTTCTAGATTATTGAGAGCTTCCTCATAAGTTTCACCATAGGTAATGAAATCATCCATGTATATCTCCATACAATCATGTGCATAATTAAAAAATATGTTGAGTACTGATCTTTGAAAGGTAGATGAAGCATTGCATAAGCCAAATGATAAAATAGAGTAAGCATAAGTTCCCCAAGGACATGTGAATGTGCTTTTTTCTTGATCCTCTAAAGCAAGTTTAATCTAGTTGTAGCCACTGAAACCATCTAGAAATGAGAAGTACTTTTTCCCAACTAGAGAAGCATGTACTTGATCTATGAAGGGAAAAGGAAAGTGGTCCTTCCTATTTGTTGTATTTATTTCCTTATTGTCTACACAAACTCTCCATTTTCCACCTTTCTTGGGAACAATTACCAAAGGTGAGACCCATTCACTTTCTAATATTAGATAGATAAAAATTGCATCAAGGAGCTTTTTTAGTTCAACTTTCACTATCTCCCTCAAGGTAGGATTCATACATCTCTAAGGTTGTTGAATGGGTCTATAACCATCATTGATATAAATCCTGTGCATATATAAATCAAGATCTATGCCTTTCATATCATGGTAATCCCATGCATATGTGGTTGAGTGTGCCTGTGGCACTATGTGCAAAGAATTCTTCTGCTCTTCTATCAAGGCATTATCTATGTTTAACATTTTTTCAAGCATAATTTCCAATTCCTTGGATGATTCTTGGATATATGAGAGGTCAATAATTGGTATGATGGGTAGAAATTGTTGAGGTAGTAATGAGTGAAATATCTTCAATATATTTCTTTTGTAGTGAACTGTCAATTTTTGGGGCTAGGAATGTTAGGTCTTTTTTGTTCAATTAGGGTCTTTCACCTAACGAAAAGAGATAGATCCCACACCCAAAATCTAGGTGGTTCACTCAAATAAAGGATTGTATGATGTTTATATGACTAAATGATATGATATAAGTGCAACTAATTGATAAGATTGATTGATTAAGTATGCAAAACCTAAAAAATGTGACTTGTTTGTAAACACATTGTGTAATGCGACAATGAACTAGAAATGAATGCAAAACTTAACATAAATGAACTGAACTGAAAGTGTGACCTGGAATGTGGATGAAGACTATAAATGGCTTTTGGAATGCTGTTGATGTTGATTTTCAGGCCTGGTGGGACTCATTCGCCATTTTGGGCGAATAAATCCCAATTCTGCAAAACTGAGCAAAAACCTACTTTAGAAAAAAAAGGGTATCTAAAAATGCAGAAAACTCAAAATTGACCTTGGGGTGGGACTCATTCACCACCCATGGGGAATGAGTCTACTTTTGAATTTTTGAATTTTCAAAAGTGGAATCTTGAAGCTTCTGATCTACACTTTGACTTCCTACAAGTATGCGCCGAAACTCGCTTATGAGTTTGAAAATGAGTTTTTATTGATATTTTGACATGTTGAATGAAGAGAAGGACTAAACAACTTTAAAAGTTGATTCTTAATAATTTCCAACTTCCAAGAAACTTAAATCTGCAAACACACAAGGCAAGAAAGAGAAATGTTGAATGTTAGGGCATGGGGGTTTGCCTTGGTCAAACCCCCTTTAGGTAATTAAACCAAAATAGAGAAATAATGTAATGAAACATGTAATAATGGAGTTGATTACCTTTCCATGATGAAACCCTAGCTTGCTCGAGAAGATGAATGATGAATGAGTTGTAAAATGAGTTGAGAGATAAGAGAGAGATCTGAAAATGAGTTAAAAGACTTTATATTTATAAAATCCATCTATTTTACCCGTTAATACCTCATCACAGGCCGATAGAAAGTAATATTATATTCAAATTTCTCCTTTTTCCCGCTCAAAGGTCAAAATTGGGCCAAATGGGACTCATTTGCCACACATGGTGAATGGGTTCCACTTGGATGGTACTAATTCACCATGCATGGTGAATGGGTCCCACAGGGGCCATTTTGACAGCTAAGATGCTAGGAGATAAGGAAATAAGGTTTAAATTGCAACCTTGTTAGTTATTTTATCAATTTAAGCCTTGGGATGCACAATATGGGTTAATAGGGGACTATTAGTGATTATGTGAATGTCAAATAGGGCTTGGGGCACATAAATCAATGTGAAAGTGTGATTAAATAGACTTTACAACACTAAAATGAGGTCCACATAGCCTAGGAAGGCACAAGAACCAATGTGAATGTGCAAGACACATTACAACACTAGTTTAACATTAGGTTTAAGTTAAAAGCCTTCTACATTGATGTGAGAATGTTTTTAAACACTTTTTATAATGTTGAATTAGGAAGAAATGGGTTCACTAAGTCTAGAAAAGCGTGAAATAATCTTACAACACTTTACAACACCCTTACAAGACATCATTAAAAGCATGTTATTTGATTTGCAAGGGTCCAAGACCTAGTGCAGATGCATAAAATGCCTCACAACACCTGAATCAAGGCATCATTATGTCCGATTTATCATGAATTATTCTCATGTCAAGCAAGAGACCCTTTTTCTATGGCACTTTTAGCCTCCACTTTAGTGAGAGGATGAACTTGCTTCAAACTCACACTAAAGTAGACATTCAAGAGAGATCCAAGTGTATATATGTAGATGAAAAAGAATGAAAAAGATCAAGGAGGTCACGCAAGCCCCTAGGATCCAAGATCCTAAGTCAAACCATCAAGATACATAATAATGCAATGGAAAGAATGAGAAAGATGAAAATGAAAAGAATGGATCAAGCTTCATCATTTGTCCAACTAGTTGTGGATTAGATATAGTTTGTTTGTTTGGAAACATAAATGTATACTCACTCTGGGCCAATCAAAATTCTTGTTTTTTCATGGGTGAGAAGGCCAAAGGGTGAGAAAAACATATGCTAGTTGGTATGCACTCAAAAAACACATAGGTGGATATGGGGAAAGTCATGCCACTGAATGGGATTCCCACTCAACCATATCAAAGTTATACCTCCTAATAACTTTAACAAGGTGCCACAAAGGAAAAATGATTTTTGAGCTCTATGAGGTAAGCAAAATTTCATATGCTTGACACTCATAGACATTGTTAATGCAGAATAGTGTAAGGATTGTTCAAAGGGATTTTTCTTAATTCGTGCAAGGTCTCATCTTAAGGAACATCATGCTTAATGTCTCCAAGAGAGGATAAGTGCAAATGATCTCATCTTGTTTCCAAGAGAGGACAAGTGCAAGTCTCATCCTAAACAACATTGTACCTAATGTTTCCAAGAGAGGAAATTGCAAGAAAAAGAAAATCACACAATGAAATGTGAGTGGTGATGTATGCCCCCACTTTAAAGCAGTTGCGAACAATTACTATGAGAATTGCTTTAAAGTAGAAGAAGATAGAAGAATACATGAGAGCTTACTTAGAAATCCCTATGCCAAGTCATATGTTTCTGATAAGCTACATCATGAATAAGGAAAGTATGTCACATGTGAGCCAACTTAAGGCATGTCATCTACATCCCAAGCTTGTTCTTATGTATTCATGAAAGGTTGATGAATATCCAAAATAGGCAATGACAAGTGACATACAAGGACAAGGCTACTAAACCCCTTGCCCCCACTGAGTGTAAGGAAAAGGTGAGCCGAAATGATTTATGAAATGCATGCTAGAGGTAAAATCAATATAAATTAGAGGAAGCAGGTGCCCGCACATAGGGAAGCATGCCAATCTCCTTAAGATGTTGGATTTTACGACTCAAAGCTTTACATTCATTAGTGGAGTGACCATGAACTCTATGATATGCACATAATGAAGTCTTGTAATAACATTTCTTTCGATTTTTGGAAGGGAGGGTGATCAAGTGATCTTGGAGGAGTCTCAACAAGATACCCTCTATATCAATGGTAGAAGGTGGTCTTGTGGTATGTGACAAAGATACATCTTGCTTAGTATATCTTTGCAAGACTCTTTAGATTGTGAGATTTTATTTTCTCCATCTAACAAATTTAAATCATGTACATTTTGTGAGATGACATTGACATTAAGCAAAGGTGTACTTGTTTGTGTTATGTTTGGTAAACAATGAGGTTTAGGACTACTAGTGGTGAGGAGTTCAGGATGGATGATGGTGAAGGTTGATTTAGGAGTATGTTGTGTGGGGTTGTTGATGTTGAGTGAGGGTTTGGCGATCTTTATCACATGAAAATAGCCAAGACCATGAGTTGTTTGTTGTGTGATAGGATCGATAGGGTTGTGCATACCTTGTTCTTAAGCACCACATCCTTTTCCACTATACCCAAGTTGTTTCATGAGGTCATAACCTTTTCCATAAAGTGTCTTCATTTCTTTTGGATTGGGCGATGGTTCGTTATTGTGTTCATCAAAGGTTGTTGTGTATGTTGGATTTTCTTGCGTAGATGGTTGAGAAGATTGCGATGAATTTTGAGTTGTCATGATGGTTGGTTTTCCTTGTTTCTCATCTTTCTTTTGTGTAATTATGTATTCACCCATAAATTATGGTGTGAATTCTAAGGATCCCCAATCATCACCAAATAATTTAGATGGTGATTCCTCATCGTTGTGTTCAATTTCAAGAGGATCTATGTTGGATGTTGGAATTAATTTTTTCAGTGGACTTGTAGCTCCTTTTTCAACGTGCAAGCAACTTTTAGGCTCGGGGTCTATTTCAACTTGATAAATGTTATTTTTATAGACATATTTCATTATATGATGAAGGGTCTAAGGCACTACATTCATCTCATGAATCCATGGTCTATCTAAAAGAAGAGTATAAGAAATATCATAAGGCATGACATGAGTAGGAGTTTGCAAAGTAGCCACCCCAACTGTAATAGGAAAAGTAATTACACTGAGTAGTTGCTTTGTTGTATTATCAAATCCTCCAATAGATATGGAATCAGGTATTATTTGTGACTTGTGAACACACAATATATCAAGGAGATTCACACTACACACATTAAGGGTAGAACCATTATCAATAAGGGTTCACTTTATCCCTATCCAATTTTATTGAGTAATGATCATGAAAGCGTCATTTTGTTTTCGTAACTATAAAGGAGGGAGATTGTGTTGATGGAAAGTAATGTCTAGATTAGTTTGATCCATTCTATGGATTAAAGGTGCCACATCATTTGAAGTTGTACCAGGAGGAACTACAATTTTTTTTAAGGCTCTTTGAAGAATAATATCGTAATTTGGTGAGTTCTGAAGTAAATCCCAAAGGGAAATCTTTGCAAGAGTATTCTTTAATTGTTCAACAAGATCATACTCCTTTGTGTGTGGGAGGTAACGAGGAGCACTAGGTGGATTGGGTAAAGGTAAGGAGGGTGGGGTTGGTTGCAACAGTTACAGATTATCTTGAGTGTTATATGTATGAGCAACGGTATTATGACTCAGCTGTTGCGATACATTATTCTTAGGTGGGTAGAGGATGAGTTTAGGTTTATTTTGAGTTTGTTGTTTGTGTGAAGGTGGGCGAAGAGTAAACTTGGGTTTAGGTGAAGGCTTATGTGAAGGGGGATAGAGGATGAGTTGAGGTTAAATAATGTTAACATCCCTTAACAAGTGAGAGTCCATATCATTATGGTGGTTCTTGTCTTGCATTATGATATCCTTCCTAGGAGGAGATTTTTGAAGAGAATCACAAACCAATTTATTTTGACAATCTAAGGTTGGATCTCCTAGAAGGACTTCATCACAAGTATGAGGATGATCAATGGTTGAATTGGCTTGCTCAATAAGGTTTTTCTTAGGTGAAATGGGAGAACTAAGATTCTTATGACTCTCATTGGTTGTGTTTTCTAACAATGAAGTATCTTCTTCACAACTAGGAGAGATACTAGGAGAAGAAAAAATGTGATTATCATGATCATTCAGTACTTCATTCCTTTATTCCCTAATGTCTTCCAAAATAGGAGAGGTAGGGGAAGGATCATAAAGAGGGTTGTTGTAGACCATCATATCCTCATCATTTATAATCTCATCTTCCTCAAAATTATCCGTACAATGGAAATTAGGTAAGGTGATGTTTAAGAATGTTTCTATTATTTCATTTTCTTGTGCTAAAATATCCTCCCAAAGGGGATAAGGATAAGGAAAAAAAAAGATCTTCATGAGTCTCAATGATTGTGTCTTCTTTCATCAAGATACCTTCATCACTAAAAGAAGAGGTATTAGGAGAAGAACAATTATCATCATCATAAGTATCTATTTTTGTATGCTCTTCTATCACATTATCCACACAAATAGGGGAGATAGAAGAGGGTGGGAGTTTAAGGTTAACATTTTCATTTTTACTCTCTTGTGCTAAGAGACTCATAACTAGGACATGCATTGAATGAATGATGATCATGCTTATTGACTAACTTTTTCTTTGCAAATTTGGAGAATATTGAAACTAACATTTTGAAAGAAAAATCTATGATAACTCAAAATGTAATGTAAAAGGTTGAAATGTAATGTAATGTTTAGATGATAATTGATTGATTATGCTATGTAACAATATGAGAATGCAAACTTGAAATTGAAACCATGCATGAAATGAGCTAATGTAAGCTAAATCTAATGAAATCCATGTTATAGAAAGTTAGCCAACTGATATAGGTAACTGATGATAGCAAACAAAAGCATAAAAATAGGGTTTTTAGCTTTGTAAAGGGTTGTTTTAGGGGTTAGAAGGCACTGATTCGCCTAGGGTGGCGAACGAGTCCTAGTATGGACTTTTTCAGAATTTTTAGAAATTTTTGATGGATTTTAATGTTTTTCGAGTGCTATGATGCAGAACTAGATGAAAAATGAAAAATTACATGAAGTTAAATGCAAAAATGCAACCTAAATGCACTTTTTATAAATGCAAAATTTGAAACCTAGCATGCAAATGAAATGCAAAACCTAATTCTAAATCAATGCAAGCTAGATCTATTATGATGAAGGACTCCAAATCAGTCAAGAAAGCATTCAAAAATCAGGTTCACCAAAATGAACCGAATTTTGGGGCTAGGAATGCTAGGTCTCTTTTGTTCAATTAGGGTCTTTCACCTAATGAAAAGATATAGATCCCACACCCAAAATCTAGGTGGTTCACTCAAATAAATGATTGTATGATGTTTATATGACTAAATGAGATTATCTAAGTGCAAATAATTGATAATATTGATTGATTAAGTATGCAAAACCTAAGAAATGTGACTTCTTTGTAAACACATTGTGTAATGCGACAATGAACTAGAAATGAATGCAAAACTTAACAGAAATGAACCAAACTGAAAGTGTGCACCTCGAATGTGGATGAAGACTAGAAATGGCTTCTAGAATGTTGTTGATGCTGATTTTTAGGCCTGGTGAGACTCATTCACCATTTTGGGTGAATCAATCCCAGTTCTACAAAACTAAGCCAGAACTCGTTTCAGACAAAAGGGTATCTAAAAATGCAAAAAACTCAAAAATGACCTTGGGGTGGAACTCACTCACCACCCATGGTGAATGTCAAGTCCACTTTTGAATTTTAATTTTCAAAAGGAGTAGGTCCGAGGAGCTTCAATTTGCACTTTGACTTCCTATAGAGTGTCCCTTCTAAAATTGATTCACAGTGCAGTAAGTTTTTGTTGATATTTTGGCTTGTTGAATGAAGAGAATACTTTAGTAACCTTGCAACTTGATCTTCAATGATTTCCAATCTTCCAAGAGTCCTAAATCTATAAACACACAAGACAGAGAGAGAGAGATGTGTTGAGTGTTAGGGCATGGGGGTTTTCCTTGGTCAAACCCCTTTTAGGAAATTAAACTAAAATGATGAAAGAATGGAATGAAACATGTAATAATGGAGTTGATTACCTTTCCACGATGATTGATCTTGAATTTTTTCAATAAAACATGAAGGATCTGCCCTTGAATGTCTGAAAAATTGATTTTGAATGACTTGTAATGATGAAACCCTAGCTTGCTTGAGAAGATGAATGATGAATGAGTTGTATAATGAGTTTAGAGATAAGAGAGAGATCTAAAAATGAGTTAAAAGACTTATATTTATAGAAAATTCATCTATTTTACTCGTAAATACCTCATCATATGCTGACATGAAGTAATATTAAACTTAAATTTCATTTTTTTCCTGCTCGAAGGTCAAAATTGGGCCAAATGGGATTGATTCGCCATGCATAGTGAATGGGTCCCACAGGGGCCATTTTGATAGCTAAGATGCTAGGAGATAAGGAAATAAAGTTTAAATTGCAACCTTGTTGGTTATTTTATCAATTTAAGCCTCGGGATGCGCAATATGGGTTAATAGGGGACTATTAGTGATGATGTGAATGTCAAATAGGGCTTGGGACACAAAAATCAATGTGAAAGTGTGATTAATACACTTTACAACACTAAAATGAGGTCCACATAGCTTAGGAAGGCACACTAACTAATGTTAATGTGCAAGACACATTACAACACTAGTTTAACATTAGGTTTAAGGTAAAAGCCCTCTAGATTGTTGTGATAATGTTTTTAAACACATTTTATAATGTTGAATTAGAAAGAAATGAGTTCATTAAGTCTAGAAAAGTGTGAAAGCATCTTACAACACTTTACAACACCTTTACAAGACATCATTAAAAGCATGCTATTTGATTTTCAAGGGTCCAAGACCTAGTGCGGATCCATAAAATGCCTCACAACATCTGAATCAAGGCCTCATTAAGTTTGATTTATTATGAATTATTCCCATGTCCAGCAAGAGACCCTTTTTTCTATGGCACATGTAGAATTTGTGGGTATAATACTTTTCAAGGGGTCTTGTAGGAATATATGGCAATCTTGTTGTTGAGGGATCCCACTATAGTCATTTTGGATTATGTGAGCAATGAGCTCATCTTCATCTTGCTCATCCAAAAAAGGGTTGTGCTCTATAGTCATCAATGTATGCATATAATAGTTATCTTCCTCATCCAAGGTGGTCCAAATAGTGTGCTCAAGGTCAGCATAAGGTTGGGCTAGAGGAGAGAGAACCAAGTTCTTGGTGACTATCCCATTAGATATTATCATTTTTCCATCTGACCTACAACCTATAAATGCATCGACTGTAGCCAACTAAGGTCTGCCTAGGATGAGTGGGTAACCTGTAAGATTAACCTTTGGTTGTAGAACTATAAAATCAACAGGATATTCCCAATAATCTAATACAATGACTAAGTCTTCAATGATTCCTTCAGGCTTTACTGTTGACCTATTAGCTAGCTATAAAATAGTTTGTGTAGGCCTAAGGTTGGCTAACTAAAGTAATTGCATTGTTTCCTTTGTCATAACATTGATTGCTACCCCCAAGTCTATCAAAGTATTCTTAATGAGGTTCCCATTAATCTTAACATCCTCTACTGGGTTACCAGGATCTGAATACTTAGGGATAGTTATTTTCCCTAGCATGATATCAACAAGGTTTCCCAAGATATGGACTATTTGAGGATCTTTTCTTTTCCTCCCTAATTTCTTAAGACATAAATCCCTTACAATTTTGGTATAAATAGGAATGTATTTGACATCTTGGATAAGTGGAAACTGTTGATGGTGTTTTCTACGGCAACAACTCGACAAAATGCAATATTCTATCTCTCTTGAAAGGTTATTTTCAATAATAAATCACTGAAAATCACCCCAAGGTCTCTCGGGTGTTAGGTCATAACAATGCATAAAACAACTCAGATAATTATGTGAAAATGCTGGTAATCACAAAGGGACCTTACTACAAGCAAACTGGATCTTTCAACTTATCAGATCTAACAATATGATGATCTTAAATCCTAAATCTAACTGAATAATAAAGAAATAGCAAAAGATAGGGATGCAAGGAAGTGATAAGATCTAAACTACTGCTAGGATAAGCAATGTGAACGACATATATTTGAAATGGACCTATCTCAAATAACCAGCTCTTGTTCAATCCACAATGCAATCTTACAAGAACGGTGCAATCTTCTGAGGAATATAGATTTTCAAATCATAGACATGCATCTACAATCGAACTTAAGCACATTGAATATACGGTCCAGGTTGACTTCACCAGCCTACTACAATCAGATAGTTACTGGGAGTATAGACCAGAGATAGCTACAAACATTCCAAATATGAAATCATAAACATCATTTATCAAACTGAAACTAATTTATTTCTGGATACTAAACCCTAAATCTTCAAGCAATTCAAGAGATAGAACAAAGGAACCATGCAAGATGGAATAACACAAGAGATTGCACCAGGAAAACCACAATGTCTTCAATTGTATTAATCACCCAAAATGCTGCAACAATTCAACTGTTTTGATATAATATTTGCTTCAAGGAAATAAAAATGCTCTAACTCTTGCCTTTTTAATTTCTAATATCTTCTTGCTAATGTCTAACCCTTTACAATGAGGCTAAAATGCCTATTAATAGCAAATCCCTCCCAAAACATGTCGGCCCAGCCAAACATTTTTACAAAATAATAAAAACCGCCAAAACAGGTCGGCCAAGGAAACGAACTAAGGCACACATTAAATGCCATCATCCAAGTCGGCCTAGACATAGTCCCCGAGGAAGTCCGGTCCAATGCATGCCCCATGGTAATAGGGAAGCACAAATCTCGAAATGAGCATTAACTGCTACTCCCTTTACCCTTCTTTTGCCCGGGTGACCCTTGGACCTTCAAGAATATTCCCTCCAACTCAGCAATAGGTGGCAATGGTAAAACCCTCAGTCGGCATTTAATGGAATCTATCTCTTCATTGGACCGTTCAACAATTTTGTTCCAATCCTCCCTGCTGGCCATGTATCTATCCACCACCGCCAAGTATGTAGCTGCATCATCAAGTAGGTGGCCGGTGACAGCTCCATCAGCATCCAGGGCATAAATTTCATGCCACCATTCCTTCAATTGTTCCAAGCTCAGATACTTGGGAGCTATCCTCTTCCTCCCTGTCATCACCTCAAAGAAGGCAATGCACCCGTCATAGACTGCAGTAAGCTCACTGTCAATTGACTTTCTTCGTTTCTGTATTTTCTTCAATGCCTTCTGCCTAATCTGCAGTGCCTCAAACCATTCCCACGGCCCATCCAACCTGGAGGAAGGAAGGATTCCATCCTTAGCTAATTGCTCCTTGCCATGTCCCAGGATAACCTTCGATTTCTGCAACAGGAGGTCCATGTCACCCTTATCCTGAGACAGGATATGCTCTAACAGCTCTTTCGCCCGGACTGCATCCTTTCCCACAGATAAGATCTCCTTGATAGCATCATCCCCCTTGGTCTGACATCCATCAGCCAATCTATTGCAGCTTGGGCTGAAGCTTTCAATTTCTCAATCCCGGAGATTGTTTCTTTAGGTAGAAAACCCGGAGTAGCAGAAGAAGAAGGGTGGAGAGACTGCAGAGGCCTCATTACCTCTTCCAAGCATTTTCTTAACCTTTCATTTTCTCTCTTCAGCTCTCGTTTGGTCTGAGTCTCTCTCTTTAATCTGTCAACAATGACTGCACTAGACCCCTCAAATTCCTCAATATCCTGCTCCAGGGAGGCCGGCCCAAGGTTAATGGTCTGAACATTATAATCTTGGCCTGTAACATCATCTCTCATTTTATCTGCGGCAGGAGTGGCAACATGGACAACCCGGTTATTCGCTTCATCCCTTTCCACCCGGGAGATGACCTTGGCAGCCTTCTTTTTCTTTCCTTTGCCAATTTTTGACAACATCTCATCCCAGTCCAAGGGAGTATCTTCAACAATCACCTGCTTCCTCCTTGCAAGTTCCTTCTCCAACCAGTCCGGAGCTACAGGGTCAGTCCGGATTTCTTCTACTCTTGTTTCTCCCGGTTCTTCTGTCACCTTTTCTTCTTCTGCGGTTGCCCTATCATCTTCTTTTTTCAGAAGCTATTCACCTTGGTCGGCCTCTTCAAGTCCTAATTCCAGAAGCACCGGTGATGGAGTCCTAGCAGGGATACTTTCTTCTGGTTCTGGCGATCCGCGGCCTCTAACACTCTCCGGGGAATCTTCATATTGCACCAACGGAGAAGTGTGTCTTTCTTCCGTTTCTACCTCAAGCCCAGCCGCCTCACTGAAAAGTGTTCCTTCCTTGAACTGTTCTGCCTCCCCGCTAGTTTCATGCTTATCCGGATTCTCCGGTTCAGGTGTGCTTGGCGGCGGAGAAACAGACTTTGGTGGCTCTTCAATTGGTAGCTTCGGGGAAGAGTCTCTCTGCTGTGCAGCATCCTTGGGAGAGGGAGTCCTTGATTTCCTTGTGTAAACTTTTGTTTTCTCCCCTCCGGAACTCTCCACATCGACAATTGGAGGTTCATCCCCCAAAGCAACTTGATCTTTCTTCTTGGCAGTCCTTGTTGTTCTAGTTTTCTTAGGCGGTGGAGGAGCATCCTCCTCTTCAGCCTTCCCCGTTTCCTCCTCATCAGAGGACTTGCTGATTGTCAGGGTCTTCCACCTTCGCTTCCCTTTAGGTTTCCTCTTCGTTTCAGGCTCAGTTCCCTTGAGACCTCTGACTTTTATCTTGAATGGTGAAGTTTTTGCTGTTTTCCCTTTGGGGTCATCTTCCCCGGATTCTTCAGAAGTCGACATGGGGTTGAGATTTCCCATCAGTTCAAAGGTGCAAGCTACCTTTGCATTCTCCAACTCCCAAATTTTATGCCTTACCCAAGAAAGGGTGAATTTCATGACAGGAGCCATCAGGTCCTCTAACTCTGTCACTTCAGCCTCATTCCAGTCGATGTCACCGACTGACCTATCTTTTATGGCCTCATAGACATGGTCCTGAACCAGGTTTCCGTCATCATCAAGTTGATCCGGAATCAGCTTAACATTATATTGCCTAATGGCCTCCACAGGTAACCTAGAATATCTTTTCTTCCTCGCCTCAAGGTCATCTTTGATATTGACCCAATAGTCTTCCAAGTCATCTTTGTGCCTATACTCCCGGGTAGCTTTCCTCTGAGCCTCTCCAGTTATATCAAAATTCATTCTTTTCGAATGGAAGGAGAATCCATAGGCTGCCAGTTCCTCCCCTGCGGTGTGAGCTGATTGGATAGACGGGCACATCTCTCCCACACCAATCCCAAGAGGGAAGTCTCCTCCGAAGCCTGTCTTGTGCTTCTCCCTCTTCACCACCGCATCAAATTCACAGATCTGTCTTACAACTTCCAGTAGCACAATGTGGTCAGTGGGATACCGAGGCAACCTGTAAGGAGCAACTGGGCATCCATCAATCCTGAGGTAAGTGAATGTAGGGAACTGGATGAACCATGCTCCGTAGTTCTTGATTAGTCCTTTAGCTCCATCGGATAATCTGAGGTGCTCAGCATTCTGGAGTGTCCGGGTGATATGCATTGTGAATGCATCATTTGCCCTCCTGTAATCCTTATGCCCCGGATGCAACTCCAGATAAACCTCATAGATTATATCCTGTCCAATTGTTCCCCTCAGACTCAGACCTTTGTAGGGGTAGGAGATGGCCAACACATACATTACGTATGAGGACATAGTGAATTTCTTTGCTTCCAAAACATTCCTCAACTGTCTGTCAATCTCAGCACTGATGAGCCCTGCCCAGTGATAATTAGTCCCTTGACTAATTTTGGTGATCACATGGACCATCCAATTCTCCAATACCCCTACACTTCTCAATCCGGCCACCCTGCTCAGAAGTGTGATGGCATCATATACATCTGACCTGAATTTTACCCTGTGCAGCTGTTTGGGCAACTTCGAATGATGGGATTTTGGCTTCTCTAGCCACGAGTTGATTATCTGCTGAGCCTTGACTGGCTCATTCTCATAGTAGGTCCTGGCAGTGTCAATATTCAAGGCACACACTGAAGGAAGATCTGGCATACTGAAAGCCTACGCAATGGAGGCCGGACTGAAGTTGGCCAAGACTCTCCCCTCGGTGCTGACCACTCTCTGTGTATCAAAGTCATATTGTCGGGCGCACTCCAAGATTAATTCATAACACTGAACTGCCGGAGGAAACCCTGCCACATGTACCAATCCGGAGTTCATCATCCCTTGTCTCAGGGCTGACTGATCTTTCTCGGCCGTTCTCTGTTTGAACTCCTCATATCGCCAAGCACCAACATTAGTATCTGATACTTCGGCCCACACAGAAGACACTTTGCTTTCAGGAAGCTGGTTCTTCATGTCCAGTCGTAGTCATTCTGTCTCAGAGATGGATGAAGCCCCTGCGCCACCCTTAGACTTTCCAGCAACTGCCTTGCTTGATTCAGCCTGCATATCCAAAAATCGTCATTAGTATTCAATTATTGCTCATATTCCAATCCGAAAGGTTAGCACAAAATCATATAAATCAATCAAAATCCATTGCCAAATGCTAATCCTTCGAGATCCGAAGAAATCAGATAGTCCGGGAAAATCATGCAAACCGGGAAAATACCGTCGGGGCGGAATTTCGGAGAAATCCGACCCAGACGGATTCCTGCCGCCAAAGCATCATTAGTCAAATAAATCATTAATGCAGATAAAAAAACAAAGGATAATCATTGAATTCACTCATTGGCAACAAGAAATAAGCATTAAACAACCGTTCCATTAATCCTATCACCGAAACATTTGAAAGGACACAATCAGACAGGAAATCCAGAAAAATCCGGATGGAACGGATTTTCGCGGACGACCCAAAATGCGTCGGAAATAACCCCAGTCCGCGGAATAAGTCCAAACCGGGAAAATCCGGAAGCGAGGAAATTCCACGACGACCTCGGAAATCCGAAAAAAGACAAAACGCGAACAAAAAACTCAAACGACCACGGGATCCTCCCCACCTAAGCTCGAATGATCTCAGAACCGACGACAATCAACGAAATTCAGAGCGCAAAGGACCCCAAAGTCCCAGAAACTTGCAAAGGACAAATTCCCATATCAAAACGATGATGCCCTAAATCGAAAATCTCCGCCATTAAAACTAGAGCAAGCTTTAGGGTCTAAAGTATCGGCTAAGGATTTACCTAAAGCACTCGAATCTTCACAAGACGGGGAAGTCAACAAGATACAAGGACAAAATCGTTCAAACAACATGAAATCTTCGCTCTGGGCCCAAACACCGAAGAAAAACCCCAACTTCGCACGATATGGCGGATTCCGCACTAAAAGAACAAGCAATCAAGCCCAGGACTCCGTCTAAAGGATACATACGCAACCTCACGGATAAATAGAGCTCATAGGGCAAGGGAAGTGGGGTTCCATAACTAAAAACGGGTCAAACCCCGGCTCTATAAATATGAAACCAAAATCAATCAAGGGCCGACCCAAATCTAATAATACCCAATGCAAAACCCTCAATCACCATACAAGCAAAACGGAAGGGTAATGACTACATACCATGGATCGAAGCGGAAGAAGTTCGAGCTTGAAAAGGCGACCTTCGCAGCAAACACGTCCAAGCAATGAAAACACCGACACCGGCACTCAAGCAATCCTCACGCAAACAAATTAAGATCGATTCTCAAAGCTTCAAACAGAAATCTCAATCGCCAGAGCAATCAGCAAGGGAGCAATGAAGTTAGAATGGCACTAAAAAATGCCCTAAATCCACCCTTATACCCGCCTGAGCGAAGGTACCTCAACCATTAATGCGCGATAAGACATTTCTGACAAGTCCGGAAACCCGAGCCCCAAGCGGAATTTCGGAAAATCCCAGAATGCGCGGAAACACGGATTCCGCGGAAATGCAGAAACCGGGGAAATGAGGAAGATCAGGATTTTGGCAGAATCCGGGAAAATCCGCTAGGACTGGAAAATCCCGAAGTAAGGCAGAAACCCGGAATCGGAGAATCCTGCCAGAAACGAACAAGGAACCAGGGCCCGGGAAAATCCGCCAGCGCTGGAAAATCCCAGATCCAAGTGAAAACCCGGACTTGGCCCAAAACTCATTTTCAATCAATTCAAACCTCAAGGCAGGGTCAAAGCCAGCAAGATCAACATGTCAAGACCCTAAAATGATAAATCCAACAGAACCAAAGGTCAAAGACACCAAAAGAACTCCAAGTGGGGCGTGTGTGCAAAAACTGCACAACAAATGGTGACTCTGTTGGGAAATGCTCTGAGCATTTAGATGATAACCGAGGAATCAGGACCCAGCCCGAACTCATGGTTCCAACTTTCGGATACCAGTACCACCTAAGTTAAAACAAAGAAACTCGGTAATTCGGACTTGTTCCTATCACAGGGGGTCTAAGTGTGTGCACATTCATTTTATTATCTACCCTGGGTTGCGAAGAACCGGACATGGTATGAGCGGGCTACGTAAAGATTCATACTCTAAAAGTAACTTTGGATAGAGAGCCACCATTTTGCCAGTCAGGCGTCCATAGCCTAGACAAGGTTATCGCTGTGATCCTCCTGAACATAGCTCTACTGCCAGCCAAGCGTTTATAGCCCCGGTAGAGATATTCAGATCCCCCTGATAAGTCAAATTCAAACCTCATGATTTTCAATATATATTTCTGTTCTTTTCTTTTACTCACTCCATTCAACCTGTGAACAGTGAAGTCCACACTCAGGGCTGAGAACCACAGTGGCACTAGAGTAGAAAAGGATTTTTCACCTGATCAGACCTTATAAGGAGCCTTTACAACTTCAGATATATTAAAGATTTAAAAGTATAAGACCCCAATATATTTCTATTCAGACTGACTAGAAAACCTTTGCTTCATCATAAGGACAAATGACATAGGTTAAAGAATTCATACCATGGTGCTCTGGAAAGATGATCGAAGTTTGTAAGGGAAATACCACGAACATTAGACCTGCTTTGCCACCATTACCATACAGATGCACCCACAATCCCCAAAAGAAAAAGGACCAATGGAAAGAGCAACGCAAACCAAAACAAACAAACCAAAGCAAACCTACTCTAACCAAACAAAACCAACAAAGCAAAAAGGAAACCTACTCTGACCAAAACAAGCAAAACAAACGAACAAAGCAACCTAAATTAACTATTTACA
>VDFB02000015.1:67529195-67550431 GCA_007258455.2 Sequoia sempervirens
ATGGTCCTTGATCAATGACTTTCTCTAGGTACTCCATACCTAGTAAAGATGTCTCCATATAAGAACTTAGCCACTTTTCCATATCTAGCAAATTGTAAGGCCTTTACTTCCACCCATTTAGTCAAGTAATCAGTGCAAACAAGAATGTATTCCTTGTTGTTGGATGTAGGTGAGATTGGTCCAATGAAGTCTAAACCCCATTTGTTAAAAGGTGTCAATGTTAACTGAGGTTGTAATGGCATCCCATCACTCCGTGTTGGTCCTCACATCCTTTGACATCTATCATAGCTCCTTATGTATTTAACAAAATCTTTATGCAAAGTAGGCTAATAATAGCCAGTTGTGAGGATCTTAAGGGTTGTTCTTTTTACTGCAAAATTACCTCCACATGGCTCATCATGGAATGCCTTCATGATGTCAAAGATCTCATCCTCCCTGATACACCTTCTCATAATGTTATCAAGGCCAGTATAAAATAGATAACAAGATACCCAAGAGTATGGGTAATATTTGTGAACCAATTGTCTCTTTCCCTTTGGAGAAAAGTGTGGTGGAATCTATTGTGTGACCAAATAATTGACAATATCTACATACCAGGGTACCTAAACTTAAAGAGAAAATAAGTGTTCATTTGGAAATGAATCATCCACCACTCCTTTAGTTGATTGTGTTGGAAATATTGATAGGAAATGGGCCACTACATTTTCTTTACCAGGTTTTTCCATTATGGTAATGTTAAATTCCTATAAAAGAAGCAACCATCTTACCAATCTACCCCCAAGTACTGGCTTGTTCATCAAATACTTGATTGTTGTGTGGTCTATATGGAAAAAGACTGAATAGCCAGTAATATAGTGTCTGAATTTATTAATAGCATATTCTACAACAAGCATCTCTTTTTCAGTTACAATATAGTTCAACTCTGCTCCTTGAATATTCTTACTGATATAGTAAATTAATACTTTTGTTTCCTTCCTTCTGACCTAAAACTTCTCCAATGACAAAATTTGAAGCATCTATATCTATATAAAAGGGTAGAGTCCAATTAGGACCTCTCAAAATAGGTGCTTGAGTCAAGGCTTTCTTCAGTTCTTCAAAGGAGCGTTGACACTCTGATGTCCATTCAAATTCAATGTCCTTACTCAACAAAAGAAATAACGGTACAACAATCTTACTAAAATATTTAATAAACTGCCTATAGTAGCGTACATGTCCAAGAAAAATCCTAATAGATCTTTGCTTTTGTGGAACAGGTAATGTAGATGGGTGATCCCACAATAGTGGTTTACAATTTTGGCCAAATTGGGACTATTTGAAATAATTTTTTTTAACTAAATCTTCACTTTTCGAGCACCTATAAGCGGCTAAATTGTGAGGAATTGAGAAGATTATGCAAACTAAGTTCATGAAAAAATTCTATAGATTCTTTCTCTTTGCCAAAATTTTGGAATTAGTTTACGCACTTCTTTTCCATCTCCCTCGAAAACTATTTTTCAAAAAACAACATTTTTAAAGTGACCTTTCCACCATATAGCATAAATTTTTTGCATGGGGATAAAATTATAATTCTTTTCAATTTAAGATTTGTAACTCCTGATATCAGGTAAAACTGCGTTTATATAGTTTTTATTGAATATTTTTCTTTAATCAAGTTTCAAAGTCAAATAATTCTAAATTTTGGAACCATCGCCTAGCGACTTTTCCATCATGGTCTTAGCTTTTTTTATGTATATCCGAAATTCAATTTTTTTGTTGGATCAGGACTTCAATATTTGGTGCACTCATTTTTATTTTTATTTTTTGATAATGCACTTCATTTCAGCGGAAATAAGAGAGCTTTTATTTTTAATTGAAAAATCTATGTTTAATAAAACTAAAAACAAATACATAATAAAACGAAACACGCTAAAGAGTATATTCATTGGATAGCTCGTTCCAAGGACTACCTGATTCCAGTTGGGTTT
The DNA here is from genome assembly GCA_007258455.2 of Sequoia sempervirens. Lineage (NCBI taxonomy): Eukaryota > Viridiplantae > Streptophyta > Pinopsida > Cupressales > Cupressaceae > Sequoia > Sequoia sempervirens. Next base: position 67,531,160 of record VDFB02000015.1, read on the forward strand.
GTGAAGTCTCCACCATTTTTGTCTTCAACCAGAGCTTTGAAGTGAAAAAATTTAGATTTTTTTTGTGTCTAAGGGGGAGAATGAGGGATAAGGGGGGTTCAAACGAACCCCTGGGGTTCGAGCGAACCACCCATCCATAATGCATTTTGTTTGGTTTTTGGGCGGGAAAGAATTGAATGGGTTCGCTCGAACCAGTAGGTTTGTACAAACCCCTAAAATCAATTTTTTTTCCATGGGTTCATTTTTTGTGAGTTTTCATTCCTCACTCAAATTGTAAACCACTTTTGTGGGTTTACCCAGATATTATTTCTATCTTGTGTGGATCAACCTAAATTATTGCACTAGATATAAAGCATCCCAATACAATTCCTTGTATCATCATCATGAAACACTTCTCATTGTTGAGTGACAGGTTGTGTTCTTTACACATTTTCAATACATTTTTCTAGATTATTGAGAGCTTCCTCATAAGTTTCACCATAGGTAATGAAATCATCCATGTATATCTCCATACAATCATGTGCATAATTAAAAAATATGTTGAGTACTGATCTTTGAAAGGTAGATGAAGCATTGCATAAGCCAAATGATAAAATAGAGTAAGCATAAGTTCCCCAAGGACATGTGAATGTGCTTTTTTCTTGATCCTCTAAAGCAAGTTTAATCTAGTTGTAGCCACTGAAACCATCTAGAAATGAGAAGTACTTTTTCCCAACTAGAGAAGCATGTACTTGATCTATGAAGGGAAAAGGAAAGTGGTCCTTCCTATTTGTTGTATTTATTTCCTTATTGTCTACACAAACTCTCCATTTTCCACCTTTCTTGGGAACAATTACCAAAGGTGAGACCCATTCACTTTCTAATATTAGATAGATAAAAATTGCATCAAGGAGCTTTTTTAGTTCAACTTTCACTATCTCCCTCAAGGTAGGATTCATACATCTCTAAGGTTGTTGAATGGGTCTATAACCATCATTGATATAAATCCTGTGCATATATAAATCAAGATCTATGCCTTTCATATCATGGTAATCCCATGCATATGTGGTTGAGTGTGCCTGTGGCACTATGTGCAAAGAATTCTTCTGCTCTTCTATCAAGGCATTATCTATGTTTAACATTTTTTCAAGCATAATTTCCAATTCCTTGGATGATTCTTGGATATATGAGAGGTCAATAATTGGTATGATGGGTAGAAATTGTTGAGGTAGTAATGAGTGAAATATCTTCAATATATTTCTTTTGTAGTGAACTGTCAATTTTTGGGGCTAGGAATGTTAGGTCTTTTTTGTTCAATTAGGGTCTTTCACCTAACGAAAAGAGATAGATCCCACACCCAAAATCTAGGTGGTTCACTCAAATAAAGGATTGTATGATGTTTATATGACTAAATGATATGATATAAGTGCAACTAATTGATAAGATTGATTGATTAAGTATGCAAAACCTAAAAAATGTGACTTGTTTGTAAACACATTGTGTAATGCGACAATGAACTAGAAATGAATGCAAAACTTAACATAAATGAACTGAACTGAAAGTGTGACCTGGAATGTGGATGAAGACTATAAATGGCTTTTGGAATGCTGTTGATGTTGATTTTCAGGCCTGGTGGGACTCATTCGCCATTTTGGGCGAATAAATCCCAATTCTGCAAAACTGAGCAAAAACCTACTTTAGAAAAAAAAGGGTATCTAAAAATGCAGAAAACTCAAAATTGACCTTGGGGTGGGACTCATTCACCACCCATGGGGAATGAGTCTACTTTTGAATTTTTGAATTTTCAAAAGTGGAATTTGAAGCTTCTGATTTGCACTTTGACTTCCTACAAGTGTCAGCTTCTGAAACTCAGGTTTATGAGTTTGAAAATGAGTTTTGTTGATATTTTGAGCATTTGAATGAAGATAAGACTTTAGCAACCTTGAAACTTTATCTTCAATTATTTCCAAGCTTCCAAAAGTCTTAAATCTACAAACACACAAGAAGAGAAGAAGAAATGTTAGATGTTAGGGCATGGGGGTTTGCCTTGGTCAAACCCCTTTTAAGATTCTCAGATAAACTAAAATGATCAAAAAATGAAATGAAACATGTAATAATGGAGTTGATTACCTTTCCATGATGAAACCCTAGCTTGCTCGAGAAGATGAATGATGAATGAGTTGTAAAATGAGTTGAGAGATAAGAGAGAGATCTGAAAATGAGTTAAAAGACTTATATTTATAGGCAATTCATCTATTTTACCCGTTAATACCTCATCATAGGCCGATAGAAAGTAATATTATATTCAAATTTCTCCTTTTTCCCGCTCAAAGGTCAAAATTGGGCCAAATGGGACTCATTTGCCACACATGGTGAATGGGTTCCACTTGGATGGTACTAATTCACCATGCATGGTGAATGGGTCCCACAGGGGCCATTTTGACAGCTAAGATGCTAGGAGATAAGGAAATAAGGTTTAAATTGCAACCTTGTTAGTTATTTTATCAATTTAAGCCTTGGGATGCACAATATGGGTTAATAGGGGACTATTAGTGATTATGTGAATGTCAAATAGGGCTTGGGGCACATAAATCAATGTGAAAGTGTGATTAAATAGACTTTACAACACTAAAATGAGGTCCACATAGCCTAGGAAGGCACAAGAACCAATGTGAATGTGCAAGACACATTACAACACTAGTTTAATATTAGGTTTAAGTTAAAAGCCTTCTAGATTGATGTGATAATGTTTTTAAACACTTTTTATAATGTTGAATTAGGAAGAAATGGGTTCACTAAGTCTAGAAAAGCGTGAAAGCATCTTACAACATTTACAACACCCTTACAAGACATCATTAAAAGCATGTTATTTGATTTGCAAGGGTCCAAGACCTAGTGCAGATGCATAAAATGCCTCACAACACCTAAATCAAGGCATCATTATGTCCGATTTATCATGAATTATTCGCATGTCAAGCAAGAGACCCTTTTTTCTATGGCACATTTAGCCTCCACTTTAGTGAGAGGATGAACTTGCTTCAAACTCACAATAAAGTAGACATTCAAGAGAGATCCAAGTGTATAGATGTAGATGAAAAAGAATGAAAAAGATCAAGGAGGTCACGCAATCCCCTAGGATCCAAGATCCTAAGTCAAACCATCAAGATACATAATCATGCAATGGCAAGAATGAGAAAGATGAAAATGAAAAGAATGGATCAAGCTTCAATCATTTTTCCAACTAGTTGTGGATTAGATCTAGGTTGTTTTTTTGGAAACATAAATGTATACTCACTCTGGGCAGATCAAACTTCTTGTTTTTTTGCTGGGTGAGAAGGCCAAAGGGTGAGAAACATACGCTAGTTGGTATGCACTCAAAAAACACATAGGTGGATATGGGGAAAGTCATGCCGCTGAATGGGATTCCCACTCAACCATATCAAAGTTATACCTCCTAATAACTTTAACAAGGTGCCACAAAGGAAAATGATTTTTGAGCTCTATGAGGTGTTGTACCATATGCTTGACACCACATTGTTAATGCACATGTAAGGATTGTTCAAAAGGGATTTCGTTTAATTCGCAAGGTCTCAATCTTAAGGAACATCATGCTTAATGTCTCCAAGAGAGGATAAGTGCAAATGGTCTCATCCTATTTCCAAGAGAGGACAAGTGCAATGTCTCATCCTAGGAAACATTGTACCTAATGTTTCCAAGAGATGAAATTGAAAGAAAAGAAAATCAATAATGAAATGAGTGGTGATATGTTCTCACTTTAAAGCAATTGCAAATAATGCGACTATGAGAAATTGCTTTAAAGTAGAAGAAGATAGAAGAATACATGAGAGCTTACTTAGAAAGCCCTATGCCAAGTCATATGTTTCTGATAAGCTACATCATGAATAAGGAAAGTATGTCACATGCGAGCCAACTTAAGGCATGTCATCTACATCCCAAGCTTGTTCTTATGTATTCATGAAAGGTTGATGAATATCCAAAATAGGCAATGACAAGTGACATACAAGGACAAGGCTACTAAACCCCTTGCCCCCACTGAGTGCAAGAAAAAGGTGAGCCGAAATGATTTATGAAATGCATGCTAGAGTGAAAATCAATATCAATTAGAGGAAGTAGGTGCCCCCACATAGGGAAGCATGCCAATCTCCTTAAGATGTTGAATTTTACGACTCAAAGCTTTGCATTCATTAGTGGAGTGACCATGAACTCTATAATATTCACATAATGAAGTCTTGTAATAACATTTCTTTCGATGAAAGGGTGACTGCGATCTGGAGGAGTCTCAAAAGATACCCTCCTCTTTGATCAATCGGTAGAAGGTATCTTGCAGGCAGACAAAGATGTACATCTTTGTTAGTATATCTTGCAAGACTTCAGATTGTGAGATTTTTTTCTCACTCTTATAGGAGGAGGGAAAATCTATCGAATCATTGAATTCTTACGAGATGAAATTGACATCAAGTGAAGATGTAGGTGTTTGTTTTATGTTTGGTAAAGGATAATTTTCAAGACCACTAGTGTTTAGGAGTTTAGGATGGATGATGGTGAAGGTTGATTTAGAAGTATGTTGTGTGGGGTTTTTGATGTTGAGTGAGGTTTTAGTGATCTCTATCACATGACAATAGCCAAGACCATGAGTTGTTTGTTGTGTGATAGGATCAATAGGGTTACGAATACCTTTTTCTCAAGTACCACATCCTTTTCCACTATACCCAAGTTGTTTCATGAGGTCATAAAATTTTCCATAAAGAATCTTCATTGCTTTTGGATCAAGTGATGGGTCATTATTGTGTTCATCAAAGGTTGTTTTTTATGTTGTATTTTCTTATGTAGATGGTTGAGAAGATTGTGCAGAATTTTGAGTTGTCATGATGGTTGGTTGTCCTTGTTTCTCATCTTTATTTTGTAATTATGTATTCACCCGCGAGCAGGAATTTAAGGATCCCCAATCATCGTACCAAATAATTTATTTGCGATTCCCTCATCGCTGTGTTCAATTTCAAGAGGATCTATGTTGATGTTGGAATTAATTTTTCGCTGGATCTGTAGCTACTTTCTTTTTCAACTTGCAAGCAACTAAAGCTTGGGGTCTATTTCAACTTGATAAATGTTATTTTTATAGACATATTTCATTATATGATGAAGGGTCTAAGGCATTACATTAATCTCATGAATCCATGGTCTACCTAAAAGAAGATTATAAGAAAGATCATAAGGCATGACATGAGTAGGAGTTTGCAAAGTAGCCACCACAACTATAATAGGAAAAGTAATTACACCGAGCGATTGCTTTGTTGTATTGTAAAATCCTCAAATAGATATGGAATCAGGTATTATTTGTGACTTGTGAACACACAATCTATCAAGGAGATTCGCACTACACACATTAAGGGTAGAACCATTATCAATAAGGGTTCACTTTATCCCTATCCAATTGTATTGAGTAATGATCATGAAAGCGTCATTTTGTTTTCACAACTATAAAGGAGGGAGATCATGTTGATGGAAAGCAATGTATAGATTAGTTTGATCCGTTCTATGGATTAAAGGTGCCACATCATTTGGAGTTGTACCAGGAGGAACTGCAATTTGTTTTAAGGATGTTTGAAGAATAATATCATAATTTGGTGATTTCTAAAGTAAATCCCAAAGGGAAATATTTGCAAGAGTATTATTTAATCGTTCAACAAGATCATACTCCTTTGTGTGTGGGAGGTAACGAGGAGCACTAGGTGGATTGGGTAAAGGTAAGGAGGGTGGGGTTGGTTGCAACAGTTACAGATTATCTTGAGTGTTATATGTATGAGCAACGGTATTATGACTCAGCTGTTGCGATACATTATTCTTAGGTGGGTAGAGGATGAGTTTAGGTTTATTTTGAGTTTGTTGTTTGTGTGAAGGTGGGCGAAGAGTAAACTTGGGTTTAGGTGAAGGCTTATGTGAAGGGGGATAGAGGATGAGTTGAGGTTAAATAATGTTAACATCCCTTAACAAGTGAGAGTCCATATCATTATGGTGGTTCTTGTCTTGCATTATGATATCCTTCCTAGGAGGAGATTTTTGAAGAGAATCACAAACCAATTTATTTTGACAATCTAAGGTTGGATCTCCTAGAAGGACTTCATCACAAGTATGAGGATGATCAATGGTTGAATTGGCTTGCTCAATAAGGTTTTTCTTAGGTGAAATGGGAGAACTAAGATTCTTATGACTCTCATTGGTTGTGTTTTCTAACAATGAAGTATCTTCTTCACAACTAGGAGAGATACTAGGAGAAGAAAAAATGTGATTATCATGATCATTCAGTACTTCATTCCTTTATTCCCTAATGTCTTCCAAAATAGGAGAGGTAGGGGAAGGATCATAAAGAGGGTTGTTGTAGACCATCATATCCTCATCATTTATAATCTCATCTTCCTCAAAATTATCCGTACAATGGAAATTAGGTAAGGTGATGTTTAAGAATGTTTCTATGATTTCATTTTCTTGTGCTAAAATATCCTCCCAAAGGGGATAAGGATAAGGAAAAAAAAAGATCTTCATGAGTCTCAATGATTGTGTCTTCTTTCATCAAGATACCTTCATCACTAAAAGAAGAGGTATTAGGAGAAGAACAATTATCATCATCATAAGTATCTATTTTTGTATGCTCTTCTATCACATTATCCACACAAATAGGGGAGATAGAAGAGGGTGGGAGTTTAAGGTTAACATTTTCATTTTTACTCTCTTGTGCTAAGAGACTCATAACTAGGACATGCATTGAATGAATGATGATCATGCTTATTGACTAACTTTTTCTTTGCAAATTTGGAGAATATTGAAACTAACATTTTGAAAGAAAAATCTATGATAACTCAAAATGTAATGTAAAAGGTTGAAATGTAATGTAATGTTTAGATGATAATTGATTGATTATGCTATGTAACAATATGAGAATGCAAACTTGAAATTGAAACCATGCATGAAATGAGCTAATGTAAGCTAAATCTAATGAAATCCATGTTATAGAAAGTTAGCCAACTGATATAGGTAACTGATGATAGCAAACAAAAGCATAAAAATAGGGTTTTTAGCTTTGTAAAGGGTTGTTTTAGGGGTTAGAAGGCACTGATTCGCCTAGGGTGGCGAACGAGTCCTAGTATGGACTTTTTCAGAATTTTTAGAAATTTTTGATGGATTTTAATGTTTTTCGAGTGCTATGATGCAGAACTAGATGAAAAATGAAAAATTACATGAAGTTAAATGCAAAAATGCAACCTAAATGCACTTTTATATGAATGCAAAATTTGAAACCTAACATGTAAATGAATTCATAAAACCTAATTCAAGATCAATGCAAGCTGATATATTGGCGATGGACTCCAAATAAGTCAAGAAAGAATTCAAAAATCGTGTTCACCAAAATGAACTGTCAAATTTTGGGGGCTGAACAAGTAGGGTCTCTTTGTTCAATGAAATCTTTCTTACCTAATGAAAAGACAGATCCAATAATCTAAAATCTAGTGGTTCACCAAATAACATGATGTCATATGAATAAATGATTATCTAAGTAAAATAATTGATAATATTGATTGATTAAGTGCTATGCAAAACCCAAGAAATGACTTCGTAAACAACAGTAATGACAATGAACTAGAAATGAATGCAAAACTTAACAGAAATGAACCAAACTGAAAGTGTGCACCTCGAATGTGGATGAAGACTAGAAATGGCTTCTAGAATGTTGTTGATGCTGATTTTTAGGCCTGGTGAGACTATCTACCATTTGGCGAATCCCACGCACAAACTAAGCCGTAACTCGCTTCGCATAAAAGGTATCTAAAAATGCAAAACTCAAAATGACCTTTGGGGTGGAACTCACTCACCACCCATGGCAGGAATGAGCTGTCCACTTTTGAATTTTGAATTTTCAAAAGTGGATTTTGAAGCTTCCGATATGCACTTTGACTCCCTACAGGTGTCCGCTTCCAAAATTTTGATTTACGAGTCTGAAAATGAGTTTTTGTTGATATTTTGACTTGTTGAATGAAGAGAAGACTTTAGTAACCTTGCAACTTGATCTTCAATGATTTCCAATCTTCCAAGAGTCCTAAATCTATAAACACACAAGACAAGAGAGAGAGAGATGTTGAGTGTTAGGGCATGGGGGTTTTCCTTGGTCAAACCCCTTTTAGGTAATTAAACTAAAATGATGAAAGAATGGAATGAAACATGTAATAATGGAGTTGATTACCTTTCCATGATTATTGATCTTGAATGTTTGTAATAAAACATGAAGGATCTGCCCTTGAATGTTTGGAAATTGATTTTGAATGACTTGTAATGATGAAACCCTAGCTTGCTTGAGAAGATGAATGATGAATGAGTTGTAAAATGAGTTGAGAGATAAGAGAGATCTGAAAAATGATTTAAAAGACTTATATTTATAGATACCAACTGTTTCTACCATTAAATACCTCATCACAGTCGACATGAAGTAATATTAAACTTAAATTTCATTTTTTTCGCTTCAAAGGTCAAAATTGGGCCAATGTAATTCAATTCGCCATGCATGGTGAATGGTCCCACAGGGCCATTTTGATGCCTAAGATGCCAGAGATAAGGGAATAAGGCTTTAAATTCTGAAAACCTGCTTGTTGTCATCAATTTAAGCCTCGGGATGCGCAATATGGGTTAATAGGGGACTATTAGTGATGATGTGAATGTCAAATAGGGCTTGGGACACAAAAATCAATGTGAAAGTGTGATTAATACACTTTACAACACTAAAATGAGGTCCACATAGCTTAGGAAGGCACACTAACTAATGTTAATGTGCAAGACACATTACAACACTAGTTTAACATTAGGTTTAAGGTAAAAGCCCTCTAGATTGTTGTGATAATGTTTTTAAACACATTTTATAATGTTGAATTAGAAAGAAATGAGTTCATTAAGTCTAGAAAAGTGTGAAAGCATCTTACAACACTTTACAACACCTTTACAAGACATCATTAAAAGCATGCTATTTGATTTTCAAGGGTCCAAGACCTAGTGCGGATCCATAAAATGCCTCACAACATCTGAATCAAGGCCTCATTAAGTTTGATTTATTATGAATTATTCCCATGTCCAGCAAGAGACCCTTTTTTCTATGGCACATGTAGAATTTGTGGGTATAATACTTTTCAAGGGGTCTTGTAGGAATATATGGCAATCTTGTTGTTGAGGGATCCCACTATAGTCATTTTGGATTATGTGAGCAATGAGCTCATCTTCATCTTGCTCATCCAAAAAAGGGTTGTGCTCTATAGTCATCAATGTATGCATATAATAGTTATCTTCCTCATCCAAGGTGGTCCAAATAGTGTGCTCAAGGTCAGCATAAGGTTGGGCTAGAGGAGAGAGAACCAAGTTCTTGGTGACTATCCCATTAGATATTATCATTTTTCCATCTGACCTACAACCTATAAATGCATCGACTGTAGCCAACTAAGGTCTGCCTAGGATGAGTGGGTAACCTGTAAGATTAACCTTTGGTTGTAGAACTATAAAATCAACAGGATATTCCCAATAATCTAATACAATGACTAAGTCTTCAATGATTCCTTCAGGCTTTACTGTTGACCTATTAGCTAGCTATAAAATAGTTTGTGTAGGCCTAAGGTTGGCTAACTAAAGTAATTGCATTGTTTCCTTTGTCATAACATTGATTGCTACCCCCAAGTCTATCAAAGTATTCTTAATGAGGTTCCCATTAATCTTAACATCCTCTACTGGGTTACCAGGATCTGAATACTTAGGGATAGTTATTTTCCCTAGCATGATATCAACAAGGTTTCCCAAGATATGGACTATTTGAGGATCTTTTCTTTTCCTCCCTAATTTCTTAAGACATAAATCCCTTACAATTTTGGTATAAATAGGAATGTATTTGACATCTTGGATAAGTGGAAATCATATAAAAGTTTTCTACACAGCAACAACTCAGACAAAATGCAATATTCTATCTCTCTTGAAAGGTTATTTTCAATAATAAATCACTGAAAATCACCCCAAGGTCTCTCGGGTGTTAGGTCATAACAATGCATAAAACAACTCAGATAATTATGTGAAAATGCTGGTAATCACAAAGGGACCTTACTACAAGCAAACTGGATCTTTCAACTTATCAGATCTAACAATATGATGATCTTAAATCCTAAATCTAACTGAATAATAAAGAAATAGCAAAAGATAGGGATGCAAGGAAGTGATAAGATCTAAACTACTGCTAGGATAAGCAATGTGAACGACATATATTTGAAATGGACCTATCTCAAATAACCAGCTCTTGTTCAATCCACAATGCAATCTTACAAGAACGGTGCAATCTTCTGAGGAATATAGATTTTCAAATCATAGACATGCATCTACAATCGAACTTAAGCACATTGAATATACGGTCCAGGTTGACTTCACCAGCCTACTACAATCAAATAGTTATTGGGAGTATAGACCAGAGATAGCTACAAACATTCCAAATATGAAATCATAAACATCATTTATCAAACTGAAACTAATTTATTTCTGGATACTAAACCCTAAATCTTCAAGCAATTCGAGAGATAGAACAAAGGAACCATGCAAGATGGAATAACACAAGAGATTGCACCAGGAAAACCACAATGTCTTCAATTGTATTAATCACCAAAATGCTGCAACAATTCAACTGTTCTGATATAATATTTGCTTCAAGGAAATCAAAATGCTCTAACTCTTGCCTTTTTAATTTCTAATATCTTCTTGCTAATGTCTAACCCTTTACAATGAGGCAAAAATGCCTATTAATAGCAAATCCCTCCCAAAACATGTCGGCTCAGCCAAACATTTTTACAAAATAATAAAAACTGCCAAAACAGGTCAGCCAAGGAAACGAACTAAGGCACACATTAAATGCCATCATCCAAGTCGGCCTAGACATAGTCCCCAAGGAAGTCCGGTCCAATGCATGCCCCATGGTAATAGGGAAGCACAAATCTCGAAATGAGCATTAACTGCTACTCCCTTTATCCTTCTTCTACCCAGATGACCCTTGGACCTTCAAGAATATTCCCTCCAACTCAGCAATAGGTGGCAATGGCAAAAGCCTGAGTCGGCATTTAATGGAATCTATTTCTTCATTGGACCGTTCAACAATTTTGTTCCAATCCTCCCTGCTGGCCATGTATCTATCCACCACCGCCAAGTATGTAGCTGCATCATCAAGTAGGTGGCCGGTGACAGCTCCATCAGCATCCGGGGCATAAATTTCATGCCACCATTCCTTAAATTGTTCCAAGCTCAAATACTTGGGAGCTATCTTCTTCCTCCCTGTCATCACCTCAAAGAAGGCAATGCACCCATCATAGACTGCAGTAAGCTCACTGTCAATTGACTTTCTTCGTTTCTATATTTTCTTCAATGCCTTCTGCCTAATCTACAGTGCCTCAAACCATTCCTTCGGCCCATCCAACCTAGAGGAAGGAAGGATTCCATCCTTAGCTAATTGCTCCTTGCCATGTCCCAGGATAACCTTCGATTTCTGCAACAGGAGGTCCATGTCACCCTTATCTTGAGACAGGATATGCTCTAACAGCTCTTTCGCCCGGACTGCATCCTTTCCCACAGATAAGATCTCCTTGATAGCATCATCCCCCTTGGTCTGGACATCCATCAGCCAATCTATTGTAGCTTGGGCTGAAGCTTTCAATTTCTCAATCTCGAAGATTGTTTCTTTAGGTAGAAAACCCGGAGTAGCAGAAGAAGAAGGGTGGAGAGACTGCAGAGGCCTCATTACCTCTTCCAAGCATTTTCTTAACCTTTCATTTTCTCTCTTCAGCTCTCATTTGGTCTGAGTCTCTCTCTTTAATCTGTCAACAATGACTGCACTAGACCCCTCAAATTCCTCAATATCCTGCTCCAGGGAGGCTAGCCCAAGGTTACTGCTCTGAACATTATAATCTTGGCCTGTAACATCATCTCTCATTTTATCTATGGCAGGAGTGGCAACATGGACAACCCGGTTATTCGCTTCATCCCTTTCCACCTGGGAGATGACCTTGGCAGCCTTCTTTTTCTTTCCTTTGCCAATTTTTGACAACATCTCATCCCAGTCCAAGGGAGTATCTTCAACAATCACCTGCTTCCTCCTTGCAAGTTCCTTCTCCAACCAGTCCGGGGCTATAGGGTCAGTCCGGATTTCTTCTACTCTTGTTTCTCCCGGTTCTTCTGTCACCTTTTCTTCTTCTGCGGTTGCCCTATCATCTTCTTTTTCCGGAAGCTGTTCACCTTGGTCGGCCTCTTCAAGTCCTAATTCCGGAAGCACCGGTGATGGAGTCCTAGCAGGGATACTTTCTTCCGGCTCTGGCGATCCACGACTTCTACCACTCTTCGGGGAATCTTCATATTGCACCAACGGAGAAGTGTGTCTTTCTTCCGTTTCTACCTCAAGCCCAACCGCCTCACTGAAAAGTGTTCCTTCCTTGAACTGTTCTGCCTCCCCGCTAGTTTCATGCTTATCCAGATTCTCCGGTTCAGGTGCGCTTGGCGGCGGAGAAACAGACTTTGGTGGCTCTTCAACTAGTAGCTTCGGGGAAGAGTCTCTCTGCTGTGCAGCATCTTTGGGAGAGGGAGTTCTGGATTTCCTTGTGTAAACTTTTGTTTTCTCCCCTCTGGAACTCTCCACATTGACAATTGGAGGTTCATCCTCCGAAGCAACTTGATCTTTCTTCTTGGCAGTCCTTGTTGTTCTAGTTTTCTTAGGCGGTGGAGGAGCATCCTCCTCCTCCTCATCAGAGGACTTGCTGATTGTCAGGGTCTTCCACCTTTGCTTCCCTTTAGGTTTCCTCTTCATTTCAGGCTCAGCTCCCTTGGGACCTCTGACTTTTATCTTGAATGGTGAAGTTTTTGCTGTTTTCCCTTTGGGGTCATCTTCCCCGGATTCTTCAGAAGTCGACATGGGGTTGAGATTTCCCATCAGTTCAAAGGTGCAAGCTACCTTTGCATTCTCCAACTCCCAAATTTTATGCCTTACCCAAGAAAGGGTGAATTTCATAACAGGAGCCATCAGGTCCTCTAACTCTGTCGCTTCAGCCTCATTCCAGTCGATGTCACCGACTGACCTATCTTTTATGGCCTCATAGACATGGTCCTGAACCAGGTTTCCGTCATCATCAAGTTGATCTGGAATCAGCTTAACATTATATTGCCTAATGGCCTCCACAGGTAACCTAGAATATCTTTTCTTCCTCGCCTCAAGGTCATCTTTGATATTGACCCAATAGTCTTCCAAGTCATCTTTGTGCCTATACTCCCAGGTAGCTCTCCTCTGAGCCTCTCCAGTTATATCAAAATTCATTCTTTTCGAATGGAATGAGAATCCATAGGTTGCCAGTTCCTCCCCTGCGGTGTGAGCTGATTGGATAGACGCGCACATCTCTCCCACACCAATCCCAAGAGGGAAGTCTCCTTCGAAGCATGTCTTGTGCTTCTCCCTCTTCACCACCGCATCAAATTCACAGATCTGTCTTACAACTTCCAGTAGCATAATGTGGTCAGTGGGATACCGAGGCAACCTGTAAGGAGCAACTAGGCATCCATCAATCCTGAGGTAAGTGAATGTAGGGAACTGGATGAACCATGCTCCGTAGTTCTTGATTAGTCCTTTAGCTCCATCGGATAATCTGAGGTGCTTAGCATTCTGGAGTGTCCGGGTGATATGCATCGTGAATGCATCATTTGCCCTCCTGTAATCCTTATGCCCCGGATGCAACTCCAGATAAACCTCATAGATTATATCCTGTCCAATTGTTCCCCTCAGACTCAGACCTTTGTAGGGGTAGGAGATGGCCAACACATACATTACGTATGAGGACATAGTGAATTTCTTTGCTTCCAAAACATTCCTCAACTGTCTGTCAATCTCAGCACTGATGAGCCCTGCCCAGTGATAATTAGTCCCTTGACTAATTTTGGTGATCACATGGACCATCCAATTCTCCAATACCCCTACACTTCTCAATCCGGCCACCCTGCTCAGAAGTGTGATGGCATCATATACATCTGACCTGAATTTTACCCTGTGCAGCTGTTTGGGCAACTTCGAATGATGGGATTTTGGCTTCTCTAGCCACGAGTTGATTATCTGCTGAGCCTTGACTGGCTCATTCTCATAGTAGGTCCTGGCAGTGTCAATATTCAAGGCACACACTGAAGGAAGATCTGGCATACTGAAAGCCTACGCAATGGAGGCCGGACTGAAGTTGGCCAAGACTCTCCCCTCGGTGCTGACCACTCTCTGTGTATCAAAGTCATATTGTCGGGCGCACTCCAAGATTAATTCATAACACTGAACTGCCGGAGGAAACCCTGCCACATGTACCAATCCGGAGTTCATCATCCCTTGTCTCAGGGCTGACTGATCTTTCTCGGCCGTTCTCTGTTTGAACTCCTCATATCGCCAAGCACCAACATTAGTATCTGATACTTCGGCCCACACAGAAGACACTTTGCTTTCAGGAAGCTGGTTCTTCATGTCCAGTCGTAGTCATTCTGTCTCAGAGATGGATGAAGCCCCTGCGCCACCCTTAGACTTTCCAGCAACTGCCTTGCTTGATTCAGCCTGCATATCCAAAAATCGTCATTAGTATTCAATTATTGCTCATATTCCAATCCGAAAGGTTAGCACAAAATCATATAAATCAATCAAAATCCATTGCCAAATGCTAATCCTTCGAGATCCGAAGAAATCAGATAGTCCGGGAAAATCATGCAAACCGGGAAAATACCGTCGGGGCGGAATTTCGGAGAAATCCGACCCAGACGGATTCCTGCCGCCAAAGCATCATTAGTCAAATAAATCATTAATGCAGATAAAAAAACAAAGGATAATCATTGAATTCACTCATTGGCAACAAGAAATAAGCATTAAACAACCGTTCCATTAATCCTATCACCGAAACATTTGAAAGGACACAATCAGACAGGAAATCCAGAAAAATCCGGATGGAACGGATTTTCGCGGACGACCCAAAATGCGTCGGAAATAACCCCAGTCCGCGGAATAAGTCCAAACCGGGAAAATCCGGAAGCGAGGAAATTCCACGACGACCTCGGAAATCCGAAAAAAGACAAAACGCGAACAAAAAACTCAAACGACCACGGGATCCTCCCCACCTAAGCTCGAATGATCTCAGAACCGACGACAATCAACGAAATTCAGAGCGCAAAGGACCCCAAAGTCCCAGAAACTTGCAAAGGACAAATTCCCATATCAAAACGATGATGCCCTAAATCGAAAATCTCCGCCATTAAAACTAGAGCAAGCTTTAGGGTCTAAAGTATCGGCTAAGGATTTACCTAAAGCACTCGAATCTTCACAAGACGGGGAAGTCAACAAGATACAAGGACAAAATCGTTCAAACAACATGAAATCTTCGCTCTGGGCCCAAACACCGAAGAAAAACCCCAACTTCGCACGATATGGCGGATTCCGCACTAAAAGAACAAGCAATCAAGCCCAGGACTCCGTCTAAAGGATACATACGCAACCTCACGGATAAATAGAGCTCATAGGGCAAGGGAAGTGGGGTTCCATAACTAAAAACGGGTCAAACCCCGGCTCTATAAATATGAAACCAAAATCAATCAAGGGCCGACCCAAATCTAATAATACCCAATGCAAAACCCTCAATCACCATACAAGCAAAACAGAAGGGCAATGACTACATACCATGGATCGAAGCGGAAGAAGTTCAAGCTTGAAAAGGCGACCTTCGTAGCAAACACGTCCAAGCAATGAAAACACCGACACCGGCACTCAAGCAATCCTCACGCAAACAAATTAAGATCGATTCTCAAAGCTTCAAACAGAAATCTCAATCGCCAGAGCAATCAACAAGGGAGCAATGAAGTTAGAATGGCGCTAAAAAATGCCCTAAATCCACCCTTATACCCGCCTGAGTGAAGGTACCTCAACCATTAATGCGCGATAAGACATTTCTGACAAGTCCGGAAACCCGAGCCCCAAGCGGAATTTCGGAAAATCCCAGAATGCGCGGAAACACGGATTCCGCGGAAATGCAGAAACCGGGGAAATGAGGAAGATCAGGATTTTGGCAGAATCCGGGAAAATCCGCTAGGACTGGAAAATCCCGAAGTAAGGCAGAAACCCGGAATCGGAGAATCCTGCCAGAAACGAACAAGGAACCAGGGCCCGGGAAAATCCGCCAGCGCTGGAAAATCCCAGATCCAAGTGAAAACCCGGACTTGGCCCAAAACTCATTTTCAATCAATTCAAACCTCAAGGCAGGGTCAAAGCCAGCAAGATCAACATGTCAAGACCCTAAAATGATAAATCCAACAGAACCAAAGGTCAAAGACACCAGAAAAAAGAGAGTCCTCATCTAAGTGTGTGTGCAAAACTGCACAACAAATGGCAACTCTACTGGGAAAATGCTCCTGAGCATTTCGATGACAAACTGGAATCAAGAACCCATAACTCATGGTTCCAACTCAGATACCCAGCCACCACCCTAAGTTAAAACAAAGAAACTCCCAGCCATTCAGACATTCCTATACCAGGGTCTAAGTGTGTGCACATGCATTTATTACCTACCCTCAGTTGCAAGAAGAACCAGACATGGTATGAACAGGCTACGTAAAGATTCATACTCTAAAAGTAACCTGGATAGAGCCTCACTGCCAGTCAGGCGTCCATAGCCCCGACGAGGTTATCGCTGTGATCCTCCTGAACATAGCTCTACTGCCAGCCAAACGTTTATAGCCCCGGTAGAGATATTCAGATTCCCCTGATAAGTCGAATTCAAACCTCATGATTTTCAATATATATATATATATATTTTTTTTATTTTTTTTTATATCTCTTCTCTTTTCACTCACTCCATTCAACTTGTGAACAGTGAAGTCCACACTCAGGGCTGAGAACCACAGTGGCACTAGAGCAGAAAATGATTTTTCACCTGATCAGACCTTATAAGGAGCCTTTACAATGTTAGATATATTAAAGATTTAAAAGTATAAGACCCCAATATATTTCTGTTCAGACTGACTAGAAAACCTTTGCCTCATCATAAGGACAAATGACATAGGTTAAAGAATTCATACCATGGTGCTCTGGAAAGATGATCGAAGTTTGTAAGGGAAATACCACGAACATTAGACCTGCTTTGCCACCATTACCATACAGATGCACCCACAATCCCCAAAAAAAAAAGGACCAATGGCAAAAGCAACGCAAACCAAAACAAACAAACCAAAGCAAACCTACTCTAACCAAACAAAACTAGCAAAGCAAAAAGGAAACCTACTCTAACCAAAACAAGCAAAACAAACGAACAAAGCAACCTAAATTAACTATTTACAAAGCACAGAGCTGAAAATAGCTCAAGACTGGAAATAATGCTTCAGATACTGCCCATTGACAGGCAGTGGTATGTTTTCTCCCGTAAGAGTCCTCAGACGGAAGGCATTATCTCCTAGTATTTCGGCAATCTGGTATGGGCCAAGCCATAATTTATCAAATTTTTCATGGTTCCCTTTCTGATCATGAGGCTTATCCCAGTACAAGACAAGGTCAGAAATCCTAAAAGCCTTGACTTTGGCTCTCTTATCAAACCATCTCTTGACTACCCCCTGATGTTTGGAAAAATTTTCAAGGGCATTGTCTCGTTTTTCCTCAAGATTCAATAATTCTGTCAGCCTGGCCTCCCTTCTATCCCCTTCATCATAAAACTGGTTTATAAACTATAGAGTTGGGATCTTGAGCTGGATAGGGAAAACTGGTTCCAGACCGTACACTAAATGATAAGGAGATGTACCAATGGAGGACTTAACTCTGGTACAATCTACCCAAAGAGCAAACCGAAGCTGGGTGTGCCAGTCTTTTGGGTTCCTTTCTAACAGTTTTCGGATGACAGTCAACAGGTTCTTATTAGAGGATTTAGCTAGACCATTCCCTTGGGGATAATAATTAGATGCAAACTTCACAACAATGCCATGATCAAAGACCCAGTTTGAGAATCTCAAAGAGGCAAAGGCATGACCATTATCACACACAACAGTAACAAGACATCTGAACCGATTAAGAATGGTTGATTCTAAAAAATCAATTACTACCTCTGACGTACATTGCCTACAAGCAAAAGCTTCAGTCCACCTTGTAAAATAATCAGTAATGGTGAGAATGTACCTATGTCCTGCAGAAGATGGTGGATTGATGGGGCCTATGAAATCCATACCCCATTGAGCAAAGGGCTTTACCTCAATGACAGACTGGAGGGGAAGTGTTGCACACCTTTCTCTTGTTGCTGCTGTCTGATAGGTGTGACAGGTTCGTACATGTTGATGAACATCCTTGAATAGCATAGGCCAGTAATACCCTGCCCTCAAAATCTGATTTGCAGTAGCGATTGTAGAACCATGACCAGTACCATATTTCTCATGAAACTCATTCATTACCCTTTCAGCTTCCTATTTCCCAAGACACCTCAAATAAATACCTTCATGATTTTTCTTGTACAGGACAGCTCCTTTCAGCATGAAACCGTCACTTTTCAACCTTAAGGCTCGCCTCTGTACTGCATTAAGGTGTGCTGGAGGTCGTTGATTCAGCAGATAATAGACTATATCATCATGCCAGCCCTCTGGAGAAACTTCTTCAACATTATAGTTATAAACAGACAATTCCAGGCCTATCTCTACCATGGTCTGGGTGAGTCCTTGTCCTCTTACCACCTTCATCAGCTGGATCCCAATGTCATACTCCTGAAGCATGGTCACCCATTTAGCTCTGCGCTCCCCTAACTCGTTCTGCATCAGCAGCAACTTAACTGCAGAATCGGGAACAATTGCAAACACCTTGTTTCTGAGGATATAATGCCTGAATTTATTTACTGCTCGAACAAGGGCATATGCTTTCTTCTCCACACTTGGGTATTTCAACTCAGCATCCTTTAATGGTGCACTCATGAAAGCAATGGGATACTCACTCCCCTCATCAGATTTTTGTGTCAGCATTCTAGCACATGAATGGTCGGAAGCAAAGGAATAGATATAAAAAAGTTTGTTATAATTTGGGCTCACCAATACTGGAGCGTCAGCAATGGCTCTCTTAATCTCTGCAAAGGCCTCCCTTGCTTCTGTAGTCCATTCGACCTTGGCATCTTGTTTCAATATGGCATTTAATGGCTTCACAATTTTAGCAAATCCAGTGATGAATTTCTTGACAAAGTTAATCTTACCAAAGAAGGACTT
>VDFB02000015.1:67562366-67588644 GCA_007258455.2 Sequoia sempervirens
ATATTATCATTTCCAACCTTGAGGGGACCTTGTCCTTTCATTTGAAAATGCAATGCATAACAACATATGACTAATTGATCCCCAAAGTGCTCAACATCGAAAGAGACCTTATAGCATAAGGGGGAACAACTGTGTATCAAGACAATCAACCATCAACAAGTTACAATGAAAAATATTGCACATGGGCAAAGAATAAAAATGTCACCAACGATGGTGTCGTTGATGCAATTTTTTTATCAATGCCCCAAGGAAGAATACACAAAAAAAAATATACCAACAACCACAAATCAACCCACCAACGCAACAACAACCTAGCAATCAAGTAGTCAACAAACTAAATGCTCCAAGGGGGCCACCCCCAAAGAATATGTATCCTCCTAAACAAAAATACACACCACTTGGGGAACCAATAAAATCTATCATGCAACAACTAGTACAAGCAAATCTCATCAAAATCCTTGTTTATGAAAATTATCAAGAGCCTCAGGTTAAACCACCATGGTATAATGAGAAACATCTTTGTGATTTTCACAGAATAAAGGGACACACAACAATTAGTTGTATATGACTTAAAAACCTTATCCAAGATCTCATTGATGATAAGACCATAACCATTAAACAACCAATCGGGAATCAAGACCTTAAAATATACATGAATCTGATGCCAGATCACAATAAAGGAAAAGAACAATGATAAAGGAAAGAGCTACCACAATGTAAACCATATTTATGACCATGTTGTTGCATTCTTGGATGAATGGGTAATAGTTTTCAATATCAAAGGACCTAGAGCCAAATGTGGAGTCACCACATGCAGCGGAAAAATTTCCATTCTAGGACCTTCACCACCACCCAAGGCACCCACCACCAATCCAAAATCAATCCCTAATGGTTATAATGTCCTAGATCAACTGAAAAAGACCCCCACCTAGATCTCCATCATGGAGTTGCTAAAAATCTTGCCTGCACATAGGGACATCTTAGAGAAGGCATTGGCTACATCTTTTGTTCCCACCAACCTTGATGTTGACTGATTTCAAGCTATGGTCAGACATATCACTACACCACATATCCTCACATTCTATGAGAATGATCTCCCAACACAACCATCTCACAACCGTGCACTCCATCTTGAAGTCCTAGTCCAAAAGAAAAAATTCAAATGAGTCTTGGTGGATGGAGGCGTGGGTTTCAATATTTTTACTCTACAACTAATAAAGAATTTGGGATTCTCTAAATATTTCATCGAGAAAGGAAAAGATATCACTATTAGGGCTTATGATGATCAAGAACTGGTGTCTCAAGGCACCATTCAACTCCCTATCCAAGTAGGGCCAACAATCATGGAGACTAGTTGCCAAGTCATTGACCTTGAAATATCATACAATATCCTCCTAGGGTGCCCATGGATCCATGGGATGCAAGTTGTCACATCCACTTTCCACCAATGTGTTAAATTCCCTTACTAGAATCAAGAAGTCACAATCCATGGCGACCCCAAAATATTCTATTATTGCAAAAATCTAGAGGCCAAGTATTATAAGATCCCCCAAGTCCCAAAAAATGATGAGGGACCCACATCTATGTATATTGACCCATCCACTCTAGCCTCCAATTATGAGACAAAGACACCTACCATTTAGAACATCCCATATGTCAAAGCTGTAATCTAAGATAATGGGTGTGGAGACTATAAAATAAAAAAAGAGTGCCTTTGTGATAGGAGAGTTACCTCAATCTCCTAGATCTCATGGGAAACCATAGCCAATCGACATAACATCCCAAACCTTCAAAGAAGAACCTACCACCTTCAAAAAATTGGGAGACCTGAGAAAAGAAGTAGTGGATGAAAAGGATGTATCAAGCCTATTGTATGAAGATGAAAGACCCTTACCTAACCTTCCCATGGAGGATTATAACAAAGGACTACAATTAATGTGTGGATGGGGCTACAAAAAAAATGAAAAGCTCAATAAAAATGATAACCTGTTAGAACCCATCATTCTTGAGAAGCACCTAAAGAATATTGGTCTTGGATGTACCCTTATAAAGATAACCATTCTTGGCAAAAGCACCCCTATTAAAAAAGTCATATCTCCTTCTCAATTACCAGTATCCATTGGTCTACCCCTAGATAACTATACATTCAATATAACTAGCACGTATGAAGAGAATCCCATCTCTAATTTACCCATGTTATTTGAGGATTCCTCCCTTTTTATGATCACTACCCTGTATTTCGAGTTGAGTAACCAAACCACTAAACTAAAAAAAATTTACCCCCAACTCATTGATTGTGACCAACAAGGACCATTGATCTTAGACACATTAAAAAATGATGAGGCTCTCTTGAAATTCATGGGACTAAGGGATACTCTACCATATGGAGATCACAAAGCAAGGTTTGATATTGATTTGGACACATGTGCATACTACAGGGAAACAATTGAATCTCTTAGTCGCAAAATAGAAAATCTAAGAGTAACATCTAGGTCTCTAAGTGAAAACCACACTATAGCACTTTTTGACCCAAAAATAGTAAAAAGAAAGGACGTATCCAATGGTGAAAACCTCTCTGAGGTGCCAAAGGATGAGGGATTCAATCTTCCCCTTAGTGCCATCCATCAGGAAAAATTAGTAGTACTAGAAAAAAAAATGCAACCCGGTCAATCTAGGAACAAAAGAGACACCACACATCACTTTCTATGTTGAGTCACTACTGACCAAGGAACAAAAAAATCTAGTTGCATTTTTAAAAGAAAGGAAAGTGAATTTTGCATGGACCTATGCTGACATGCCAGGTCTTGATCCAGAGGTCGCAATCCATCATCTAGCCGTCTATCCATAGGTGAAACTAGTAAGATGGAAATTGAGAAAGATGCATCCACAGATCACATTATTGGTCAAACTTGAATTGCAGAAACTCCTTGATGCTAGCTTTATATGACCCATTGATTATCTTGAATGGGTTTCCAACCTTGTACCTATTTCTAAGCCCACTGGGGGCATCTGTATCTACACTAACTTCAGGGACCTAGACAAAGCATTCCCTAAGGATGATTTCCCACTTCCTAACATTGACATGATTATATATCTAATGACAGGGTACAAGATGTTATCATTGATGGATGGGTTTTTAGGGTATAACTAGATCATGATTGTGAAGGATGACCAACAAAAAACAACTTTCACTTGTCCATGGGGCACTTACTATTGGAACATGATGCCATTTGGGTTAAAGAACATTGGATCTACATACCAAAGGGCTATGACTCTGATTTTCCATGACATTATCCACAAATATGTAGAGGATTATGTGTATGACATATTAGCCAAGTCAAGAAAGCATCAAGACCACATAACAACACTAGGTTCTATCTTTGATAGACTAGATGAATATAAGGTAAGACTAAATCCTAAGAAATGTGTCTTTTGGAGTGCAATCAGGAAAGCTCCTAGGATATATTGTATCAATGAGGGGAATCAAGATAGACCTTGAAAAATTCAAAGCAATCCTTGAAATGGAAGCACCACATATATTGAATTAGTTAAGGGGTTTGTAGGGAAGGCTCCAATCCATTCGTAGATTCATAGCACAGTTAGTAGATAAAACCGTTCCATATTCTCATCTACTCCACAAGGGGGTAGCATACAAATGGGATGAGAAATGTGATTAGGAATTTAATCAAATCAAGGAATACTTGTTGACACTACCAGTCGTCATGCCACCAATCCAAAACAAACCATTGATACTCTACATATCAGCTATAGTGGTAGCACTTGGGGCTCTCCTAGCTCAACATGATGAAATAGGGAAAGAAAGGGATATCTACTATATCAGTAGTACCTTGGTGGGACATGAGCTAAACTACATGATCATTGAGAAGGCTTTCCTTACAATGGTGTTTTCCTCACAAAAATGTAGGCATTACATGTTGGCTCATTAGATGAAACTCATCGCCAAGATAGACCCCCTCAAATATCTACTTTCTAAAGCAATGCTCATAGGGCGAATGGCTAAGTGGGTCATGATCCTAATAGAACATGACATTGAATATGTAGAATGGAAAGTCATCAAGGGATAGGTAATTGTAGATCAATTAGCGAAGGCACCTATATATTTAGAGAACCCACTAGTATCAAAATTTCCAAATGAGTCCATTTTCAACCTTAGTGCAATAGATCATTGGAAGGTATATTTTGATGGATCATACACACAACATGGATTAAGAGTAGGATTCCTCTTCATCAAACTATAAGGGGACTGTATCCAAAAATAGTATAGGTTGTCTTTCCTATGCACCAAAAATATTGTTGAGTATGGGGCTCTTGTCATAGGACTCTGAATTGTAGTACATTGGAAAATCATGACACTTAGGGTTTATGGGGACTCACAGCTAATTATCAACCAGGTCAATGATGAATATCAAACAAAGGATGACAAACTTACCCCATACAAGAAATTGGTGGAGGATCTCAAGGAATTCTTCATCAACATAACATTTGAGAAAATACCAAAGGTAAACAATAGAGTAGCTAACACTGTGGCAAAAATTGGATCATTACTAGATATCCCACACAATGTCCATAAAAATGAATTCCTGGTAGAGAAGCTTCTCATACTAGCTCTTGATTTAATAAATTTTGAGTTCATGTGCGAAATTGTTGGTCTCGATGATCCTTGGTACCATGACATATTCACTCACCTAAAAATAAGAGTCCTCCTCGCCAACATCACCCCAAACCTTAAGAGAACCTTTATCAAAAATTCATCCCATTTTGTCATCTTAGGAGACACCCTTTATTGTAGGAGTATTGAAGGAACCCTCTTGCGATGTCTTGACCTCGAGGAAGCTTTGAATAATTTAACTAAGGTACACAATTGTATTTGTGGTTCACATTCTAGTTATATGACCTTGGCCAAGAAAATATTGAGGATGGGGTACTACTGGCCTACAATGGAGAAGGAAGCTCATGACTATGTCTGGAAATGTTTGCAATTCCAACAGTATGGGGACCTCATCCATGCACTAGCTTAGGAGCTCCAACTGATTATAACACCATGCTTCTTTTCATAATAGGGGCTCAACCTCATTGAAAAAATCACACCCACATCATCTAATGGACACAAGTTCATTATCATCACCACAAAGTACTTCACAAAGAGGGTAGAAGCCATCCCCATGACCTATATCATAGGGAAGTAGATCTCCAAATTCATCCTGAACTACCTCATTTTCCATTACAGTGTCCCACAAGCCCTTATCTCAGATAATGGGACACCTTTCAAGAACCAAGATGTTCATGAACTATGCCAAAAAATTCAATATCCAACATTGCTTCTCCACTCCATACTACCCCCAAGGTAACAACCAGGATCAGGCTTCTAATAAAACTATCCTAAAAATCCTCAAGAAAAAAGTCAATAAAGTTGGTCGTGACTAGCACCTACAGCTAAATCTTGCCTTATGGGCTTACCAAATGAGTATCTACATGCCTATAGGTGCAACACACTTCTCCCTAGTCTACAGATCAAAATCCATCCTTCCCATTGAGATCGAGCTCCCATCCTTAAGAATATCATTGCAAAATCTCATTACTAATGAAGAATACTAGGTGTCATGGTTGAATGATCTAGAACTATTGGATGAGTGGTGCATGGATGCTTTGAACCATCTACAGGTGTATCAAAATCATCTCAAATGAAGCTATAATAATAAAATCAATAGTTAGTCATTTCAATTCGGAGAGCTCGTATTGAAAGAAAATCATAAGAATGTACCAAATCTAGATAGTAAGGGAAAATTTGAACCCAACTGGTTGGGATCCTTTTTCTTCACTGCAAGTTATAAATTAGGATCATATATGTTATCCACACCCAAAGGTGAGCCTCTACAGGAGCACATCATTAGCTCCCATCTCAAAAAAAATTATGCCTAAGCTTGCAAGGCATAAATCAGAAATACAAAAATATCAAAAAATATTGAAAATAGTAAAGAAAAAATCATCCTCTATTGAAAACCACTTTGGTGGTGCTTTGGGCAAGTACCTTGGTGAAAACCTGGCAATTAGGCACCTTGTGTAAATAAGCACTTTCCATCCACCATCAACCCATTGGATTTTTCTACATCACCTACCATCACTTTCCATCACATTCACTCATCACATTCCATTAATCCTTCCATTACCCATTCACATATGCATCATAGCTTGATCCTACATCAGTATCATGTTCCATCCTAGAACTACTTGGCACATTCCTAAGGTTAGTTTGTCCTACCTATATCAGAGTAGTCTATCACATCACACTGGGGGAATTTTCTTATACCTACATTAGATTGAATTCATGTATATTATTGAAATCTTCCTTAAAACAAAAAATTCCAATTTTTTTTATAAAATCAGAAAACCAAAAACATCCAAAACATATCAAAAAATCAAAAAATAGGTCAAAAACATAAAAATCCAAAAAAAAGAGTCATCATGTCAAACTACGTCATCTCTAAGCTCGAATGTAGGCAAGGCTAATATTTGATTGACCCTCAAGACACTAGGTTAGTCCTTTAGGAGTCTGTCATAATAAATTCGCAATCCACATGTTCATTTCTCATCAATAAATGAGTTTGTGTCGGCCGAACTACGTGGTCTCTACATGTATAACATAGGAAAGGATAATCTTTAATCAACCCTTGAGGCCCCTAGGATAGGTCCTTAGGTTAGGTTCTTGGTCAAAATCCTACAAAATACAAAAACATTGGAATATTTGAAAATCAAAACATTTCTAAAACATCTCAAAAAATCCCAAAACAACCTAAAAACATATCAAAATACCAAAAACATTAAAAAAATCCAAAATCATCTATCCTATTTCACATTCACCCACAATAAACATCCACCCACAACAAACGATCGTCATCTTCAACCTTTGGAAAAACAATTAGAAACAAGTATAGCAAATTGAAAGTGAAAACTAAAAATTCCAAGGTATCAAGTCTAGGTCAGTAGGTAATCAAGTTGGTCAAATCTTGGTATCAATATCCCATCATCCCATTAATCCCACAATCATCTAATAATATTATTTCCTAGGATACATCCTTCCTACAATGAAAATCAACATTAAACATCACTATAGTTTAGTCTTGGCTAGAGGTATGAAGCACATTAGCTTATTTGTTTACTTGATCTTTGTCTTGTTGATTTATCTTATTGCGCTCATTCCAATGACCTCTCGATGATTTCTAATAAAAATTATTTAGAGAGAAAGTAATGGGGAATTGATCATTATCTTTTTGTTTGTTGTGCTTGTTGGATATGCTTGTAATATAACCTTGGTCATGCTAAATTTTGTTTGGTATGTAGGGAGGATGTTTTGGATATCTTGTTGACTATTACATTTGGAGGTTTTGCCTCTTTATGTTTTGGTCTAAGATGTTTGAAATTTCTAAAGTATATCCCAATAAGGTTTTGTATGCCAGGTGTGAACAAGGATACTCCTATCTAATTGTCGAGTCAAATTCAATCTCACTAGGTACAATGCCATCCTAGTTTTCCATACCTTGATGCATTGTATCTATGTGTGTTATCAAAAATAAGGAAAGTAATGCTCTTTATGTACCCAATCCTTTATAAACAATTCATCATCATCACTCATCATCATATCTAATAAAGTCTCAATGACTCATAGACTTGTTGGAATTCTACATCATCTTGAACTCAAGGGTTGATCCCTCTTTCTTCTATCTTCTCCATATACTAATACTAATAGGGTATCATGACATTCAAAATAAAAAAATTATTTGCATCCATCTTGCATCCACAAACCATTAGCATAATGCATACATATCATCATAATAGAAAACATCATCCATCATTACATTATCATTTAAGGTGTTTAGCATAATATAGATTGGTTATTCTAAGCATCTCATAAATAACACATTTTGCATTATCATCCATCGCATAACCATATAAGCATTATCAAAATCATCACATCATGCATACATACATCTTGCATCATCATATTATTTATGGAAAAGATACTGAAAAGGAAATAAGCATATCATTGTATTGCATCCATAATCCATTAGAGCATAAAAGAACATCCATTACATATTCATTCATATCATACATCAATAAAATTGCATCACATCAAAAAAACATAAAGAATTATAGCATAATCATTCAGTGGATCCATCCATATCATATGCATCCATAACACATAAAATAAAATAAAATAACATCACATTATATAATTGCATCAAAGTCGTCTCTTGTATATATGTCAAAAAATTTGAATGTCATGATACAATCAGAATCATATATATAGTGTCATCATCAAAATTTATAAGAGGCTAATCAAAACTTAGCCAATGAATGTATACACATTATAAATTAGGCTATACATCAAAAAAGTGTCTAAAGGTACTATTAGTGCCCGGAGCTCCCCTCACTTTGTCTATTGTTGTGGTGGCTACCTCGGCTCTAATGATGCAACCTTAATGGTCTACCTAATGGCTCTAGCCAAGATCTACTTAGAGCAACCTAGCTGATATAGGAAAAATATGGCTCCTAGCACTCCTGTCAGTAGGCTCTGTACTATAAAGTGATGTAATATGATGCTTCTTGCATCACTCACCCATACATCTTTGTCGAGACTATCGCTTGTCCCTACACCTGCTGCACTGTGACCTCGAGCTACTATCTCTGATCCATCTATAGGGCTAGACCAAGATCTACATCCTATCCCATCTGGCACTCCTAGGGAACCTCTTGTCTCTCCTAATCTCTCTCTTGGATTAGGGTCTATATATGGGCCTGTTCTTGTTGTATTTTCCTTGTTAGCGCCTGTATCTACACCTATAGTACTACTATCTATCCATCCCTAGCATCAGGACCTGACTGTGGCTGTTGTTATGGTGCTCTTTGATCAATAGGCTATACCAATTGTGGCACCTGACCATCATGACCTACTCATCCATCCTTTCCATCTTGGGGTTTCTGAGGTGGTTGATGTGGAACCTATCCTATCTAGGGTCCTTTGACCCATCCTCTGCTTACTGTTGGCACAACGGGTAAAGTAAATCTGACGGGAGCATGAGCTTTCCAATATGCAACATAGGCCCATGTAATGCCTGCATCTATGGGACATCAAAGTACACCCATGGCTACATCACCAACTATCTAAAATCATCAATCACTAGTTGGGGTTGGATCCTTTGTCCCCAAGTTGTCTCCTAGGATCCTTGTGCAAAAATGGCTATGTAGGCATCATCAAGTGCATCATGCACCTCTCCAAACTAATGAGTAACCCTATCTGGAAGGTATCACTCTATCGTGTGGTACTCCCGCCCTTGCATATATCTAGTTTGGTGGAAATAGAATAGTTAGGCATCATCATCATGCCATACCCCCCATACCTGTAAACCATGGGATGCCTATAATACCTATATAGTGGAGGGTGGTCAACCCCCCATACTTGTAAACCATGGGATCATCATGGTCTATCTAAACATTGACTATAGTGGACCTTAGTACGGCTATGTGCTCATATTCCTCGATGTGGAGAAGTGTCACTCTCAATCCAATATTGTTGGCCTCGCAGTACACAACCTGGTACATATCATGATATAATGAGGCTAGGAAAACTAGCCCCCAGGCATAGACAATCATCTCCTCCATCATCCTAGACCAAACAATTCTCCATACAACATTGCAACCTCTGGCTTGTCAATCAAGAATGAGGACTCTCGAGATCAGTGCACCAACAAAAAGGGTCAAATTAGGGGCAATCCCCTCATATCGAGCAAGGTCGATCTGACCACTGTCCATATCATACTAGTCAACATCGAACAACTATAAAATGGAATCACCACTGGCCTCGACATCATATATAATGTGCTCATTGTGTATGGGATCCGCAAGATCCGCCATACATCCTCTAGGGTCACCATGGCCTCTCCAGTCAGAAGATGGAATGATGAAGTCACTTCACCATCTCTCCACCAATGTCATCATCATTGCTAGGTGCATCCTCACCTCGGGAATCTAGGCCACGTGTCTAAATCCAATCAAACCTACAAAAAATAATGCAACATTTGATAAATTCCTCGCTCGACATGGAATCTAGCCTCTATGCTCCTTTGAGTTGAGCACTTGAAGGACCTCCTACATCCAAAATGGCCATGACGTCAAATTTAATCAACCTGGCATGTTTTCAAAAATAAAAAATCCTTCAAAAGTAAAGGCGAGCCAATATTTCCAAGAGCGATGCCCTATAATTTCCCAAAAGTGATGTTATAAGTGAAAGCGATGCTATATCTCAAAGGCGAGTTGGAATTCCTTGGCAACACCAAACTCATTTGGGCCTTCACGATGCTATCATGTAAAAGCAAGTCGACAATTTCTGCATGACCCTAGGACCTTCTAGCGCTACACAATGCTATATTGCAAATGTGGGTCAACATCGACAAAGGTGGTGCAAACCATAACAATTGTGATGCCCTACAAAGATTCTTTTGGTTGACCTAAATGGACCCTAATAAATGCATCAAAAATACAAAAAATGAGATTTTTTTTGAAAGCTATACCGGGGGTCCTACATCCTGAGGCCTTTGGAACTCTCAAACTTGATTCATTTGATGTATGGGGAGCACGTGAGTTGCCATTTCGTCAGTACCTCAGAGAAAAATCACAAGAATTCTAAAAGGTTAGGTGTCCAAATGATTTGAAAATGACCCCTTCAACCCTATTTATGTAATTTTTTTAGGGTTTTTGGGGTATTTTTAGGGTTTTTGAGCCCATTAATCCGTTTTTTACCAAACGAAGCCTGTTTTGACATTTTTTCATTGCTGTAAGCTTGTTTTCGCATCTCGTGGGTTGTTCTTTGTGCCTGGATCCTTGTTGAACTTTTTTCGCGAGCTCGACCTAAATTTTTGTAGTTTTCACTCGATCTCTCAAGGGGGTAGTGTAGTAGCACAATTTCTTCCACTGAGGCAATAGTGGGGCATCCAAAAAATTAGATTTTTTTTTAAATTTTGATATCAGTAGTGTTATTAATTGAACCAATGCAGTAGGTACCTCACTTCAAAGAGGGGAAAATGTAGACACTTAAAAAGTCCTGATTGATACTATGTATCTAATTCTGATAAATTAACACCATTTCTTCTTAAATCACCTTGAACTAACCAATTAATTAAATAATCAACATTATTTAGTTAAATTCAACAAATTCAACTATTAATCAAATAATTAATTTTATTAGATTAATTCACCCTTCTTCTGACTAATGTTCATCATATTTAATTAAATCAAATCATTTAATTAAATCCCCCCAAGTCCTCTCATTTGATTAAATAAATCAAATCAAATGTCACAATCCCATAACCCATTCAAATTAATTAATTAATCATAAATCACATTCTAATTAACATTAATAAATCCTTCATCTTTTAACTCCTCAAGAGTTAAATCAACCCATGGTCAACTAACCAAGTTGCACATGAAATTCATTTCTTTTTATTAACTAATTTCTCTATTTATCCTCACAATGGCATAATTCCTCCCAACCACCTCTCATTCAATTTCCCTCCAAAGGTTTCAAAAATCCTCTTACATCCTCAATAACTCCTTACATCTGCAATAACTTCACTGACATGCTTTCAAATCTCCAACCACATTCAATAAATTTCTTCTTACAACCTTTCAAATCCTCAACCATTCTCATTTATTCCTCTTACATCACCCTCCACTCACACATTTCCCAAAATGTGCTCCAGCTTCCTCCAATAGAATTGTGACAAGTGTCACATTCTCATTGGCTCCCATTTTATCACGCATTCACCAATTTCTCTCATTCTTCAACCCTTGAGTTCTATAAATAGAAACATTCTCTTCACAATATGGATCCACAACTTGAAGCAATATTACTATAGCCATTTTCACTATTAACAATCACCACTTTCATCACTTTTGAGCTTAGTTTCATCACTTAGCATCAATTTCATACTTCTAATCATTTACAACATTGGAGCTTATCATAGGGATTGGGAAAGGGCTTCTTTCCACATCAAAGGAGCACCAATCCCCCTATGGGATGAAGGTTTGATTAATTTAGATTATTTTGCATGCTTTTGTGTTGTTTATTTCATGTTTTCATCATGTTTCTTGTATTTCTTGATTGAGAATCTCATAGGGAGTGTTTTGTTGGGTTTTCTAACTCAATTAACACTTGTTTGTTGTCTCTTGTTAGTTAATTTCAGATTTGACACTCACACAAGTCAATGGTAATAGATAAATAAGGGGCATTTTCTAGGGTTCCATAAGACGTGTTGCACATAGAGGATGTTCAGATTTATATTCATTCAAAGTTGGATGAATATGATCACATGAAAATGCCAAATTTTAGGGAAAAGGTGTTAATTGGAAATGATTTTGAGCTAAAACCAAAGTTTTTCAATTTGAAAATGAAGTTGGATGTGTGGAATAAGTTTCATAATTTATTCTATGATAATGAGTAGGTGAATTGTGTGCTAAGAAGAATTCATGACAAATTCATGTGATTGGATATGCTACATATGATCACTAAAGATGTAATTAGGGTTGTCATTGGTTTATGCTCCATTGGTCTATTCCTAACATTAAAGGTCATAAATAATGAATTTGTAATGAAACTTATTAGAATGAAGTTTGACAAGTGTGCCCTAAGTGTGATTGAAATTGGAGATTAGTTACAAGATATTTTTCACAAATAGTAAGAATTTTGTTTCTGCCACCACAATACACATGACCCATCAGATGGTGAAAGGGAGTAAATATTTTTATCTTTGTGAGCTCCTTAGATTCTAATTGTTGGAGAATTTTTAGAAGATAAATGAGTCAAAATACCCTTTCTAATATGATACTCTCATCATTTGCTTGATGTTTTAAAATTTCTTAATGAGGTACCATAAGCAAATAATGTTGTATGGATAGATAATATTCTTGTAGCCACTCAAATTAGAGATCAATTGAGAATATTTCCTACTAAAGATTCTTGTTATTCTATGTTGTGTGGGTTATTTAAACCTTTTCAATCTTAGATGCAATAAAGAGAAAGGATTCCAAGAAAATTTGTGGACAAATACAAGAATGAATTGACTTTTATGGTTAGTAGAGACTATTTCTATATGGAAGTGGTTGAACCTAGAACTTTTTGGGTTCTAGAGTTTCCTTATGAGGTAGATGAGTCAAAATGCACTAGTCTTGTAGAGATTGTACTAGGAAAACCTAAATACCCTACAATTGAAAAGTTTGGTACTTACAAAAAAGAAATCAACTAAAGAGATCCTGGAGAAGGAAAAGGACATTGAAGGAAAAGTTGAAAAGATGAAGGTTGATTTGGAGAGAGAGTTTGGTACCCCTAAGGACCTTGTAGAGAAATACAAAGCCAAATATACTCCTCCATAGACTACTCCACATAAATCAAGAAGGTCAAGTAGGACCTTAGTTTCCACATCACCTACTATTACAAAGCCTTTTGAAATAAAGTCTATAGGTGGTTATAAAAGAAAGATGCATCCAACACCACTGTGCAACAAAAGTCTCCTAAGAGAAGAAGGAAATAAAATGAAACAATAGAAAAGAATAAATTAGTTTTGAAGAAGAATAAGAAGAGGAAGAGGAAGAACATTAGTTGGTTTGGAAATAGAAATGTAAAGTCTCTTAGGAAGAGACTAGCACGAAAAAAGGAAAAGAGAAAGAGAAGACCCCTTCGATTTGAGAACATATTCCTATGAGGTTTGATGCATTATTCATTGCTATTGTAGAGTATGGTGCACTAAAGTAAATAGCACTACTATATGAAGAGTCAACTCTTGTTGACAAAACAATAATTGAGAAGGAAATAGAGATGTATATGATAACCTTTGATGTGAATCTAGGTGAAATTCATGATCAACTCTTGATGAGTTTTGCAGATTCACTTAGTGCCAATAGACAATAATCTGTGGTGGAAGAAGAAAAGATAAGAAAACATGCCTTGGAGAAAATTGGAGTAACCCTTACTGATGAAGAATGAATAATATTTTCTAAATTACAAGCAAAATAATTTAGGACCAAACACAGGGTAGATACCCTAATGGGTAAGGACTTAGAAGAAATCAAGAGGATGGAGAGGAAAATAGAGGAGATAACAACCAATATTCTTCTAGAAATGAAGAAATTTGTGCCGAAAGATAAGGAAACCACTCCTTTGGAGACTGAAGATTAAATGCTTCAAGATACACCTCTCCTGAAATCAATGAACCTATTAATGAACAACACGAGGATGATCATAAACAAGAAGAAATGACTAAAAACACTCATTTGTATGTCAAGATAATTGATGTGGAGAATAAAGAAGATAAGCAAGATGCTCTAAAGAAGATTAAAGCACAAATAGAAGAAAATTTTCCTCTAAAAGATGAGAAGATTGTATAATAATTCTCTCATAGTGGAGAGAAAGAGAAGAGTGATACTCAAGTAGATGAAAGTACTAAAATTGGTGGTGAATCCTCTAAACCCTCTGGAGATCATTGAAAGATATATTAGATATGCAATTACAATTTCAATTGGTGGTGTTTTCACAACTACTACAGATTCGTATGCAACAAGGTCAAGTGGAATTGGATAATATTTTCCCTCTATATAAGTTACAACTTGGTGATGTTTTTAGTGCCTCTGTGAGAAAGGAGATTCTTAAAACTCACTAGAAGAGTACTGAGTTTGTGGATGATGCTGTGAAGGTATTGTAAGAAGGAATTCCCATAATTTATACTGACAATTATTTATCTTGTGTGCAATAGTTGAAGTTATTGTTAGATTCCTTTAAGAAGTATTCTATTGGTTTGGAAGAAAAGATAGAGAAGGAAATGATAAATAATGTTAATGATAAAAGGCTAGCTAATGTTTCTAATAAGTGTAGTATTTCACATTCCAAGTTGCAAGGAAACTTGAATGAAGTTCAAAGGTATTTGGAAGAAACCAAATAATTATTTCAATTTTGTTTGAAGTGGCCAATTTCTAAAAGGAGCATGAAGAATCAGATGGACTCAATTGATTCTGTAATTGCTTAGGCCTCTAGTGTATATTATTTGATGAATGATGGAGATGGAGCTACTAGACTAGTCATTTAAAATATACATGGTCAATTATTTGTACTGTAGGAATAAAAGGAGAAAATCATAATGTAGTATAGTCAACTCTGAGGCATGGTAAGTGTTAGAATTACATCTTTTAATGATGTTTTAGCTAATGCTAAGAATATTGTGCAAAAGAATCTAGAGCCTAGTTCTCTAAAAAGAGAAGACCTCCATGTCCAGTTTCAAAGTTAGTGCCATATGATTTATTTTTCCAAGAAGGTTTGAGAGGTTGCAAATAATTATTGGTAGGCATACCTTGCAAAATCGAAGGTGTCTTATCAGGGTAATTTACCCTCATGTAGTTAAGGTGTTCATTTTTTTGCTTTGTATATGTAATTTTTTGATTCAATGTACATATGCATAGTTAGTAGATGGTTTTTTGGTATAGTTATACCTTTTTGGGGATGGATAATATAGAAAGGGGGAGAAAATTAGATAGGTGGAGCTAATCTCATGTAAATATATTAGTAAGGGGGAGTAAAGAAGAGAAGTATCTTTTTGGTACCCATTGCCATTGATGTCAAAGGGGGAGAAATTTTTTTTGGAGAAGTGTGTTGTCATCAATGATAAAGGGGGAGATTGTTGGCAACATGAGCATGATGGTATATGGTATTTTGATTGATGGAAACCCATTTTAGAAGTGTTGGTGCATCGGTATGTACATATTCTAAAGAAATTCAAAGAAGACCAAGTGTTTTGGTGAAAGGTTCCTAATTCCTAGATAGGAATAGTAAGCAATAGAGCAATAGTTTTTTGGTCCAAAGTGCTCTACTTTGTAGAATATTATCATGTGGTTCTGAGGTAATAATGGTATGTATTGAACGTATCTATATCCAAATTTTCAAGTTTGGATGTCTTCCAAAGCTAAAGATATCGATGACAGAGTATTGGGCTTAGTAGAATCAACGTTAAAGGTGTAGAGTATATATTATAATGCTTTTCATTCCACCATGGATGATTATTATGTTGTGAAATTTTGAGGAAGAGTTTGAGGATGAAAAAAGTGCATACACTCCAAGTGGCAAGTGATTTGGTGATTTGTGTGTCATGTTGTGGATGAACAATTGGTTAATTTAGTTGTTGCTTTACTAGTTTTATTGTGCATTGTTGACCTAAGGGTATTGGGGTCATGTGGAGTTGAATTGTGTAAGGAGAAGAACCATGGGAGTAATTATAGGTCATGCCAACCTATTTTGGTGAAGATTTTTTTTTGGTTTCTTCCATAAGGTATGTGGGTTGGATTTTTTAGCTGACAAGTTATGGTGTTACACTTTTCATCTAATTAGGCTGACCTAATTGATGATATGTATGTTTACATAAGATGTATGCACATATAGAAGGTCAAATCATTGTGATTGGAATGAAAAAATTTGAGAGATGGTGATGTAGAGATTGTGTGTAATATATGATGTAGAGTGAAGTGTGAAAGGTGATAGTGGTGAAGTATGAAGTGTGTAAAGTCAATTTTTTGAGCTTAATCAAAACTATATCTTCAACATGTTGTAGGTGCATTATTAGTAGTTCAAAATATGGTAGTGATCCATTCTTCTATTCTCTTTTCTATTTTGTATAGTAAGTCCTTTATGTAGTGAGCCCTTGGTAGTGAGTCTTTCTTTCTAGATAGTGAGTCCTCCAATCTACAATCCATTGTAATTAGTTATAATATATTGTGAGCTAATCCTCACCGTGTTTTTCCCATCCTAGGGTTTTCCACATAAAACTAGTGTTGTGTTTTTTGTTGTAGTGTATGCTTAAATTTTTATTTTCCATTTATGTAAGTTAAATGAGATTCTTTAGATGCATGTTTAAGTTGATGAAGTTAATGAATTTGAATGATATTGATTCACTCCCCTCTTAGTATTTTGGGTGTTCAACACATTAAGTGTGTTCATAATATTTAGAAAAGTTAATGTTCACGAGGATATCTTCCTATTAGGGTTTTTAGTCTCATTACATACCTTCCTTTACCATAAGGATATTATCTAGAATGAATCTAGAATTGATAAAGTTAATTTTCTTAGGTCACACAATTTGAGGAAGAAGATGGTGTAACTTTATTGCAATTTTTTTGGTCTAGGATCTTCTAAGATACATTGAACAATGCAATTAACGTCCAATTATGGATATCTTAAGAATCACCCAAGTTAGGTATGAATTTAATATTTTTTATTAATAATTTTTTTCAAGAATTGGACTGAAAGAATTCAAGATAAACTCAATGAATATTCTCTCCAACACAATCCTAAGGATTCTTGAAGAAATAACATAAAAAACCATCATATCTAAGGGCTTTATCATTGGCTACAATATATAATACTTCTTGGAGATCAATAATAGAGAGTAATTGATCACAAAGATCTAATTGCGAAGAAGAAACTTAACAAAGAACAATCTTGAGGAATCTTACAGGACATGGATCTATTTTGGATCATTCTCTTATGCTTTGAAAACATACTCATAATTCCTAACAAAAGTGTGAAGGATATCAACAATATCTTTGAGCAACAAGAAGGAATATTTAATTTATTTTATTCCTTGAGAGGTGTGATGAGCATGAAGAATATGAAAGAACTCTTTGGAAGATTAGTTTCCCATGTTTAGTCAATGAATCATATCTTTAATATAGGAACCTCTACTATTATGATTGTTAATAATTTACTTTTGTTCATGGAGCTTAGTCACTTACAAATATATATTAAATTTGAAGGGTTTGAATTCAACTTCCATGGTGTCTTGGCAAAGATCCAAGGTGGTGGCCTCATATGCATGATAGGAAATCTAGCTAGCTAGTATTCATGTGGATGTGAAGGAGGTAAGAGGTACACTTGATAGCTCCAATATATTAGTCAACCTAATCTATATGATAACTAGGAACAACCTAAAGACTCCACACCTGATAGATGTGGGCCAAATTCATTCAAAAAAATATTTTATTAAACCAAAATTTGTAAGAGAAGCTTGCTACTCAATATAGATTTTATAGGATAATGATTACAAAGAGTAAACTATAGAATAGGATCCACTAGAAGAGGTAAAGAAAGTAACAAAGGAAAAGGACTAAATACAATTTTTTGCATGACTAAGTCATTTGTACACTCTATTAGTTATAGCCTAGAAATAATTCCACATAAACCAATGTGATGATTATGTTGACACCCCATGTTGGAATGAAAGAGGCCAAATTTATTGTGCATCAAATACCAAAATTATATTTCACTAGCTATTTAATACATAGGAAGAGAGATAACTTCACCATATTCCATCTCAACCATATTAATTGTAGAGTAGGAAAAGATATTCTAGATCTAACTAATAGATTAACTAGGATCAATCTTTCATTTCCCTCACATTAAAACAAAAACCAACTAGGGTTTTATGATCGGATAGTTTCCTCAATGTTATTTAATCTACTAGGGTTTAGTTATTTTATGTTGCAAAGAGGAGAAATTCATTGTGTGATTTGGGTAAGTGCAATAAGTTGAGTCCACTTCTAGTGGAAGTGTCATTTTTCAGCTTGAAAATAGGTAGGCATTCATTTTTTAGAATAGGTACCCATTTTAAAGTGGGTGCTCATTCCAAAAGGTTTAAAAATCACAATTCATATTTCTCATTTGCATTTAGGCTTAGAAAAGGCATGGTAACCCAACCCTTAGCCTTGGACCTACAAGTACAAGGTCATGACAATATCGAGAGAAAAAAAATGCCTATCTCAATATGGTTGATGGGGTTTTTTTAGAATTATTTTATGTAATTAAAACCCATTTTAGATGAGATTGTTTAGATTATAAATATGCAATTTTTTTCCAATTGGATTATTTTTTCTATTTTCAATTAATTTCTGATGAAATAGGTCCATAAACTTGAATTATCATGGGTTTTTAGTATTTTAATTACTTATTAAAATAATTTTTTGAATTTTTTTTACGAAAGCCTACTTCAAACAATTATTTTCAATTTGAAAAAAATAAGTTTCAAAAAATGATAAGTTTAGGTCATCTTATGTGTGACGTACATGACAATTTTTCAAAACACCAAATATGGTCATTCAAAAATTAACAAAAAAAAATTATTCAATAAAAAATTACAAAAATATATGGAAAGCGTGCTTAAGTGAGTTAAAAATCCTTCCCCAATAGGATTTAGAAAAATATGATTATTTAGGTCAAAATATGGATGACGTACACATACATGGTATAGTAAAAAGAAGTGACTTTTAAATAGTGGTTTTTAGAAATACCTATTGAAAATCATTTTATTTTATCTAGGTATTAAAATAAATTAAATATTTGGAAACTAGACTTTGAGTACTACATTTTATGAGCAATGAACTTTTTCAAGATTCCATCTCTAAGTGCTTCAAATTTTAAGGTCAAATGTGACAAATTATGAAAATCAAGGAAAACACCCACTTTTGGCCAAAAAGTGGACTCAACTTCTTCACAGTACCCATTTAATAAGCCTATTTAACATAAAATATGGATTTGAAAATGCAATTTATCACACAAAATAAAATGGAAATTGATGAAATAACAATAGATATGAGGCACAAATGTTAGCACCTATAATAAAAAAAATGAGCTTGAATTGGGTGGTTAAGGGAGAGGGTTCCCTTGACCCAAATGGAGATTTCTAAATGCTTGAAGTCTGGATTTGAAGGTATAAGTATGTTCTACACTTTCCTACAACTTTCTATTGACAATTTTTTTGGATTTGACCTACACACATGAAAATAAGTGAAATGTGTACGTTGTATAGGGGATTTACCTAAGTCAAACCCTTTTTTGGTGTTTTCACCTCCACAAATAGCAAATGATGATGGTAAAGAGGGATTACCCTAGGTCAGGAAGTTTTGAACACTTTCAGAGACTAAGAGGGGGGGTGAATTAGTCCACATAAAACTTAACCCCTTTCAGAACTTAAAATTTTTAGCACAACTTAAACTCCTTTAACAGATAAAGATGGAACTTTAAGAAGAGTAATAACAAAGAACATATCAATTTGAATCTTTAACACCTTAGAAAACTTTACCAATGACAAATATATTAGTAATTAGATCAACAACAAGGAGAGAGATAGAAAACACACACATGCACAAACAAACACCAGATTTATGTGGAAAATCTAATGACGGGAAAACAATGGTGAGAGTTAACTCACAATATAGGGATCACTGCCAAAATAATTGCAAGAAGGATCACTACCTTGGAGAAAGATACAAAAAGGACTTGCAACACTGAAGTACCAACCAACTGCAAGAGCAAGATATAGAGGAATTGATGAGATTCACTATCTCAAAGCAGGATACAAAAGATATATAAGAGAATTATAAATATTTCTAACACAACACTCTATTCATTGAGGCATTTAAGCATAATTTAACTTTCCTTTCACAATATTTAGCACTAGCTCTGCTAGATATTAAAAAAAAATCATTCATATACTTTTTCACACTTGTACTCTCCACTTCCTTGTTACATCCATAATGATCTTGTACTTATATCCATCACAACACTTTGATTCTTCAATTAGGCCAACAAGAAGAGAATAAACAATAAATTAAACTGGTCGGCCATGAAAACATGATGCAATCCTATCTTGAGGATAGAGAGGACCAAACACAATCTAAAAATTCTTTCAATGTGATCCAATACGATTTACATGAAGGTGCACATCAACCTAAGTTGGCATTAAGGAAATGTGTGGATGAGACATTAAAGCACATAACTAGTCACCCTATAAACACTCTTTCAATTGAATTTACTTAATGCGGCCCTAAACAGGATAGGTCAAGACCAAAATTTATCATGACACACCTTCCATTTCTAGTGTGTCCCCCCAAGCACATGACCCAATCAAAGGAGCAAGCCTTGTTGGCCAAATACCCACAAATAACCCAGAAAGCCAATTCAAGGAACAATACAACACCAAAGTGGCTAATTAGCAACACGTGAATCAAATAGGGATGTTACTTGAACATCCAACATCACCTAAATATACTTGTTTCATACTATCATGCTATGAACAACCACCATAGAGCAAAAAGGTAAAAAAAAATTGTTCAAGAAACAAAAAATACATAACTAGATGATGTAGCATTTGTAGAACAACTTGCAGGCCACTTCAACACATGAGATTGGAATTGAGACATTACACAAACATTATGAACATATTCACCAAGCTGCAAGAGTAGAGACATCAATGTGAAGAAATGTGGAGCATTTCTCAAACTAGTCCAAACAACAACATACTACCAACCTTATGCAATGCATAGGAACCTCCTCAACAACACAAGTGACATGAAATGATAGGAGTGCAACATGAACAAAGCACTGACATTAAATACCAAACATTTTCAAGTATGAGAAGATTTTTTTTTTCATTGATGTCAATTGTATAAGGAGGAAGAATATCATTATTGGGGGATATTTTTTTGAGTGTGAGCAATGGATGTCCATGCTTTGATTAGTTATATTATGTTATCATTACTAAAGATGCTAATGTCAACCTCAAGTGTTGTTGAAATAATATTTTGTGATCTATGGTTGAGTTTATATGTTGCAGTTGGTTTATTTGTGTTGAGGAAGTACTAAAGATGATGAGGATGTGTCTCTAGTGCTTGGTTTCCAAGTGCTTTTGAGAAAATTTGATAAAAAAAGAAAAAATAGTGGGTTGCAGTGGTGTTTTGGGTTGTAGGGTTGTGTTCTTGTGTTGCTTTGAATTTCTTCTAGGTTGAAGATCTTCCTATGTGCTTAGGATATTTTGATCAAAGATTTCTAGAGGTGTTGTATCTAGAATTTTGTGTGCTGGATCATTGTGCAAAAGTTGTGTTCACCAGAGTCTGAGTTGTGTTTTGTAGAGGTGTCTAGGATATTTTATTTTATTTTTGTTTCTCCACAATTATGTTTTAGGTCATGTGGATCTAAAGGAGTGTTGATATTTTTGGTATCTTTCTTTAGTTGATTTGGTTTGAGGTTTGGTACTTCAAAAGTTAGTTTTCTTGAGTTATAGTGTATGGAATATTTTTCTAGATGTACTGGGTGTATACATTCTTTAGGTGAAATTTTTTATGAAGGAGTTTATGGATTTCAAGGTGTTCATGAAATATTCCATAGTCTGTTTAGGTGAAATTTATTTTCTGAGTTATGGATAGATCAAAGGAAGCATGTACTTAAAATCTTAATGGTGTCTACATAGGTATCGATTGACCTTGGTATTTACACTACTTGCGAAGGTTATTAATTGTTTATGGAAGCATGAAATGGAATGTAAGGAAGGATTTAGGTCCTAGCTAAGGATTTTTTTGGTTTTCCTTCATTCCTTTCCACCGCGGGAATGTTTGGTGTCAACCTAATTTGAATTTTCATAGTTGAGGTGCACAGTTGACCTTGGAGAAAGGTTTCAAGGTTGAAGATAGTATAAATATGAGTTGAGTTGTTGATGGATTGTGTGATAGAAGAGATAGAAAATTATGATGTGAATTGTAGAGTTATAGAGTGTAAATTTGAGAAGTGTAGTGCAAGCTTTCATGTGTTGGATTATTGGATGTAGTGAGCAAAAGGTGTATGCAATTCTTCAATCATGCTATGAAGGTGTTGAAGACATTGTCGTGGATTCTCTATTGCATTGAGATAGTTTTTTCTATGTAACATTTCTTCTCTATCTTCTTTTCTATTCTAGTAGTGAGCCTTTGGTAGTGAGCCCTCCAACAATGAGCCTTTCTTTTTGGGGTAGTGATCCTTTTGATAGTGAGCCTTTGTAATCGGTGTTTTAGTTACTTATAATGTGAACTAATCCTCACCATGGTTTTTCCCATCTTGGGTTTTTCGCGTAAATCTAGTGTTCTCTTGTGTATGGTGTTGTATTTTAGTTTTTGTTATTTGATTTCCATTATAAATTATCATAAAAGATTTAAGGGTTTATTGAGTGAATGTTGATCTAAATGTGTATAAGGGTTTTTAAGTTTTACGGTACAACCACTAGTAGAATTTGGAAAATAAATGACTACATAACTAAAAATTTTAGTCAAGACAACTAAAAAAGATTAAATTCTAGTTATTTTTTGCAAAACAACTATAAATGACTAAATAAATGACTAATTTGATCATTGTCGGTGACTAATTTGATCATTCGGTAAAAAAAAAGGAAAATAAAGTGGAAAGTAATAAAAAAGAAAGTGAAAGACTAAGTTTTTTTTGGGTGCCAAACAATGAAAAAGGGAATTTTGACTATGTTTTTTTTGCGCACCAAATAATGAAAAAGAGAATTTCCATTTCCTTGTGTCTATTGAGCCACGTAACGAGAGGAAGGTTAGGGATTTTTTAGTTTTCTAGTTGGAATAATTCCAAATATTTTTCAAGGGCATGGTGTAGAACCAGCATTTGGTTGCACCATCATCTATCCATGTTGTTGAGAATACCTAAGATAAAGGAACATTGAGTTTTCTCTGAAGAAACCTTTCTTTGTTGGCTTTGAATTCATCCACATTGTAGATATTCACAAGGGTTTGAAGACACGTTACATGCATGAGGATATTTTCCAAGGTTTTGAGGATAAATCATATGCCCACATTGAGATAATATTCAAGGTTTTCCTGGAAGCCTTCATCATCACATCTTTCCAAGTATACTCTATTTCATTAGGGTTTTTAGTTTTGTTTGAAGTTTTGAGGAAGAGATTTCTTGTCTCCTCATGAAGGTTTTATCCCTATCATAAGCCCAAACTAGGAATTCAAAGCTCTTAGTAGGAAAACAACCACCTTCATAGGTGATACCTTCATATCAAAATGTAGATATTTTGAGATCACAAGCCATGATATGTCTAAGACATGATAGTAGTCTCATTTTTGAAGTGTCAATGGGTTTTATTGGTTATGAGGAGTTTTTATGGTTATGAATGGAAATATGTATGTCTATGTAAGGAAAATAATGATGAATAAATGGCAATATGTATGCTTTACTATCTTGATATCACCAATGATGACCACCATTAAAATTCAACCATGACCTATGGGTGAGAGCCGCTTCTTTGGCCAATAGGTTTTTATCCTTGGCAATTTATAAAATAGTAGGGGTTTTGTCCTCTAGTTACTAAAAATCTACGAGGCTTTATCCTCAAATCTATTCATTTGAAAACAAATGCTCGAGATAAATCTCATTAGGGT
Source organism: Sequoia sempervirens (assembly GCA_007258455.2). Taxonomy (NCBI): domain Eukaryota; kingdom Viridiplantae; phylum Streptophyta; class Pinopsida; order Cupressales; family Cupressaceae; genus Sequoia; species Sequoia sempervirens. The sequence continues at coordinate 67,586,682 of VDFB02000015.1, forward strand.
TTGATGTGGGTGTTCAATAGTAATGTACCATTGCATGTTTTCTTTATCTAAATGATCATAACTATAGCTTCTCTTTCTTTTTATCCATCCTTTTCTACCTAAATAAACAAGCATTTTAGATCTCCCTTATCACTCATTGTCATGTGGCTATAACTATCCCATGAATCCTTCATGATTGATCTTTCATGACTGTCATTTATATCTAAAGATGGAAGTTTAAAAGTATTCAAGATAATTGTGCTTTTTCCTTTCATGTCTTATAAATATTGATAACCATGACTATCCTATTTCAATGAGGTCAACCTCAATGCAATTACTTGATATCCACTTATGCTAGCTTCAACTATGACTAAGGTCATATTTACTATCTTGTATGAGCTAACTATCCTCATAAAATTTTGTCAGTATCCATTGGTTATAGTAATTGTCCCTACTTCTTGATTTTACCTTAGCTTCATGGTACTTGTCCTATTTATTACATTCATAGAGAGTCTCTTTTGCATATGGATTTCTCGTATATCCATTGACAATGACTATCACCTTTTATGTCTTATAACCATCTTTTAATATCTACAATCTATCTTTTTATAAATGTTTATACACAATTCATTTCCATTTGTTAATAGGTCTACCACTATTGAATGCTCAAGGAGACCTTCATGGTGAAATCCTTTTCCATTTGTAACATGATTGTATTTAATAGAGCACTGTCCTCTTCAAAACTCTACTTTCATGTCTTCATGAACATCTCATAATCCAAGGTATAGCTAAGATTTGTCCATGTAGCTTGCACTTGACATTTTCATGATGGTGAATCATATGCAAACTTCTTGTCCTCATTCATCACTGGACTCATTCTAAGTATTCATTATCTTTTGGCATTAAAAAAACCTTATCATTTCTATATGATCACTGCCCTTGCATAGTCCTTTCAACACATAGTTTTGCTACATTCTATACCATTTCTCATAAAAGGCCTATAAGCTTCCATGTTATTCATTTCAAATTTTCCTACCCCTACCTTTTGACCAAGTTCATTTCATGGTTTAATACCACTTTCTCATGCATCCCTACACACTTATTGTGACCGTAACAACTTCATATCCCTGTCATCTACATGGCACTATTTCTCTACTCTTGAATATTGTCAACCAAAACCTCTTGCTTGGAAAATGAAATTAAATCCTTATGTTGTAAGGGATGGTTATATCCTTCTAATTCAATTTCAGTAAACAAAACTTATAGTCTTGTGTTGAATTATTGAATTGAAGCCTTTTACAAAAATCACCATAGTGATGATCTCACTATACATATCTCTGGCTTTCTCATAGTGAGTCTATGTTACTACTCTTTTACAAACTCTTTCACCTTAATATTACTATGTAGAGATGATCTTCTCTCTCTCTCCTACCATGTTACACCTTTTAATGGATTCAAAAAACTAAGAAAATCACAAATAACTTGTCATGAATTAATAGATTTCCAAGAAAAGAAAGTGAAAAATACAACCAAAACTTTCAATCATGCAATTCAAAGAGATATCCTCTATGCTAGGAACCATACTCCACCTTCATATGACTTTCTTTACACATCTTGTATTCATGCACTCAAACTATCATTTAAAGCTATCGCATGACATGATGAACTTTAAAGATTGTGAAATGCAAATTTTAAGTGACTATACATTCATGTGACAAATGTAAACCTATACTCTTGATTATAGTCATCATGAACATCTCTTCTTTCACTTTTGTTATCCAACCTCCTAGGATCCCACTTGCAAACTTGGGAGAAATTATGCACAACCACCACAACACCACACAGTTGTTGTTGGGCCTTCATGGAAATGCGGGAAAAGCATGTTGACTCAACATGATTTTCCCACATCAACATGCTTGTGTTGTCTTTTGGTCATGTAATATAAATCAACCCATGCCTTTTCCTATCAATTGAATCAGTGTTG
>VDFB02000015.1:67588664-67603447 GCA_007258455.2 Sequoia sempervirens
AAGGTTTTGAGGATAGATCATGCCCACCTTGATATAATATTCAAGGTTTTCTTATAAGCGCCCTTCATCCTGAAATCTTGCCAGGTATGCTCTATGCCATTAGGGTTTTTAGTTTTGTTTTTAGTTTTGAGGAAGAGCTTGCTTGTCTCCTCATGAAGTTTTTATCCCTGTCATAATCCCAAACTAGGAAGTCAAAGCTCTTATTAGGAAAACAACCACCTTTATAGATGATACTTTCATATCACAATGCAAACCTTTTGAGAAGCTCACATGCCATGGTATGTTTAAGACATGATAGTAGTCTCATTGTTTAAGTTTCAATGGCTTTTACTTGTTATGAGGAGTTTTTTTGGTTATGAATGGAAATATGTATGTCTCTGTAAGGAAAATAATGATGAATAAATGACAATATGTATGTTTTACTATCTTGATATCACCAATGTCAACCACCATTAAAATTTAGCCACAACTTGTGGCTGAGAACCACTTCTTTGGCCAATAGGTTTTCATCCTTGGCCATTTACAAACTAGTAGGGGTTTTTTCCTCTAGTTACTAACAATCTGTGAGGTTTTGTCCTCAAATCTATTTGTTTGAAAATAAATGCTTGAGACAAATCTCATTATGGTTTGATGTGGGTGTTCAAAAGTAACCTACCATTGCATGTTTTCTTTATCTAAATTATCATGACTATAGCTTCTCTTTCTTTTTATCCATCCTTTTCTACCTAAATAAACAAGCGTTTTAGTTCTCCCTTATCACCCATTGTCATGTGGCTATAACTGTCCCATGAATCCTTCATGATTGATCTTTCATGACTATCATTCATATCTGAAGATGGCAATTCAAAATTCTTCAAGATAATTGTGCTATGTCCTTTCATGTCTTATAAATATTGATAACCATGACTATCCTATTTCAATTAGGTAAATCTCAATGCAATTGCTTGATATCCACTTATGCTAGCTTCAACTATGACTAAGGTCATATTTACTATCATGTATGAGCTAACTATCCTCATAAAATTTTGTCACTATCCATTGGTTATAGTAACTGTCCCTACTTCTTGATTTTCCCTTAGCTTCATGGTACTTGTCCTATTTATTATAGTCATAAAGAGTATCTTTTGCATATGGATTTGTATCCATTAAAAATGACTATCATCTTTTATGTCTTATAACCATCTTTTATTATCTGCAATCTCTCTTTTTATAAATGTTTATACATTATTTATTTCCCTTTGTTAATAGGTTTACCACTATTAAATTCTCTAGGAGACCTTCATGGTGAAATCCTTTGCCATTTGTAACATGAATTTATTTAATAGAGCATTTTCATCTTCAAAACTCTACTTTCATGTCTTCATGAACCTCTCATAATCCAAGGTATAGCTAAGAGTTGTCCATGTAGCTTGCACTTGACATTATCATGGTGATGAATCATATGCAAACTTCTTGTCCTCATTCATCATTGGACTCATTCTAATTATTCATTGTATTTTGGCATAAAAAAAACCTTATCATTTCTATATGATCATTGCCCTTGCACAGTCCTTTTGACACATAGTTTTGCTACCTTCTATACCGTTTCTCATGGAAGTCCTATAATATTTCATGTTATGCATTTCATACTTTCCTTCCCTTTCCTTTTGAATGAGTTCATTTCATGGTTTAAGACCGCTTTCTCATGCATCCCTATAGACTTATTGTGACCTTAATAACTTCATATCCCTGTTGAATACATGGCACTATTTCTCTGCTCTTGAATATTGTCACCAAAAACCTCTTGCTTGGAAACTAAAATTAAATCCTTATGTTGCAAGGGATGGTTATATCCTTCTAATTCAATTTTAGTAAAAAAAAACTTATATTCTTGTGTTGAATTATTGACTTGAAGCCTTTTACAAAAATCACCATAGTGATGATCTCATTGTACATATCTCTGGCTTTCTCATAGTGAGTCTATATTACTACTCTTTTACAAACTCTTTCACCTTCATTTCACTATGTAGGGATGATCCGGTATCTCCTACCATCTTACACCTTTTAATGGCTTCAAAAAACCAAGAATTTCACAGATAACTTGTCATGAATTAACAGAGTTCCAAGAAAAGAAAGTGAAAACTACAACCAACACTGTCAATCATGCACCTCAAAGAGATATCCTCTATGCTAGGAACCATACTCCACCTTCATACGAATTTCTTTACACATCTTATATTCATGCACTCAAACTATCCTTTAAAGTTGTCACATTGCATGATGAACTTTAAAGACTATGGTATGAAAATTTTAAGTGACTGTACATTCATGTGACAACTGTCCACCTATACGCTTGATTATAGTCATCATGAACATCTCTTCTTTCACTTTTGTTATCCAACCTCCTAGGATCACACTTGCACACTTGGGAGAACTTTTGCACAACCACTGCAACACCACACGGTTGTTGTTGGGCCTTCATAGTGATGTAGGAAAAACATGTTGACTCAACATGCTTTTCCCACATCACCGCAAAGGCCCAAAAACAACCGTGCAGGTGTTGTGGTGGTTGTGCAAAAGTTTTTGTGAAGGCTTTGGTGATCTAAAGTGGAACTTGCAACTACAATATTTGATAAAAATCCACTTCCAAATATGCTTTTGATGGATGTTCATATCCTCATCCAAAGCTCCAATTCACACACATGCAGGAAGGATGCTTTCAAAGGTTGAGGAGTTGGGCTTTACACCCACTGGTTGCATTTTCTTAAAATTTTCTAAGGAATTTTCAAAACCCATTTTGAACATATCCTTTAATCATCATTCCATGATAACACATTTATTTGAGCAATTTTTTGAAATGTTCACTTGCCTTGTCTATGCTTCCACATTTTCATGTATATCTAGCAGGGCACTTGTAACTACAACATATGACAAAAAATCCCTGTTGGTATGCTTTGATGGATGTCCCTTCATTATTACTAGATATCTCACACAATTCAAAATATTATAGTGCAAGCTATTTTTTAGATTGTTTCATTTAGCATCACCAATATTCTCCACAAGAACGTTGTCCCTATTTAAAATGATGGAAATTGTTCACATCTCTCAGAATAATTTCTCTTGCAACAATCTTGTAGATGAATTTAGATGGAGAAGATTTGTTGATTTTGTGTTGTCTTTTGGTCATGTAATATAAATCAACCCATGCCTTTTCCTATCAATTGAATCAGTGTTGTAGAAAAACATTTATTATGCTTGTATTTGGCATCAACGTGCAAAGTCACCTCCTTGTAATTTCACAAGAACAACCTATCTTTGAAGCAATGTTCAAAGTTTGATTAAGAGGACTTCTGCCTTGCATAGTCATAACATCCTTTGCATAATTCTATACTCATTTTACTTTTTTATATGATGATCTTTTCAAACAAAAAAGATTTAAATGGTGGAAACTAAAACTATATTTATCTCCAATACTTTTTTGTGCAATGCTCATAAAAAGAACCTCTATTTAAGCACAAAATATGAGCATGGCTTCATGAAACTATCAACTAATACCGACTATCCTGGTATTTGGACCTCATATTGACAATAAACTAAGATGGTCTAACTCCCTATCTTTTAATCTCTCATGAAGCTCACAACAAAACCCTTAGTTGCTTACTTTTACAGGGAGCTAATTGATTCCTATCAAAACCCTACCCCTTTAGTATCATTTGTGTGGTAGTGTTATAATGCTACATGCTCCTCTCAAAGATAGCTTTGATACAAGCACTTTATTCACCAAACCTATTTAAGACTACACTTTCATTGTGCATATGCTTGATATGATACTCACTGCATTTACTAATTTTCTCTCAGCATCATTAATTTAATTTGAATAGTCCCATATCCCTGCAATCACCTTATTATAATGTTATTCAATGCAACCCTTGCAACCACATGCTTAACAACCAAACCTCAATTGTCATTTGTACTAGGTCTAAGATGATATCATAACATGTAACATGAACTAGCTCTAGCTTTCCAAATGATACATCACTATATTTTGTAATTTGCATTTTCATGACACATTTGAAGGACATGTCTCTATAGAGTTTAGAGGCACCAGATCTCCTGGGTGTATGGAATCAGATCTTGCCTCAAAAATTTTCCTTTGCATGACATATGATTGTGACATATTTATCTCTTTGCTCAATTCAAGGCAAGGAAAGTTGATGCAATGAAAACTAGTAGGCAACATCAATGATGTAGTGGTCTTTGCACTAGGTGTTGAGCAAACCACCTATGAAATTCATGGGATTAGATTCCCATGATTGAGAAGGCCTTAGTGTGAACTAATCCATCTTTTAGAGAGCCTTACAAGTATGTATGTAGAGAATATGCACACCAATTAAAATTGCACCTGTGAATTTGTGGATATTATGATAGGTTTCTAAAGGATAAGGATATTTTTTCAGAAATTTTGATCCTTTTTTTTTGGTAATTATTTTCCTAGAAGGATTTTCACTTTCCATAATGAAGTATGTTATTATGAGTCTTTATATATTTCATTGACTAACTACTGGAATAATCAGATTTTGTGAGTACTCATCATTTTTTCTTTGTTTATGTTACATTCAGACCTATATGTTAAAATATGATAGTGTCCATGGATAGTGGAAGAAACATGAAGTGAAGGTCAAGGATGAAAAAAATTTACATTCTAGTGAGACTCACATAGTTGTATTTGGCTGTAGGTAGGTCATTTTAAATGTCCAATGATAAGCTTCCATGAGAGATTTCATGAGAAAAGTGTTTAAAGGGTAAAAGTTTTTGCTTTTATTTGATGTGTTGTTATGCATATTTATGTACATGTCTAATCCAATTCAATTCTTCAAAAATCCAAAAGAAATTCCTTGGGGTGAGGTTGGTGTAGAGTATGTGGTTGAATCAATAGGAGTCTTTACTGATAAAGAAAAAGCAGTTGCACACTTGAAGGTATGTCATTTCTAACCTCTAATAATTTTGAATTAGCAATCTTTTGGTAGATAGATTTCTTCATCTTGATGATTGGATCACATAATGTGATTTGCTAATACAAAAAAAATTGCATAGTAATGGACCATGGAAATATCATGTCTCTAATAATTTTATTATATAAGGTATTTGATATTCTTTTCAAGCAGCTAGTTATTTTTTGATTAGGTAAAATAAGTTTTGATGGGGCCTCGAAACCCAATACACCTAGTTTTCAAGGGCTCCATAACCCTATCCAAGGTAAACAAGCTGCATAAAAGATAAATCACATACAGTAAACAGTGAAACAACAACAACATTTAACAAGAAGGCATGGCTTCATAGGTTGCAATAGAAAACAACAGAGGAACTAGATCGATAAAACAACCAAATTTAAACAAGCACCAGGAAACCTTAACTGAACATAGAACTCGTCTGCATTGGCCAAACAACATCAAACCTTCTACTTAAGAGAAACATCCCTAAGCCAAGAGAAAAGGAAAAATTAATGGTTGAGAACATCATTAACCCCATACCCATAATAAAAAACACCAACAACTCCAAACACCCCACATCAATAGGGGAGTTGGAGAGCACACAAAAAAATTGAAGCACATCCATCTTCATGTAGCAGGACCCCACCAAAGCCAAACCCACCTCCAACTCAATATGAGGGAGCTCCCCTTTATAGGAGAAGAAGATATGAGATCCCCAACCTCCAAATCCTTCACACAATATCCCAAACAAGCTCCATCTTGATAGGAGTAAGCTGACCAAAAAATACACCAAATCTATATCAACCATCTCCACCTCAATAGAAGAGGGCTCCGCCTCAATGGAAGCAATCTCCACCTCAATAGGAGTAAGTTGACCAGAAACTCCACCAAATCTACATCAACCATCTCCACCTCAATAGAAGAGGGCTATGCCTCAATGGAAGCAATCTCCACCTTCATAGAAGACCCCATTTTTAGATCTAGAGAGCATGCAAAAACTTTGGAAATCCAGATGAACATATCCTCTCTTGGCATAATAGGGTACAAAAAAAGAAAAGAAGAAAACACTTCAGAAAACCAGACAAAACCCAAAGAAAAATGAGCCATCAAAATAAACACATGAAGCTGCTTAGCCTAAGAAATAATCTCACACCCCTGCATCAACAACAACAAAAGCAAGAGGAACAACAGTGACCTCAATAAAGAGGATCCAGAGGAACTCATCTAGAGAGAACAATTTCACAAAACACACTCAGTGAGAGAGACCAAGGCAACAGAGAAAACTACAGAAAAGGAACCACAAGCCAAAAGACCACCAAAGGTAGAGTCCTAGACTTAGAGTGAATAGGAACAACCAAGTCCCATGAGGAACAGGGGAACCCAAACAAGACATGAATAAGGAGAAGGCCCAACAAAAAAAGCACCAAGCTACCCCAACACGCTAATCAGAGCCAAAGGTAGGAAAAAACTCCACACAACCAATAAGAGGGAAACGCCACTATTCCACAGAGAGGGGACAAGAAGAACCCAACACAATATGAAAATAGAAACCCCCAAAAGAGAGCCACCAAACATATAGTAGGAACAAATGAAGGACAACCAAGAGGAAGAAAGGATCAGAACAAGCCAATATGAGGAGCCCCCAAGCCTTCCTATTATGCCAAATAGGAACATAAATAATCCCATTCAACAACCAATCTTCCAAAGAGCATCCAATGCTCGCCCACACCCACTACAAGGAGAGCAGCCTAAATAAAACCATGAGCAGATACACACCCTCCCAAAGTAAAGGGGCGCTTAGAAAGAACCCACAAGAAAAAAATGAGGACCCATTCAATAACAATCCCTCAACCCATAGTTGAAACAATAGCCTCAAATCGACTCAAATAACTTTAGAAAGGAGATCAATTAGGAACAAGAGGCACCACAAAGGACTTAGCTCAGTTGAGCAAGTAGAATCCACAGGCTTCCCAAAGGTCATATCGTAACACCATAGGAACTGCACAACAACCAGTAACACCCAACAGGAGCACAAACACTAGCAGAAGTACCTCCCCAAGCAACAAGGCCACATCACTAATAGAAGGAGTCAAATATCCATCATCCTCATCGGATTCAACATCTCCATCATCTGCAAATTTCAAACTACAACTTTCATACCTATTTCCATTGCTCCTCTCCATTTGTCCCAAATCGTCGATGTTAACAACAACTAGTTAGTTACATTAATGTTGTTCTAGAATTAGGAATGAGATTCTAGATGATCTTAAAGTTAGTAGGAGTTCATGTGTAGACATTATGGTTCAATTCAAATATGTCATTTTGATGTTTCATAGATCCTACAAGCTATACCTTGGATGTTAATGAATTTTTTATGTCTCTAATAATAAGTTTTAAAATAATTTTCTTTGTATTGATGTAAGAGTGTTGAACTTAACTAATGATTTTTAGGTGACTCTTTACTTTAGCAGAAAAATAGTAATTTTTTTCTTCTTGTTGGTAATCTTAGACAGGTGCCGAAAAAGTAGTCATCTCAGCTCCCAACAAGGATGCCCCAATGTTTGTTGTTGGGGTTAATGGGAACAAGTACACATCTGATTTGAACATTGTTTCAAATGCCAGCTATACCACTAATTGTCTAGATCCTTTGGCTAAGGTTTGTAAGAATATGTTAAATGCTTGAATCATACAATTTCAGATGTATTTAATCTTTACACATGAAAACACTATATTTTTACTAGAGAATAAAATTTAGAGTTCCACAATTTTAAACTATTTTGTCCTTTTTAGGTGATCAATGATAAATCAGGTATTATTGGAGGTCTTATGACAATAGTACACTCCACAGGTATGTTACAATAGCTCTCATTGAAGTGAAAATATTGATGTGAAAAATTCTTATCTTTGTTTCCTATCAAAGCTGCATTAAAATATCCATAGATCAAATCTGTTGCATTAAATTTTTTAATGTAGCAACTTTATTAGGTGCATGGTTTCAAGTTTCCTATCATTATTTTCTAGTTTATTATAAATATTTATTGAATGTTTATCGGTGTGTTATCAAATGTTTTATATCTCAATATAATGTGTTTTTTTTTTTGCAGAAATGTATTGATAAACTCCAAGAAGGGGATAAAGTTGGGATGTTGGATCCGTTTGATGGTAGTGCTATGGGCATTGGGTAGATTCACTCACTATATATTGAACATAGAGTCAAATGAAAGGAACATGAGATGCAAATGTAAATATTTTAAAGGTCACAAGTAACATACCCCTTGCTTATGAAGACAAAATGGATAGAGTTGTCTGTCTGAAAGAGATAGAAGGTACCTTCACATGGTGGCCACTAAAATATTTGAAAAAAATGAAATAGTTGATGTTTATCATGTACTAGCTATTAGACAGCTTGGCCTACTACTTTATGCAATAGGTTGAATGTTTTTTTCAAGGATCTTAGTGTTTTTTTTTGTTTTGGAGATGTATAAGAAAAAAAAAGGGCATTGTAACTCAATTTTCTCAGTCACACACCGAGAAACACACTTTGTAACACATTTTTCAAAGCAAAGACACATATTTCTATCTTGTATCTACTGTAAGAACACCTTTTCTCAATAAAATTTTAGTATTTTTTCTTCTTAATAGTTGTTTCATTATGTGCAAATGAATGATTATTTTTTTTCTTCTGTGTTTTATGTTTAAACCTCAGAAGCATTTTCTCATTTCCAACACTTTTAGGTAGAAATTAGTGAACAAAAACAATTAAATAAACTACCAATTGACTAAATATACTACCAATTGACATAAATCAATGAATAAATATGACTAAATATAATGATTATGTAATGAATAAACAATGTATCAATATACTACCAGTTGATAGAAATCAGTGAACACAAAATAATTAAATAAACTACCAAATGAAGAGTCAAAGAATCAAAAGTGGTAAAGAAAATTCTCAGAACTCTTCCCAAATCTTATAGTCATAAATATTTTTCTATTGAGGTATTTGAAAATATAGATTTTTATACTAGAGATTAGTTGTATGGATCCCTAACTACATTTGAAATGAGAGAATTTGGTGCAAATAATGGTGCAAAAGTTGAGTATGCTTTTAAGGATGGAAAATCAAAGAAGACTGAAGAATCATATAAGGAGGATCTTGACGATGTGGAAGCTAACTTTGTGAGAAGGATGAAAAAGGGTACTGATAAGTACAAAGGTAAGTTTCCTTTCAAATATTTCAGTTGTGGAAAGATAGGTCACTATGCTTCAATATGTCCAAAGAGGGTTGTGAATGATAAAAACAAGGAGAACATACATAAGATGATTAAGAAAAGATATTATGTTAGAGAGGATGAAAGTATTTATGATGATAAATCTGATTATGGAGATGATGATAATGGTGAATGCTTGCTTATGGCTTTAAAAAATGAAACCAGTTTTGCTAATTCTAAAAATGTGTGAAGAAAAGCTCTCTGAAGACAAGGGATAATACTAAAGGTAATTTGGTATCTGCTTTTCATTCTGGATAGGATAATAACTATTGGATCATTGGTAGTGGATTCTCTAAGCATATGAATGGTGATAAGATTAATTTTGTTAGACTTGAAAAGTATGATGGAGGAATTGTTAGATTTGGTGATGATTTGGGTGCTAAGATATGTGGAATAGGTTCAATCATTTTTTAAGACAAACATAACACTGATGATGTTTACTATGTTAAGGGTTTAATGCATAATACCTTGAGTGTTGGAAAAATGTGTAGAAAATGATACAATCTCAAGTTTCAAGATGATGGATATGAGACCAAAAAAAGGGTCCAAAATTGTGATTGTTGTTGGAAGGACAAATTGAAATGTTTATCAACTTAAGGGTGATGATGGTCATTGCTTTATGACTCAAATTAATGAAAGTTATCTATGTCACATGAGGATATGTCACACTAATTTTGATAACCTAGTGAGAATTAGTTTAGTTCAATATTTGAGAGATCTGCAAAAGATTACAAAGCCTATCAATGTTGTCTACAAGGATTGCCATATTAGAAAGAAAACAAGGAGTTTCAAAGGTAAAGAACAATCTACTACTAGATTGTTAGAGTTGGTGCATATAAATATATTATAAGTTTGGATATTGTTGAAGTTTTTCATTGATGATGTTGTTTGGAAACATGAGCATGCAAGGTTTATAACAATGTAGTGTTGGCATTGATGTCAACATTGTTGCAGATAATTTTGATCAGTTCTAATAGGTTTGGAGATTTTAAGGAAGACATTTGTGCAAGATTGTTTGGTCTGAAAATTTTAGTTATGTGGAAATTTGACTTTTCAAAAATACTATTTCAGTGTAATAGTGCATTGGTTTTTAGGTTTGCACCACTCCACAAATGAAGATATTACTATGTGCTTCTAAAATTATTTTGGTCGATGTTAGATGCACCTAATTCCAAGATTTCATCTTGTTTGGAAAAGTAGTTTGAAAGATATGATTAACAAAGTTTGGCTTTACATATTATAGTCATTTTTCTATATAATATGTTTGTGTGGGAGAATCCACACTTCTACACAGATGAATTTTTAACCTTTCAATTTTGGAGATAAGTTTCCAGATGTTAGTAGAGCATGGATTCCACATGGCATCAAATTTTGAGGTCCACATGTTGGGATGCAGATACATAGTTGAAGGTTTTTTATATTTAGGTCTTATATGGAGCCGAGCTAACATGTTTGATGTTATGCGAAGGATGAATAAGTGTTGTCTTATGTGGGATCTATTATCGATCCATGCCAACCTATATTAAGGTATTTTTAGTTTTGAATTATGGTGCATTGTGTGTATGGAATATTTTGAGTTGACAAATTACATTTTGGGTATTACATCTAATTAGGCTAACCTGATTAATGTTATACTTGATGCAGGTATATAAGTTGGATTGTTTTTGGTGTTTTTGATGTAATATATGTGGCATGTATTGTGTGATGTGAATTTCATTAGAGCAATGAGAATCTAAGTTGTGAATGTTAAGTTGAAGACCAAAATTGTGTGAATGAAGATCAAGGTAGAGTGTTGAATCAAAATTAGATAAATATTTTTATTATGCTTCAATGGAACTATAATTCATATATACATAAGATGCAATTGTAACAATTCAAGAATAGGATGTGAGCCACCATCTCTCTTCTATCTTTTTTTTATGGAAAATGAGTCCACTTGTAGTGAGAACTTCTATAAATATACTATAATCAGTTATTGTATATTGTGAGCTAACCCTCACCATAGTTTTTGTCATTTTCGGTTTTCTACATAAAAATCCTAGTGTTCATGTGTTACATGATGTTGTGAATTTTTCATGCTTTCTTTCCTTACTGTAGTTTATTATGCATTAGTGATTGGATGTTTAATGTTTGAAAGGTTTAAGAGAATACTAACTCACCCCCCTCTTAGTATTTTGGGTGTTCAACAATTGGTATCAGAGCTTGGTTCCTTGGAAGGAGCTTAACCACTTTGGGAAGTTCTTGGAGATTGAACACATGATTGGTAGAAAGTTTCCTATTCCTCTGGAAGAGATTCTCATTGTTGGATACATAAAATAAGATTGCATGCTTGACAAAAATGGAGAACTCAAAGTTGCTCAAGTGACTATTTGGAAAGAATTGAAGGTGAAAATAGAAATATGAAGGAAAATTTCAAAGGAGCAAATGAATGCATCCAAAAATTGAGAGAGAAAATAAAGAAGTTTAGAGAAAAGCACAAGGAAGTTAGTGAAAATTTGAAACAAGAAAATGAAAACATCACCGTACTAAAAGTGCAAGTTGAAGAAAAGAAAAGAGTTGAGGAGTGTCTAGTTGCAATGTTGAAAAGTAAATCTGATGAATGCGTAAGGCTTCAACAAGAAGTGGTAAATCTGAGATAAGATTTGGAGAAAGCAACAAGTCATGAAGATAAATTCAAAATGAGTGCTACAAAGCTTGATGAGATGATTTCAAGATGAAAAGTATCTAAAAGCAAAGATGGCTTAGGGTTTGAAAATGGTGAAAGATCAAAAGCAGATTAGACACCTAATTCAGAAGAGAAGATCAATGGACCAAAGAAGATTGAAGACAAGAAGAAAAATGGGAAAGATTCAGAATAAAAAAATGAAACTAGAAGACCTCTAATTAGATAACCAAATGCTCAAAGGTACCCATTTTTAAATGGTTTTGTTACTCTTGCAATAAATTTGGACATAAAGTAATGGAATATAGAAGTAGAATGAATCAGAATGTACCATCCTTTACTGGTCAATGTTTTACATGCAATAAATTTGGCCATAGAGCAAGTGAATGTAGAAGTCAAATGATGAATGACTATAACAATGGTAGAATGATTCAATATTACAATGGTTATTGTTATACATGTTATGGATTTGTATACAAATATAATCAATGCAGATCAAGAATGAATGGAAGGAATACTATTTAGAAGAATGTCACATGTCATAATTGTAGTAGACCTAGACATATTGCCAATTTTTTGTAGAAACAAAAATAAAAGGAATGAACCAGTTAAAAAAGTTGATATAGTTGGAGTAAAGAAGGAATTGGAAAGATTTGGAGAAATAAGAGACAAAAGAAAAGGGAGAATATGTACCATCCTCTAGTGCAAACATTTCCTCTTAAAACTAAGCCAAGAGCTATGTCTTAGGGGGATATTTAATGGAAATTTTTTGTTCCCTACCAAAGAGGAGGTGTTGAGGCTAAAACATGAAGATATGTGATGTATATCAACATTCTTGATCTATTGGTGAAGATTGTGCAAGAAAATATGATGATGTAGAAGTTTGTGGAGCTTTAGAAGTTATTTGTGCATACAATTAAAGTGTTGCCAACTTTATGGGTTGAATCATTTAATGTAGAATTTTGGTTGATCAAAGGGTTATAAGAAAATTCATTAAGGAAAATTCATTTCACAAAGGAATTCAAGAGGAGTAGAGTAGCGAGGATAGAATTCATAGTGTATCAAAACCCTAGTTTGGGGAACAACGTAAAAAGGTAGTTTGCAAATCTTGCATGGCCTAATTTTCATAAATCTTTTTTTTTAATTAGTTTGAATCTATATGAGATGGCCACACCAAGGGTTATAGAGGTTAGGGAGAAACCACAACCAAAATTCAAAAGGTATCTAGTGAAATCCATAGATGATGACCCGTTAGGAGTATTCTTGCATATTCCATATGGGGTTTTATTGATTGAAGATATCAGGGATTATATTCATAGAAAAATGGAAGAGAATTCTCCCACTAAGTTAAGTGATATATAGAAAAATGTGTTAACAAGAGAGGAATTTTCCCTAAAGCTAGAATATAAAAACCTAGTTGAGAAGAAACTGGATGTATAGCAATGGTGCCCTAATTTCTTTTATGATGTCAAGTGGATTAGAATGGCCTTGAGAAGAGTTCATGATCAATTCATTTGAATTGATATACCAAATATGATAACAAAGGAAGTGATAAGGGAGGTCACTAGTATATGCTCCATTGAAAAAGTTCTTGTGTTGAAATCTACCAAAAATGAAGTGGTTATGGAGAAAATATATACTACATATGACAAGAGAGCACTAACTATCAATCTAATCAGAAACACAGTTGCAAGATACACCACCATGATGATTGGCTACAAGATTTATTATACAAATAGAGATAATTTTATATCTACCACCACAATCAATGTGGCACATGAGATGGTAGAAAATGATGTAGATTATGACCTATATGAGTTTCTTAGGTAAAAGTTGATGTAGAATCCAAAGAAAACTAAAGAGAAGAAATATGTGTTTAAGTATGGCACTCTGGTTATGTGCTTACTCTTCTATTTCTTGAAGGAGCTTCCCATAATTGGAAAGGTAAACTGGATAAGTAGAACTATTTCACATCAAATCATAGACCATATGAGGAGTCTTAGAGATGTAAAAGCATAAGATGATTCCCTTATTTTTTTCTTTGTAGTATTTCAAAAAAGAATGCATGAGAGAGAGATAATTCCAAGGACTACTATGGAGAGATACAAAAATGATATCGTATTTCTTGTATCTACAAACCAATGCATTATGGAAGTAGTGGAACCAAGAATTGTTTTGGTTCCTAAATTAGGCTATGAGGTAACAAAAGTAGATCTTATTGGATATGTTTATATCTTGTTGAAAAGTCCTAAGCATACCACAAAACCAAGGTATGGACATATGCAAAAAATTCTTTAGAAGTTCACATGGAATAGAGGAAACCACAGATAAAGAAGAATGTTGATGATATGGTTGATGTGTATGCACAAGAGTGGGTCTCTCAAAGGAGTGTGTACAGTATGCAAGATAAAGAGCTAGAGAAAACATGAGTGCTAGAGAAGCATTTGTGGGTGAAAGAAGATCTGGTAGGACATCTAACACTCCACCATATATCTAGAAGTCCTCCAGGGATTTACCTTCTATTGGAGAGAAAAGGAAGACAAATTCCAATCCTACAATAAGGGAGAAATCACCTTTAGTCGCACAAGCTACCAGGGTAGAAAGAAGAAGACTACCACCACCGCATCTCTTGCTACCCCTACAAAAACAAGAGTTAAACAAAAGGCTATGAGAGAGAAGGGTATATGAATCAATGTTGTTGAAGAAGAGGGGGATTTGGAAGAAGAAGGACCACAGTTGGTTTAGAGAGGAAAAAATGAGGCTTCACAAGGTGAAGCTAGTGTAAAAAGGAAAAGACATGATGTAATTGACAAAAAAAGTGAAGAAGAGATAGAAAAGGAAAAAAAAAGAATTTGTAATACATATGAGTGAAAAGAA
>VDFB02000015.1:67614544-67629966 GCA_007258455.2 Sequoia sempervirens
GTAGAGTTGTTTGGATGTACTAGGTGTGTACATTATTTAGGTGAAAGTTGTTGCAAAGGATTTTTTTGGATTTCAAGGTGTTTGTGGAATATTCTAGAGTGTGTTCAAGTGACATTTATTGTCCACAAGTTATGGATAGATCAAAGGAAGCATGCAATTAAAAGCTTAATGGTGTTTACATGGTTATTAGTTGACCTTGGTGTTTACACTACTTGTGAAGGTGCTTAGTTGTTTGTGGAAGTGTGGCATGGTGTGTAAGGATGGATTTAGGTCTTAGCTAAGGAGTTTTGTGGTATGCCTTTATTCCTTTCCACCATAGGAATGTTTGGTGCCAACCTAATTTTAATTTTCATGGTTGAGGTACATAGCTGACCTTAGAGAAAGTTTTCAAGGTTGAAGATGGTATAAATATGAATTGAGTTGATGGATTGTGTGATAGAAAAGATATACAAGTATTATGTAAATTGCAGAGTTATAGAGTACAAATTTGAGAAGTACAGTGTGAAATTTCATGTGTTGGATTACTAGATGCAATGAGAAGAAGGTGTCTACAATTCTTCAATCATGTTGTGAAGGGGTTGATGACATTGTGGTGGATTCTCTATTGCATTGAGATAGTTTTCTCTATGTAAAATTTGTTCTCTATATTCTTTTCTATTCTAGAAGTGAGCCTTTGGTAGTGATACTTTCTTTTTCTAGGTAGTGAGCCCTTCGATAGTGATCCTTTGTAATCGGTGTTGTTATTATTTATAGTGTGAGCTAGTCTTCACCATGGTTTTTCCCATCTTAGTTTTTCCACATAAATCTAGTGTTCTCTTTGTATGATTTTGTTGTGTTTCAATTTCTATTATTTTCTTTCCATGATAAATCATCATAACAGATTTAAGCATTTATTGAATGAATATTGATCTAAATGTGTACAAGGGTTTTGAAGATTTAAGGTACAATTGATTCACCCCACCTCTTAGTTGTCTTGTTCATTCAACACAAACTGTAAGACCAAAAATTGCAACAATGAAGGAATGTAGAGAATCCCAAATAGACTTCAATGTAGCTTCCTAAACCAAAAATATTTGTGCAACTTATCGATATTAGAATTTCATTTTAACAATACATATATCAGGAACATCAAGAGAGAACAAGGGATATACTATAAATCATCTCTCCAACATTATTCATGCTTCTAATCATCATCTTAATATATTATCATGAAAATCAACTCTATTGTTATTAATAATGCATTATATGAACATCACCAATAATACTTCTTTGATAGGGCATGACATCCAACCATGAACTTCTTCAAGTCTTCTCTTCTTTGATAAGACATGATATCCAACCATGAAATTATTCAACTGTTCTCTTCTTTGATAAGGCATGAAATCCAACCAATGTTAGACCAAATTGAATATTCCAAGGACTAACAACATATTACTCAAGTGTCAACAATCTCCATCGTTGACAACCATTAGTGTTGAAATCAATGACAACAATACAACCATTATTGTTGAAATCAATGGAAATAGCTACCAACAATTTCCCCCTTTGGTATTGATGGAAAAACACTGCTTACTCTCCCCCTTTGACATCAAGGATAAAGGGACAAACACTTATACAAAATCCAACAAGACTTTTTTGTCTTTAGGAGAAAAGGGAAAAAGTATCTTCTATTGAAGTATTATCACATGCTCCCCCTTTGACCAACAACAGTTCTTTTCCACACACATATACAACAATTGCATAATTGCTTGAGGAATCCCACTTACTACCAACTCCCCCTAAAGAATACCACCCATCAATCCGAGATAAAGGATATGACATGAATTTATCCCCGTGGAAATATGCACCATATATGCATCTAGTTAGAACAAGGATGGGAAATGACCCCTAGCTTTTGCCTTAGATATTCAAAGTTATCCTTTGAAAGAACATTTGTAAATATATTTGCAATTTGATCCTTTATAGGAAGATACTATTGGAATAATGAAGAAGAAAATATTATTATATGAATTTATGTTGTCATTGATTTCACCATGTTATATGAGCTGCCACCATGCTTCTAAGCCTGCTTGATCCGTCCAACATTCCTCGTACTTTCAGTATCTAAACTGCCTGTAGCTATTATCCTCCTCCTGCATTTCCTTTGGTCCATAACTCTCCAAGTTGATGGCTATCATCATTCCTGTGGCTTTGGGAAATATTTCTTTGGATGTCGGAAGCTTCTTTAAGTTTGAATCTCAAGTGCACATGTGCTCGTGATGGGAGAGTTGGTAATTACTTTGTTTCGTTGTATTTGCCTTTAGGCCCATCTCTTTACCACTCCAATGCGAGCTTTCAAGCTGTAAATGTTTGACACCTTTGGTTGTGGATGTATTTGTGGACTCTATCTTGGTCCATGCTGATGCCATGCTGTAGTAAAGGCATGATTGAATTGTTTCTTTTGAAAGTTTTGTACAAGCTTGCCGAGTAGTCAATCTTTTTGGTGAATAAGGGTTGCATCTGATTAGGTCGACCTAATTGATGCTTGTGGATGAATCAAATATAGATATTGGATAGTTTTTGAGATTGGTGTTGTTTTTGAAGAAGTGAAAAGATAGAAAAGTATGCAAAAATGATGAAGTGTGTAAAGTCAATTTACTGAACATCAAAGGAACTGAATTAGCACTTGTTAGGTGTAACTTTATCAGTTCATTTTCTAGTTGTAACTTATCTTTGTTATTGTATCTTTGTAGGCAAAGTGAGTCTCCACCTTGTACATTGGCTAAAGGAGTCCTAGCAAAGTGGAGTTTCACAAATTTCTTGTGGCCATCTTTATAACTGGTTATACTTTATATTGTGAGCCTAATCTTCACCTGGTTTTCCTATCTTTGCCTTCCCATGTAAAAATCTGTCTATGTGTTGTAGTTCTTTTATGCCTGCTATCGCCTTGCTTATTTCCTTTACTATTATATGCATTGAGTAATTGATGGTTTGTCTTCAATAAGTTTAAGAAGATACTAATTCACCCCACCTCCCAATATATTGTATCTAACAATTGGTAATAGAGCTTCCATTCCTCCTAGGGGCTCTGCAATGTACCTCCTTGAGGAAGATCTCAGAAGATCAACAAAATGGATGATAAATATGAGCTTTGGGCTGCACTTGAAGATCTTGACATGGATGAAAGTTAAAATAGATATTTGAAAGAAAATCTTGATGAGGAAAATGAATGTGTCCAGAAATTGAAAGAGAAATTGAAGAAATCTCAAAGAAATACATAGAGAAGCTGAGTGAGAAACTAAAACAAGCAAAATCGAAGAGGTCACCGACCGGAAGGTGCAAGTGGAGGAAAACAAGAGAATTGAATATTGTCTGAATATAGTGGTGCAAAGAAAGAATGATGAATGCACAAAAATTGAACAAGAAGTGGTGAACTTGAAAGCAGATCTAGAGAAAGCAAAACTCTATGAAGATAAGTTCAAAACAAGCTCCACCAAGCTTGACGAGTTGATTGTAGGGAAGAAACAAACTAAAGACAAAGGTGGTTTTGGAATGAAAGCAGGTGAAAGCTCTAAAGTTGTGCAAACCTCAAACACAATGGATAATCAAAAGAATCAAGATAAAGGAAAACAAACAAGAAAGCCAAGAAACTTTGCTAGGAAACC
The DNA here is from genome assembly GCA_007258455.2 of Sequoia sempervirens. Lineage (NCBI taxonomy): Eukaryota > Viridiplantae > Streptophyta > Pinopsida > Cupressales > Cupressaceae > Sequoia > Sequoia sempervirens. The sequence continues at coordinate 67,618,189 of VDFB02000015.1, forward strand.
ACCTATCAGACATCCAAATGCTCAAAGATACCCCATCTTTCAATGGTGTTTTATTTTCATGTAATAAATTTGGTCATAGGGCAATAGAGTGTAGAAGTAGAATGGCCCAGTTTGTTGGATCCTTCTCTAGACAATGTTTTGCATGCAAGAAAGTTGGACATAGAGCTAGTGAATGCAAAACTAAGATGATGAATTGGTCTAATGGAATAAGAATGAATCAATATTTTACTAGCTACTGCTATACATGTAATAATTTTGGACATAAAGAAAATCATTGCAGATCAAGGGTTAATGGAGGTTAAATAAATAAGAAAAATGTTGTTTGCTACAACTGCAACAAACTCAAACATATTTCAAGAGTATGCAGAAGTAAAGGGGGAAAGCAATTTGATCCAATAAATAATAATGAACCAGTGAAGAGAATTGACAAGAATTAGGTTAAGAAAGAAATGAATAAGATATGGAAGAAGAAAGAAGAGCCAGAAACATCAAATGTGTCTATGCCCCCATCTGGTGTAGAAAATTCCTTCGACAATTAGACCTAGCATGGTCTTAGGGGGAGCATTAATAGAAAATTATTTGAACCCCCTGATATTTGGTGTCATATGTTGGCACAAAGATATGTTGTGAAGAATGGATAAATAGAGCTTATGCAAAAGGAGCTGGAAGAAAAGTTGTAGGTGTGATCATTTATAGAGAAAATTAGGGTTTTTTTGTGTAGTGAAGAAGGTTTTTATTAGCTTTTTGAATTCTGCCACATTTAATGCGAATTAGGGTAGATCATTGATTTATAATTAAGGAATTTTAATCACTTATGCATTTGAAGAAAGTGGATAGTGATTTGGAGCATTCTAGAGGTGATTTGGAGAGTGAACTATGCAAACCCTAGTTCTGATTTTGGCGAAAGGAAATAGTATTTTACTCTTTCAAGTTGTTGCGGGTTTGTGTGAATCTTCTTTCTGAAATCATTTGAGCTCAATTTGTGGAGAAATGGCAACTCTTATAGTTGTTAATGTGTCAAAAAGACCTAGACCTTCCTATAATAAGTATTCCATGAAGGTTTTTGAAGACGACCCTCTGGGCACCTTCTCATCGATTCCTCATGGTGTTATGACCACTAAAGATACTAGAATGTACATCCTTGTTAAAACTAAGGAGTATAATCATAGAAAATTGATAGATATATGGAAAAATGAGCTCACCAGGGATGATTTCTTGATAAAACCCAAGTATGCAAATATAGTTGCGAAGAAGTTGGATCAATGGAATTATTTTCCTAACTTTAGCTCCACTATTAATGATAAGTATGTTAAACCAACTATTAGCAGAATGCATGAAAAGTTTTTATGGATAGAAAGACCTCACCTTATAACTAAGGAAGTGATTAAGGTAGTTACCAGACTCTGTGATACCGGATCGGTACCAGTGTTGAAATCTGTGAAAAATGAAGTAGTGATGGAACTCACTGGAGCAATGTTTGATAGAAGGGATCTTGCTACAAAGCCTATTACCAACCTTGTTGTGAAGTATGCAACTATAATGATTGGTCACAAGATCTACTTCACTAATATAGAAAATTTTGTGTCTGCTACAGTTATTTACACCGGATATGACATGGTAGGGAATGGTGTTGATTATGATTTGTGTGAACTTCTCTGGCAACAATTATTTGAGAATCTGAAGATGACAAGGGAAAAGAAATATGATTTTAAGTTTGGTTCCTTGATTGTTTGTTTGTTGTTCTAATTCCTTATAAGACTTCTTGAAAGAGACTTTATGGTAATTTTGGATACATCAATACCATTTGCACATCAAATTTTTGATTATATGCACAGTTTGGGTAATTTGAAGAGTCGAGATAATGCTCTAAAAACATTATTTGTTGTATTCAAGAGAAACATGAGTGAGAGAGAAAGGATTCCAAAGAAAGTTGTTGAAAAATATAAGAATGATATCATATTTCATGACTCCTCTAATGAGTGCATGCTTCAAGCTGTTGAATCTCAAACTGTCTAGATTCAACCATTGGGTTATGAAGTTATAGAGGATGAAGCAGAAGGCTATGTGCAAGTTTTGTTGAAAATTCCTAAAGATACCAATGAACCCAGAGTTGGCACTTATGAAGAAAAAACTATGGAAGTTCACTTGGAGCATAGGAATCCTATGATAAGAAAGAATGTGGATCAAATGTTTAGGAAGGTTGGCTTCACTAATGAACTGATTGCACAAGGAAAATCCATGGGAGAGCAGATGGCAAGAGAATCATCAGAACTAAGGAGATCTGACAGGACTACTCCTTCAAAACTAGCGGTAGCTCTTGTAGTGAAGGTAGAGCACAATACTCCTGGTAAAGGAAAAGGCCTAGTTCCTTCTAGACCCAATACAAGATCTGGAAAAAGGAAAGCGACTCCTCTAGTGGCACCTATCAAAAGAGGAAAGAAGGAAAAAGATACAAGGGAAAAGAACCTCAGTATCATTGAAAAGAAAGAGGAAGAGGAGGAAGACCTTGCAACAAAATTGGTAAGGAAGAGGAGAGGGAGCATGCCCTTTGGTGAAGGTTCCTCACAGGAAGCAAGTGTTGGTGGTAAAATATTTCATTATGTGTCATTCTCTGAAGAAGATGAAGAATAGGATTTTGGTGTTCATGTGCACACCAAATTGGAATCAAAGAAGGAAAAAGTGTCAAAAGAGGTATCTATGGACCAGAAAGAACAAAAGGCCTCACCGGTAAGACCTAGTTACCCTCTCAAATTAGAGGCATTGGTTAATAGCTTGATACATTTTGAAGATATGCTACAACCTATTGCAAAAATTTATGATCAAGTAGGTAGAGAGGACAAAAAAACATCAATTTTGGCTATTATTTAGTATGTTATCACTTTGGAAGTCAGTTGGGATTATGTTAAGAATAATGTACCTAAGAAATTGTGGGAAGCCCTAATGAAAAGAAGATCAAAGGCTGTTGAATTGGAAGAAAAGATCAGAAATGATGCATTTGAGAAAATTGGGTCCTCCTTGACCCCAAATGATTTGGAAACCTTGAAGAAGGTATGTTCAAAGATGTTCCAGATGAAGAAAAGGGTGAACACTTTGATGACAAAGGACAAGAAGAAAATAAAGAAAATAATGAAAGAAACTATAGAAGCCATCAGGGGTATGGCTGAGAAATATGGTATGTTTGGTGCACTCCCATCCAGTTCTACACCTAAATTAGGAGAAGAAGTTTCTACAGAAGTTAAGGAAAAAATTATTTTGGGTACAGGTGATATGAACATTTCTCCAAAAATAAATGATATAGATATTCCTTCAGATGCAGGTGTTACAAGTGATCCTCTAAAGATAGAGAAATAGAATGAGGAAGAATCTAAACTAGAGAAGCATGATGTTGTCCCTTCAGAGCTAGATGAAGGTGAAAAAGATAAAGCTAAAGGAGAAAAAGATAAAGATGAAGGTGAAGGGAATGAAAAAGAAGGAAACAAAGACAAAGTTGAAAAAGAAGAAGAAGAGAAAGTAGACGAAGAAGAAAAGGTAGAAGAGAAAGAAAAGGGAGAGGAAGAAGAAAGAAATGGGGAATTTTCTAGGAAGAATGAAGAAGATCAAAGGAAAGTTGTAGATTCACAAAGGTTCCCCAGAGAATCCTCCTCCGGCAATGATGTTTTGAAAGGCTTGTTATCCAAGTAGATCAAGTTCCAGCTGGAAATTCCTCTGGAACTTCTACAACTCCCCATTATTCAATGTAGTGTGGACTTGGATAATATTTCTCCAATTCATAAGTTGGTGTTAGGGGATGCATTGCATGCATCTAGAAGAAGAGAAATTCTAGAAACACATCAAAAGGGGACATAGCTTATTAATGATGCTCTCAAAGCTTTGTAGGAGGCTACCCTCGATATATCAATTGATACATCTCACTTTGGTAGAGAACCTAGAACTTCTATTGGACTCATTTAAGGAGTATTCCTTCGAACTTGGTGAGAATACAAGGAAAGATATTGAGGAGAAATTGATAGAGAAAAGGATTTTGGAGCTTCATGATAAGTTTTCTTTGGCACAGACCAATGTGAAAAAGAGTCTAGAAGTTGTGCAAGCTTGTGAGTCTAAAGCAAATACTATATTTGCTTACTGCATAAAGTGTCTAGATGCCACAAAGAGAATTAAATATCTCATGGAATCCATTGAGCCCTAGTTGATAGTTGTTTCGAGTACTTACATTGCATCTAAAGACAGAGATAGAACAACCTAGAATGTTATCTCTGGTCACAAAGAGAAACTATTTATTCTATAGAAGTAGAAGGAAGAAATCATCAAAAGATTCAATCAGTTAGGGGACCTTGTGAGAATGGAGTACACTCCAATTTCCAATGCTTTGGAAAATGAAGAGAAAGTAGAAAAGAGCAATCTAACTCTAGGTACACCAGATGATGCAGAAGAAAACCTGATGGAATCGGAATCTTTGAAAAAAATGTTGATATCTGCTAAGAAGAGTTGGGAGAATGGAAAGAAAGCTTGGTAAGATATTATCAAGGAGCTTCAAGCTCACCTTCCTTTGGGTAATTTTTTTTTATTTTTCATGGTTTTGGACCACCCTTTGTCCTTGATGTCAAAGGGGGAGTGAAAGTAGTGAAGAGAAAAGGAGAGTGTGTTGCACATAATTTTTTTGTAAAACTAATTCTTTTAGCACATGTTTCCATCAATGACATAGGGGGAGATTGTTGGAAGAATTAAGAAGAACATCTTATTATACAACTTTATGTTGTCATTGATGTCACCATGTTATATGAGTTGCAACTACAAGTTTAAGGTCAAGCTTGATCTGGTATTCTATACCAGTATCTTAACCGGTTTGCAGTTATTATCCCCTGGTATTTTGGTCTACAATCCTCCGCTGATGCATATCATTCCTTGCAACTTTAGGAAATAGTTTTTGGATGTTGGAAGCTTGTAAGTTCAAAATCTCATGTGCATAGGTGCTCATATGGAGAGTTGGCATTACTCTATTGTTGTGTTTTATTATTAGGTCTATCACTAGCCGACCTAATAAGTAGTTGTTGTAATGGATTAATTTTGTGTTGCAGATGTATTTGTGACCTATCTTTGTTCCATGTTGTTGGATCAATATATTTTACTCTTTGTTGTGGACAAGGACACTGAGTCTTGCTTTCTATTCAACCACGAGACTAATCTATCTCCCAAAAAGAATGCATTTCCAATTCTACTCCTTTGGTCATCAACACAACTTGCCCAATTGGCATCATTATAGGAACTTAGAGAGAAACTTTGGTACTTTTATACCATATAGGCCATAATTTAGAGTTCCCTTCAAGTATCCCAAAAAAATGTTTTGACAAATAGATAAGAAAATGTAGCATACCTGTTATGGTACATCAAATCATCTTGTATAAAAAACTTTGTTTCAGAGAAATATAACATATTTCAACAAGCCTTCATCATTGCTTCACTGCACAAGACTAGAACAGTGTCACTAATATCTACTATATCAAAAGGTATAAAGACTTGAAAATATGGATATGATACCTTCACTTCTTGACCAACAATAGCTCTAAACTATAAGGAAAACAAAATCTCTACAAAGTGTAATGCCTCGAGATGATGTTCATTTAACCACATAAGTTGCCATAACTCATTACATTTCAAGTATAATAAAAATAAAGGATGCATAGATCAAGATCTTCCCATAAGTGCTCAAAAAGAAAATTAGTAATAAATTTCATTTCATGTATGCAAAAGAAGTAAATTGCATCAACAACAAGGATCTTGCACTGATACATATGTAAATGCCATTTGCATATCAATGAGTTTCCATACATTCATTCATTAACTTTCAAATAATACATCTATTTCAATGTTACATTAAAATCTTTCATTCCAATACATCTATTTCAATGTTACAATAATGAATGTCAAATAAAGTTACTTTTACAAGTGGGCTATACAAGCCTTTCAAAAATAATACATGAATAAATTTATAACATAAGAAACTCTGAACCTCAACCGCCATGACACCACTGGTCTTCTTGCAAGTTGGGGCCAAGAGTGTGATTAAGGCGCCTTTTCCGCCCAACCACGAAGTACAAGACTTCCCCAAGTTTCTTCCTAACTCGAAGAAATCTTCGACCCTACATGGGGAGCCTAACAACCTAAAACAACAAAGCAAGAGGGAACTCTCGATGCAAGCCTGATGCCTATATGCATTCCTAACATGAGAATCACATATTTCTTGCAAACAGGGGGTGGCAGAGACCTATATACATTTATTTCTAGACTTTTATTTCCATCTATTTCAATGGTGCATGTGCTTGGCCAAACATAAATAAATAATTGATAGTTTTAGAAAAGGTAAAACTACCGTCTCTGTGGGTCCACCTTCGGCATCCTGTCTCGGAAGTTTCCCAAAAGAACAATAAATAATACATTTTCCATCTAAGTTTTCATTCTATTTTACACATCTCAACTTCAAAGGAATTTCAACAATTACAAAGTTCACACAAGATTCACAAATAACTGTACATTAGCACACTAACTTAAGTGAAAAATTGATCACAAGTTGGTTTTGCAACTCATTTCCTATTCTTTAAAATGATCTAAGTTTGGTCTTTTGAAAAGAGTGTATGAATTCACAAGTTCTAACTTTTATTTGAATAATTTGAGCAAAATGACAAATTTATATAAATTTAGAAAGAAACTATACTAATCAACCTTATAAGTATGGAATGGAATGCATAGATTTCCCACATATTTTAATGGAGGTATATCTAAAAATATATGCAAAGGATACTAAGTCAACATATAGGACAAAAAGGAAATGAATAATTCTAGCACAAAAGTTTACCTATTCATATTCAGACTCAAAAATTACGTATCTCAGATTTGACTACTAATCTCCCATTGAAGGTATGAGATTAAAATGTTAAGTGTTAAAACCCATATTAATATTCATTCATATAAATATATTTTTCAATATGTTTATATACATACATTCTTGCCTATATTCAGAAAAAGCCAAGTCTATGACAATATGTATGGTTTCAGCCTGATTTTATTATAAAAAAATAGTCCATATAAATGCCCAGATTTACATGTGTATATATATATTTAGTGTGGTAGACAGATATTCATACATGTATATATTTTCATATATTTGTATATTTATATATTTTACATTTTAATGTATACAAGTATTTCAAGTAAGAGTATCTCATTTCCTAGATTTTCATATGTAAGTATATTAAGTGTATATATTTTATATAGCATATATATATAGTTATTCAACATATATATATATAGTAACTCGGGAAAGCGAGCCCATGTACCCATACCAATGAGCCACCAGACAAATTACGCTTGCACACACTAACAGACAAGCACTTCAGGAGGGATTTGTCCCATGCTAAACCCATCCCTTATAGAGGGCTCGCTAGGGTGAAACCCAGCCCCCTTACCATCGAATGCAAATAAAAACTAAGGCATAGATTTATAATTTTAATACGATTCCCTTAAGTGAATAAGAATCAGAACAACATATGAGGATGTGAGTTTGTACATTCATACAAATTTTTATGTATATGTATATGTATATATATATGTATATATATAAAATAATCAAACATTCTGGCACATAATTTATTCAGAAAATTTATCCAAAAAGAAGTATTGTTTTGAGATTTGAAAAAACAGAGAGATACTGCCAACGAAATGGTCTGTAAATTTATAAAGAATGTTGAAAAGAATGTACATATTTCACCAAAGTATTTTGATCAACAACACAACAAACATAGAGGTTTTGCACAAAAAATTCTTTGCACACACAACAAATTTCTTTCCTCTTATTTGAAACTTTAAGGTAATAAAAGAAAATTAAGAACCTGGAAAATTTGTTGACAGCTAAAGATGCCTCTTTGCCACTTCCACTTCTTGTCTTCTTTGAAATTTCCTTCCTACAGGACCTTTCTCTTCTCCTTTCTTCTCTTTTGTACTTCTATTTTCTAATATATTAGAACTAAAAACCAAAAACCAGAAACTATCTGAAAGCCATGAGAGTAAAATTGCAGAGCAATTCCCAAAAACATCAAGAAAGGTTGATTTTTCCATTACCCCTCTTTTCTTTTTAAAGTTTTATTTTTCTTTATTCCAAACCTAATCTTGAAAATATTAGATTTTAAAATAAGAATAAGATATAACTTATCTTTTCCATTTCCCTACTCAGATGGAATAAAATAACATTTAATTTAATTGCTTGTAAATCCCCTTTTTGAAAAATATTTACCCAGTAATTAAATAAATATCTTCTAACTATTAGTTAACTTATTAACTCAAAACTTAACACAAGTTAAAAGAAGAATTGAATACTTTTTCAGATTTTTATCATGCATAGACATTTAAATCAAAATCTATAATTAATTATAATTAAAATTTAATTCTTTTACTTTATTATGCTTATATTTCACTATTTCTTTAATTCAAATAATCTTTATTTATTTTGCAAACAATCAAAAACAATCCAACCAAAATTATCATTCCTAAATGCAATCTATATGAATCTAAGTGTTTGTGTGTGATCAAGAGAACATCCTGCTTTATCTTGTCAAGAAGCTAGCCTCTGCTCCTTAATCACACCCTTGGTCTTCGACCTCCTGCATCTCAAATGCACTTAGGAACACAACAATAACTGAATTAGTATCACATAAAGATATAAATCAAGCAATATAATACATTAATCAAATATTTCTACTCTATTTTGTTTCATCTTCAAAGTAAAACACATTCAATACTATTCAACTTTTCATAATTTAAGTAAACACTTTCTTATATCACCACACCAAAACACCATAATATTCATTATTACTCTACCACACACATCAAGTCATATAACAAATCCACACAAAACCAAAAGCAACCTGCATCAGGGCCTGAGACATGACACAAAGAGATGCAAACCAAAAAGCTTCAACAATGCCTCAACAAGATGTACATTCAAAGTATAAGAAAACTTCTAAAATTTACATTTCTAGGACTTTATCTTTAAATGTGGTACACCAAATTGGAATAACATCAATTAGAATGAGTGTACCAATCTTCAAACACTACCAACTTCCACCAAGAACACCAAACAAGGTCTATAGTAGGCTACATATTAACTAATTTGATCCAAATCATCTCGTATAGGAGCGAATTTGCACCCCATGTGCAAAATTCCCATTTTTTCCTTTATCCACCTTAGAAAACCAAGTTCAGAGGCTTAATTCCACCTAAGCTCGCTGTTTGCATCCCACTTGGCACTTGTTTTGAGTATGGGCAAAGGTGTTTCTATCTGGGACGCTTGCACGATGCACATATGTCCACATGGTACGCTTACGTCCCTGGTAGATTCCTGTGGCTGAACCTGTAGAGGCATTACTCTTCTCATTGTAGGTGAAGTTGTAACGCTCCCTTCAGCCAATCGACTCGAATATGGCCATTTTTCTCCATCCCTTCTTCAAATCTACTCCTTGAATAATCATTTCATCTTCTTTCAAGCATTGAGCTCACTCTTCACCACTTCAATCATTCAATCCAACACTTCTAGCAACATTCCAAGCATTTCATTGCAGCCAAAAGAAACACTCCATCACTTTGATAGAGCATGTTTGGGACCACACCATTGCAACAAAGGCTTGAGTACTCTCATTTCTCCCCCAAGCAGCCTTGAGTGCTCTTGGTGGAGGTGGTAAGCTTCCCTCTCCTCTCCTCTATCACTTGGTTGAGTAGCATAACATTGTTTTGTAGTGCTTATTTTCTCTTTACTACATTGTTTCCTTCATCTCATTCCCTTGGCTATATGTGGAGGTGGAAACACCTAAACACGGGTCTAACTGAGGTAGGCCCCTATACAACCACCCAAAATTTTTCCTCTTTTTGTGTTTAGGTGTGCGTGCTTCTCGAAGAACCAGCTGGAAAATGAGTTCCTTGGTGAGATTCTCCTTATTTTCGTCACTCTTGCATATTTGCTTTATAATATTAGAGAGTATTTAATTTATCTAGTTGCATCATTTTGGTCCTTTAGTTAGTTAGTTGGGCCATTAGCTAGTTCTATTGGCTTAACCTCATCTTTATTGTTGTATGGATGCATAGACGAAAATGCACTTTTGAGATGCCAACACATCGTGCTAACATCTAGAGATTGCACTTTTTTCCTCGGACAGAGAGCTTTCTGAGACATAGTGTTAGACCTAGAAACTAGCTCACCTAGACTTTTCTTGTATTTCAGGTCTGTAGAGTAACTGAGAGGCCCCACGGTCCTCATTACTCTCGTCTCACATTTCCTCAACATTACACTTAGCTGAGGTAAGTTAGGGAAGCCTCTCGCATCTTGACTCTCCATGACCTAGGGTCTTGCACGCGGTGGTCCTCCTCTCTTACATTTTTGGTGAACCTGACATGAACCATTTTGGTTCAATTCTTTCGATACTAACAATTCCTTTCCTCGTACTCTAGGAGTGTTGTAGGTGTGAGTGTTTTAATGTTGTTACCTTGCAACCCAACCTATGACCCCGTAGTTGGAAGTTTCCAATGGTATTGCACGACAAAAACTTAATTGGGTCACCATCTTATCCATCAACCTTTAGGAACTCTATGAAAGAATTGTTTAGTGTACGTAATGGCTTCCATCTTGCACCAACCCATCCCCTCTATGCAACTTGTTGATAGTGGTACTGGTATAACTTTCACTTCATAGGACTTGCCGACGGGCTTTAACAGGGAACCGTCTCCTCTTTACATTCCTACACGGATCAACAAAAACATCGTAGCTAGTGTTCTCCTTGACCCTACATCACAAGTGAACATAATAATAGAGGAGATTATGCTAATAAACTTCTTACACAAGGATGTGTACGATGCTCCTGTGAGCACCATCCGCACACATGATGGGCTTTCCGTACCCCCTTTGGTATTATTGTTTTGTCGATCTTAGTTGGACCTAAGTCCGTGAAACTCCTATTTGATATCATCCCCAGGTTTGAAATATTTAGGGTGAAATTGGGCATCCCTTGGTTAGTGTTGATGAATGTATTACCCTCTATTGTGCATAAATGTTTGAAATTTATCCATAGGGGCTTTGTGCATGTAATCCATGACATCGGTTATAGACCATTGGTTGCACATGGTAGCTATTCCTTGGACCACTCTTGGCCTATGCCCATTGGTCCTCTTCCACCTAGGATGGACCTCCTACATCGAACATATCAGAACTATAGGAAAGGGCGTCTAAGGTCGAAAGTGAGATACCCTCCCTTGCATTATGTTGTTTCACATAGGGCTTGCTTAAAGGCTAACAATGACATCGCTAAGGCTCAAAAGAAGGAAGAAGAGAAGCAGTCTTGTGATCCTCCTTCTTCCTCTTTCGTTGCCTAGTTTGATGCTTCTTCTCACTCAGCTGTGGTACTATCGAGTTCCACTCCTCATTTGTAGGAAAACCCTTCAGTGCCTACTTGGCGGAAGCCTAAGCATCCCGTGTTCGAGCTTCCTATTCTAATGATGGAGCCTAGACCTGTTCGGTATGATAGGAAGAAGGCCCCTCAAGGAGAGTCCTCTTTATCTTGACCTCTGCGGCCTCCTACCACTCCTGCTCCTCAGGCGGTGAGCAGAAAGAGGACCGCTATCAAGGCTCGAGTCGACTCCTCCTGTCACTCCTCAGCATGTTCTCCTTGATCCTATGTAGGAACCTGTCCCTCTATCGAAAATGGTTGTGGTGGACATTGCTATGGTTGAGCAGGAACCCTC